>JASEVX010000010.1:67110991-67381900 GCA_031761405.1 Serripes groenlandicus
TTTAGAACACGAAATCGCGAAGCACTGTTCTCTATTTTTTGGTAGACTTGCGCATGCGCAGAGGCTGCCATAGTCATAGTGAGTTTTGAAGTCACGTGATGTATATGCCCTTCACCACCAACAATTAAGTGCAATTTTTGGTTTTGACTAATTTACGAATGCTCACAAAAGCAAACATAGAGTAACGAAAAAAAATCCGATTATTTCAAGCTTATAATAGAAAATAACAAGTCTTGTAAGTGTAACATATCATATTTTAAAGTGTACACAATTATTAGATATCATTACGCCAATATAGCACTGCACCGCGCAATTACCCTTTGTAAATTGTAACCCTTTCTTCCCTCTCGCAGAGATGTAAACATCCACTCGCCCGCTAGCATAAGCGAGTGGAATGAAGGCATCGGCTAGTAACGAAATTCTAGGCGCTAGAACATAAATATTCGTTCATGTCCTTATTCATAAAGATAGTATGCATTGCTTAAGCCTTTTCTTTCTCTTTCTCTCAGTCCATCTATTCCTTCGACAACGAATTCATTTTGGATAGGAGCTTTCGACAAGGTCGCGTCTAAAGAAACAAATTTCATCAAATGATTTGAGCGCTTAAATCACTTGTTTATAAAGCGTTTAGAATACTTTGATTATAATAGGCAGAACGAATAACGAATAAAATCTTGCGTGATAACGATCATTTCTTTCGGCCCAAATCAGGTAAATGACCCGCGGATATTGGTTGTTACAACATAACTGATTCATCCTTTTATTCTAAATTTGTATTACACAGTTCAAAATTAGATTTTGACAGTTTGTTCGTTATGATTTTGACGCGATTCAAGATTTTGACGCGATTATTTCGTTCATAGAGTTGATTACTAACAGATGACTAAGTTGATGATGGAAAGAACATTAACAAGTTAAGTTAAGCTAAAACATGCACAGGCAGGCGAGTGTTTCATTAGGATAAGTGCAACACTCAATTCCCAATCCTGCTTGCCCTTTAACAAATCACAACCCACCCCACAATATAAAAACTCTGCAGCAGACGAATTAAAAAAAATCTGAGCAAAGATACAGAAAATCACATTTATTGGAAGTGTAATCATTGAATATAGTTGAAAACATTGTTGCAAAAGGAGAAAGCTTGTTATGAGCAATTTCTTCTTCTGCATCAATGTTTTCAAAAGTCGTCGGCTGCAATTACGTATGCAAGTGGGAAAGGTTTAAATAAGAAACACTTTTTCAAATGATAGTCAGTTGGCTATTCTAGTACATAATGCCCGTCTTAAATAATAATGACAAAACTTTCAAAAAACAAGAAAAAGATTTTTTACAATTTAATTGAAAACATATTTAATCAAAGTTGGGAAAGTTGTCCCTTTCCGTGCTTTTTTATGAGAGTTCAAATCACAAGCAAAACTTATGGGACAGAGTTGACAAATAACAAATTGACACAATTTCAGATTTAGGCTTTGTTTCTGTCAAACTGCTGAAGAAGACAACACTGAGACACACATTTTGATTAAAAGTTTATTTAAAAAAAGGAATAATTTTATTTATGATAAACAACATTACAATGATGGTGTAGAAAATACATGTCAACAATACATTTTTCAATTTGTACATTCATTGCACAGACCAAATCTTAGCAAGTTTGAAATTATGGACCTCTCAGCACATTTTTTTCTCAATTCATTACTTCTTGGCAGGATTTTACTGCTAAAATTGATGATTTATTTTTATTTTTGGCCGGATTGCTCTAGCAATTCCGGTCTATAGATTGGCGATGTCTGTCTCTCCGTCTGTCTGTTCGTCAACATTTTGGTTAAAGTTTCAGGTTGAGGCAAAATCTCAGCACTGGAAAGGGTTACACACTTGAAACTTTGCCTGAAGGTAACCGGTAAAATAAATATTCATATATGCACTTCTGTATCTCTTCTTAAACGATCGCAATTCTACCTTCAGTACTTTGTACTTTGATTTGTCTTTATATCGACGAAATATTACCCTATATGACTTTTAACTTCTTATCTAATTGGTTTCTTAAGCGATCCGCTTTTGGCGACTTTGTATTGCCTTTTAAACATAAGTTAACTATGATGTCACTATATATAAATGCCATCACATAATAGACAATTTGCATGTTAACTTTCGTGAAAATAATGAAGGATTAAAAGTATAATGATAACTTTTAATTTATCAGGGAGTCCAGAATTATTATGTAACACGAAAATCATTTTCATTTACATGAAAATTGTTCAAGGAAACTTTTAACGATTTTTTTTTTATAAAAAATGTTAATCTTAGTTTTCAGGAAATCTTTCACGTTTTTTTTGGGGGGAGGGGTTGTTGTTTTAATCTCGCCTTCGGCATCCGATGGAAAGGTGGTTTATGTACCTAATTCGTAGTCTTTTGTAGTAAACTAGTGTTATAAAAATGTCCAGCCAGTGTGACCATTTTAGATACTTGAAGGGTTTGATGATTTGTTTGAGATTTTCATGAAAAACAAGGGGAATATCTTGAACATTTTCATTTATCCAGTTATTTTTTAAAGTGGTTGCAGTTTAGAGCACTTATTCCACAATATTAAATCCATTTGAAACCAAAGCTTCTGGTGACTGTATGTTGGTACATGCTTGTATGATACTCATTACTCGACAATACTGCTTTGCACATGATGTTTTAACACGTTGTATAGGCAATGCAATTTACATAGAGAAATAAATCCTAAATGGCTGTTGTGTTGTTTTAAAAATTGAAAAATGGTACGTAAACTGTCAGAATTCCATAATCAATAATTACACAAAACCTTAAGTCTTTTGACTTTTGAAACATATTTGACATTAGAAATTTTCAAATAAAACTACGAGTATTTTATCTATATGTAATCTTCGTCTGACACAGATGACATATGACGCCATTGGAAGACGACATCTTAAAACATTGTGACAAGTGGGGAAATTGCTCAAATTAAACAATTCCTCATATTTTCCACAGTGTTTTTTTTTTCTTTGTCAGAATTCTACAATCAATTCCTACAGATATAGCACTCTTTTCCTGCGATGGTTTCAAAACAGACAGCTGTACGATAACTAATCAGCTAACCCCCTTCACACATACAACACATCTGCAACAGACGACATCGAAAACATCTAGAAAGAAACTAATGAAATTATGGTTATAGAATAGCGTGGAAAACACTGTGGCAAGATGAGAAATTGCTCGTCACAAGCCATTTCTTCTTTTGACGTTATATGTTTAATTAACCCTTTCCCTCATATAGACGCTTTCTGACGCCTCTGCAGCAGACGGCCTTTTGAAAACATAGTAACAAAAGAAGAAATTGCTCAAAACGATTTAATTATACGAATTTTCCATTTGTTGACAAAATATGTTCAAAGTCGTCTGCTGCAGAACTGTCGTATGAGGGAAAGGGTTAAAAGTCGTCTGCTTCAGATACGTCAAAACGTGTGTCCCTGTGGGGAAAGGGTTTAACGATAAGGGTATACATGTAGCTTAAACATTCAAGAGGTCCGGAACCTCTGTTTCCCCTTAGGGATCCGCTATTTCCATATACATATAAGCCATTCCACGAGAAAACCAACACTATGGACTCTGCGTAATGTATCGAACCAGATCAGCCTGCGCAGACCGAGCCGATATATTCCGTCTCACGGGGGATAGTGGTATAGAGTAATGATTCCTGAAACAGAAAATCCACAGGAGGCGAATAGTGTCCGTCCGGGTAAGCCTGCGCGGCATGTTTAGGCTGATCCGGATCGACACTTTACGCATAGTCCACACTGTTTTGGTTTTCTCGTGGGACGGCTCATATGTAAGTCGATCCACAGCAACAAATCTGTAAAATTACGTGTGCTAAATAATACGGTGATTATTTCACCTTCTAAAAGCGTTATTTGACAGTTTTATCCCTATGACGATTCCACTCAATGGGATCGTCTTACATATATAGACTTTAAGTGCATTCGTCAGAGGATTTTAGTTTTGTAATATAAGATATAGTGTGGGGGGAAAGTATCAGTTTAATCCCCCTTATCTAGACTGGTGATTAACCCTTTCCCTCACATAGACTCTTTATGACGCCTCTGCAGCAGACGGCTTTTTGAAAACATAGTGACAAAAGAAGAAATTGCTCAAAACGAGCAATTTCTCCTTTTGCCACAATGTTTTCCACTTTTAGTCATAGGTAATCCATTCAATTAAAGAGATTTTCCATTTTTTGACAAAATATGTTCAAAATCGTCTGCTGCAGAATTGTCGTATGAGGGAAAGATATAACTTTGGGAAAACCTTGGTAAGTCAGCACACTCACAAGAGCTGTTAAGATTACTAATATATTTCGACATATATGGAGATGATTGTCTGTACGGTGTTATACGACTTTATCAACACTAGTTATGTTCTATAACGGTGTTTCATGGGTAAGTTACCACTACCACTACTGGTCTATATTTAGCCTGACACCAGTGAGTCAGTCGTAATTCTAACCCCACAATCCTGAGCGCCAAGTAGGAAATGCCGTAACCTCCATGTTTAAAGTCTTTGGCACGACCCGGCCGTGATCGAACCTGTGATAATCCGTACCAGAGGTGGACGGTAAACCACTGCACCTCCGCGGTCGTCATTATATACAATTTTAAAAGGACTGATTCACGATCTATGGGTCACAGCTTTCCGACAAATGAAAACTATTTCACTTATTAAGTAAGGTAAAAACAAAACAATACCAAGTCGATTATATTAAAGCAGTATTTGGGTGGAATATTCATTTGACAGAGCTGAAAATGAGCAAAAATAAGCTGATTATGTAGTATTGCATGGTAATAGCATATCGAGGGCTTGGTGTAAAACGGTTGTAACTAAAATTGGTAATATCACCTCGTCATAAAAGTCTTTATAAGCGTTTAATCATTTTTTTTTTTTGTAAACAATAGAAATTTAGGTGCCATTGCTCAGTCTGAGAAATGGCACCTAAATATGCATTGTTTACAAAGGGGTCAAATTTGCTACTAAACCATGGTTTTCGAAATAGGTTTTTAGTTACAAACGTTTCACGCCAAGACCTCGATATTACAAAAGTATGGCAAAAAACCCGATATCTCTCTTACATAGAACGATATCCCTCTTACATAGAACGATATCTTTCTTACATAGAACGATATCTCTCTTACAAAGAACGATATCTCTCTTACATAGAACGATATCTCTCTTACATAGAACGATAGCTCTCTTACATAGAACGTTATCTCTCTTACAAAGAACGATATCTCTTTTACATAGAATGATATCTCTCTTACAAAGAACGATATCTCTCTTACATAGCACGATAGCTCTCTTACATAGAACGTTATCTCTCTTACAAAGAACGATATCTCTTTTACATATAATGATATCTCTCTTACAAAGAACGATATCTATCTTACATAGAACGATATCTCTCTTACATAGAACGATCTCTCTCTTACAAAGAACGATATCTCTCTCTCTTACATAGAACGTTATCTCTCTAACATAGAACGATATCTCTCTTACATAGAACGATATCTCTCTTACATAGAACGATATCTCTCTTACATAGAATGATATCTCTCTTACATAGAACGATATCTCTCTTACATAGAACGATATCTCTCTTACCTAGAACGATATCTCTCTAACATAGAACGATATCTCTCTTACATAGAACGATATCTCTATTACATAGAACGATATCTCTCTTACATAGAACGATCTCTCTTACATAGAACGATATCTCTCTAACATAGAACGATATCTCTCTTACATAGAACGATATCTCTCTTACATAGAACGATATCTCTCTTACATAGAATGATATCTCTCTTACATAGAACGATATCTCTCTTACATAGAACGATATCTCTCTTACCTAGAACGATATCTCTCTAACATAGAACGATATCTCTCTTACATAGAACGATATCTCTATTACATAGAACGATATCTCTCTTACATAGAATGATATCTCTCTTACATAGAACGATATCTCTCTTACATAGAACGATATCTCTCTTACATAGAACGATATCTCTCTCACATTGAACGGTATCTCTCTTACATAGAACAATCTCTCTCTTACATAGAACGATAGAACGATATCTCTCTTATATAGAACGATATTTCTCTTACATAGAACTATATCTATCTTATATATAACGATATCTCTCTTACATAGAACGATATCTCTCTTACACAGAACGACCTCTATCTTAAATAGAACGATATCTCTCTTTCAAAGAATGATATCTCTCTTACATAGAACGATATCTCTCTTACATAGAACGATATCTCTCTTACATAGAATGATATCTCTCTTAAATAGAACTATATCTCTCTTACATAGAACGATATCTCTCTTACATAAAACGATATCTCGCTTACATAGAACGATCTATCTCTTAAATAGAACGATATCTCTCTTACATAGAACGCTCTCTCTCTTAAATAGAACGATATCTGTCTTACATAGAACAATATCGCTCTTACATATAACGATATCTCTTTTACATAGAACGATATCGCTCTTACATAGAATGATATCTATGTTACATAGAATGATATCTCTCATACATAGAACGATATCTCTCTTACATAAAACGATATCTCTCTTACAAAGAACGATATCTCTCTTACATAGAACGATATCTCTCTAAGCTAGAAATATATCCCTGTAAGATAAAAAATATATCTATATAAGGTAGAGATATACCTCGCTTATCAAGAGATATCGATCTAATCTAGCGAGATATCTATCTATATTATAGAAACATCTCAAAGTTCTATGGCTATCTCTCATACGATTAAGTAGTAATAAGGACCATTATTCCACAACAAATACGGACATGTTTCCACGTTGAAACATTTTGCAAAAATGATAATTTCTGCGATCTTTCCAGTACTTTTGGCATAGTTATATTGGTATGAAAATCCCTATAAGATGTAATGATCATATTCTGTCAAAATCCGGCTATTTGGCGCCTTCACCATATGTACCGTACATATAAGAATGGTTAGCGACGGAGATTTGGAACAGGGCACACCTGGTTCGATGCCCAGTCGCGGCGCGCCGGTCATGGCGGAGTACCCTTTGGGCAAGGCACATTTACTAGCCTAGTACTGGTTTGTTTACCAAGGGGTCGTGAATAAAGTGAACTGTCGCCGTGATATAATTGATATATTTGCCAACCGACAAATACGCCGGCGTTTTTAAGCTTAATGTTCATTAAATTTGGAAATTTGCAGTTGTCCTTACCGCCATGCGCTGACGTCACAATTTGCAACATTCCGCAGCGACAGATTAATCAAACAACGATTTAAAACACGGTCTAAAAAATATTTTTTAGACTTTTTTCGAAAACGTACAAATAAATACCGTATTTTTTATGAATAATTTTATTTTTGGAAGAAAAATGATTAAATGCCAACCCCAACAAACATTGCTCAGGTACAATATTCTAAAAAAGCGCGTCATTTCGCGTTAAATATTCGCTGCGGAACGTGATTAGTGTGACGTCAGTGCATGGCGGTAAGGACAACTGCAAATGTCCAAATATAATGAACATTAAGCTTAAAAACGCCGGCGTATTTGTCGGTTGGCAAATATTGATGTGGTGGATCACGAGAAAAATCATTTACGAACCTGTCTCTTCCTGGGACCAGGTCGTTTTAGACGTTTTTCTGCGGAAATTATAGCCCGAATCGAGCGAGGGGGTAAGCACCGTTGCACACCTTGTCATTATTATTACACTATATGAATGTATAGAGGGACTATTTATAGTAACACGTGCGAAATTCCCCGTATTATTACGATCATTTTTATCAAAGCGTATAGACAATATAGAGAGACGTTTTGAGTTTTTTAACGAGGTATTGAGTATTTTTTCCGCATGTTTTGCTGTGATAGAAATGCGGACGCCTGTAATTAAACGGTAAGGCATACAGCATTGATGGCGGCGCCCTTTGATAATTGTAAAGCATTCAAAGAGACAAACTTTTGTATGGACAAGCCGTCAACCTTTTAATTTACGATAGTACGCCTGGTACCAGGCTTGATGACCTGGATCTTAGGTTGGTTTATCTGTGACGCGGCTCCTATGGAGATTGTTTTATCAATAATAGCACCCAGGGGAAAACACGTGGTACCTTAATCACCGATAAACGACATAAGTGTCGGTAAGCGCGATTGTTCTACCTCAATCAAACATTGCATTTCAAACACGCTTTAGATCTCGCCTGTTTTCGTAAATGGCAAATTGGGACAAGTTGGTGCAAAGAGTACATTTAATTAAGCTTCAGTAGATATTTTTCCATAATATTTGTCTATAGTTAATTATTTATTTTACATCGATTGCAAAATAAGCTTTCAGCTTATATTAATCCCGCTCGATGTCTGTTTCTTGGAAACGTAGCCAGTATTCGCACCGTTTGTGTCGAAAACTCCTAAAAGCAGAAGCTGCTCATCTAGGGGTTTCGAACTCGAGTCTAGTAGTTGGCTTCAAACTCGTCTGCTCCCGATTTGTTATATAAAAGTGTTTTCGGGTGTCAATTCGATTGCTTAAGAGTCAATATGATATTTATGAGTTATGTTGTTGGAAAAAATAGTGAAGAAAATAAGTACCACCTGCTCAACTGAAAAGTTAAAAATATAATACAAGGGTTAAAATATCATAATGATAAAGGAAGAACGATGTCACCAATGTATGATGCAGAGACGACTCATTCCTTCTCTATAAGAGAGAAATGGTTAAATCGAAACAGGTTCAATTATAAACTTTCACTTGGAAATTGAAGCTTAATATTTGAATAGGTGTAAATTTTGCAATAAAAGGAGAAACATTCTCATTATGAGCAGAGTCTCCTTTTGCCACACAGTTTAAAATATCATCTGCTTCCGATGAGCCAAACAATGCGTCTGCCTATCAGAAAGGGTAAGGTAAACAACCTGCACACAATTGTAGAACAATTCAAAACTAATATGTACCATAAAGGCGAAAAGGCTTTGTTTTACAACGTGGAACACATTATATAAATCGATTTGATGAACTTGGCTCGTAGTCGAAACATCCCGCCAAATTGCTCCTGCCATGGGTCCTTCACGGAGTTAAAACATCGTGCGTCACCCCCGAGGCACTAACCGGTCTGTTTTACGATGCTATTTGTACGTATACGCTTACTCCCTTTACTGGTGTTAGAGAAACATTTTCTCATTAAAACCAGACCTAAATTTCGCTGCTGAAGCAAACACTCTAGATCTGATGACTGCCTAGTGTATGTCGTGTCCGATTTCGCCCACAAAATCGTCATATATCAATAGGGGAGATAATTCATATGCATACATGAGATAGAGAAGGTGTGATGACCGAGTGTTGGTTGTATCGTGCTATTTCATTGGACAGTAACATGAGAGCCGGTTCATTGAAATATAAATGATTAGTTTCACTGTGATACGACCTTTAATGCGGTGTCGTCAGATACAAAATACGCAGAGCGAAATAGTTCTTATAATGGTCTAAATCTTAATGAAATTGAAAGAAACTAAACCATTGGATATTTTTGTTAATGTAAGTACATATCAACCGCATAGTCTGATGTTTCTGACAACATTAGGTAGTAGGACCATGGAAACACCGATATATGTCATCATTAACACAGGGGTCGGGGGCGGGGGTGAGGGTTACATGATGCACTCGTGTCATTTTACGGACCACAATTTGTAATCTCTTGGGTATGTAGAATAACAAGGGTTTCAAAAACTAAATCAAAGAATCAAATATATTGACATCGCTGAGCAGAATGTCTCGTTCAAATGCGTCACAGTCTTGACTGTGTTCATTAAAAAATAAAGGGGTAGGTATGAGAAACTACTACTACTACTACTACTACTACTACTACTACTACTACTACTACTACTACTACTACTACTACTACGTCTACTACTACTACTACTACTACTACTACTACTACTACTACTACTACTACTACAACAACTACTACTACTACTACTACTACTACTACTACTACTACTACCACTACTACTACTACTACTACTACTACTACTACTACTACTTCTTCTACTACTCCTTTTACTACGTCTTCTTCTACGACTATTACTACTACTACACCTACTACTACTACTACTACTACTACTACTACTACTACTACTACTTATACTACTTCTACTACTACTGCTAATAATAATACTACTGTTGCTGCTGCTACTACTACTACTACTACTACTACTACTACTACTACTACTACTACTACTACTACTACTACTACTACTACTACTACTACTACTACTACATCTGCTACTAATATTATTACAGTACTACTACTACTACTACTACTACTCCTACTACTATTACTACTACTATTACTACTACTACTACTACTACTACTACTACTACTACTACTACTACTACTATTATTATTACTACAACTACTACTACTTCTTTTACTACTACTGCTACTACTACTACTACCACTACTAATTATACTACTATCATGAATTTAAAGCAAAGTGTCATCCTTTAATTTTGCGTGCTTAGTTCTAATTAAAGTTTTATCTCAGTAACCCCAGAACTCATTGAATTGAAGCTTCACACAGGACTTAATTATCATCAAAGCAACTATAAACTAAAATACTCAATTAAGATAACTCTATCGTGATTTTGATTTAATTTATAGCCCTTTGTTGACTAAGAACGTTATATAAAGGTTTTCGTCAAAGTTCTTATCACTGGTTTATCTCAATTACGTCTACATGTATTTATAGACAAGGTCATGGAGTTATATGATTTAGAAATGTGAGTTAAATTGTGCGAGAAAGCGCAGTAAAAAGTTCACATCTCAAAATGTCGTTATTCTTTTTTGCAATGTTAATTTGGAGCTCTATGCGGTACAACAAACTTGCACCAGACTCAAATTCCTAAAGACATTGCATTGTGACACTGGGGTGCATATATGTACACAATAACCTTTTCCCTTTTTCCCCAATGTCCGCGACAAGTTTCATCCTACATACGTTGCGACTCGTCTTAAAACGAATAACCCTTCTAGCTCGTGATCAAAATATGATTTTCTAACCATTCGACTACTCCCTATGAAATGCTTGTGCTTCATTGAAATTATTTCAAGGATATCGTAGACCTACCTGTATGAAGTTGACAAGGAACCACTAAAAGTTAAATTAAGATCGAAGTTCAACACTGAACCGAGGCTATTTGGTTGAACCCCGCAGATCGTCTAGATATGTCAATTCTTGTGCCACGTTATTTCAATATTTTCGGAATTACAATCCAGACACAAAAAGTAAACACAAGGACACGTGTCATTTGGTAACAAACGTACATCAAAAAGCCGGGAGCGGACATACGCATTACAAAATAAATGTTCAACTACGATACCGACTGGATTTAACCCTTTACCTCATATAGACGCTTTCTGACGCCTCTGCAGCAGACGGCTTTTTGAAAACATAGTGACAAAAGAAGAAATTGCACAGAACGTGCAATTTCTCCTTTTGCCACAATGTTTTTCCACTTTTTGTCATAGGTTATCCATTCAATTATGGAGATTTTCTATGTTTTGACAAAATACGTTCAAAGTCGTCTGCTGCAGAATTGTCGTATGAGGGAAAGGGTTAAGCTTCAATTGGATGAATTGTTGTTGTTTAAAGCTTCGAAATAGCGCAGTTAGTAGCGCTCAAGACTGTCAGTCGGCATGTCGAGGGTTCAAGCTTCCTTTACCTGCTCGCAAACTGCCATAGTTAGCATTATATCGGTGCTAATTTCCGAGTGTATTCATATCACAGTGCTGATTCAAGTAGGGACGTAGCGAGTCGCTTACGGAGTGCCCGGGCAGCGCTATGATTCGGATCTGGTCTGAGCCTGAAAGACTGACTACGTATATACATGACCTATAACAGTAATTGATAAGGTGCTAAATACAACAATACACGTACTTACAAACAGTAAGCAAATTCGTCCAATTAAAAGTTACAACCTACCCATATGCTGAAGAGGGGACCTAGGCCAATTTCTCTGAAAATTTGCCGTAAGCGCTTTTCTAATGCCCACTGAAGCTGGTCCCCCTTCCCTGGCAATAATGGACGGACTATCTGCACCCGAACCCAACTCCAACCCAACCGAGACAGTTGCTGGGTCCATGCAGGTAATATATACCTTCCGAACTGTCGTTAATTCATTATATTGTGGAATTAAAGTCCATACAGTACTTATAATGATACAAGTTTCAAGTTTCAATGACATTTTACAAAACAGGACCAAAATATCGAACCACTGGTAAAAACAAACTTTTATTTGAAAACACATTATTGAAAAAATAAACCTGCCTGTGAAAATGAGTTCCAGATGGAAAATGCACTTTTATGGTCAAAATTGCATCTTATAATTGACATAATAAAAATGTGAAAATGTGTCTACATGTACATCAAAAATCGACATCGATCGCTTGTTTAACCTGACCTGTGAAATATGGGCTTCAATTGCGTGAAATATGCGATCACATTGTTTTCAACGATGACAATTGAGATCACATGCTTTACACGTCTGACACAGAAGATCACATTCTTCCCCCCTGTGGCAAATGTGATTAATGAAATATGAGGTGTTACATACCCGGAGGTACTTCACATGACACGATTCTATTAAAGTAAGTCTGCAACTTGTCCAAACGCACACTACGTATGGTGTTTTGCGACCTCCGATACCCGGATCGTGCGCTCGACCACTACAGCACAAAGGCAGTCTGCAACAGGGTACTATTGCTAATGATAGCACTAAGAACAATATTGACGTTGCATGTGTACCGCCCCGGTTGTGTAGTGGTAGATAGTCCTCCTCGAGTGCGTGAGGTCGCGGGTTCGATCCCCGTCCGGCTCATATCAAAGACTTTAAAAATGGTAGTAATGGATGGCTGCCCTCCTCGGCGCTCAGGGTTGCGGGGTAAGCATTTCGACTGACTCGCTTGTGTCAGGATAAAAGGACCAGTAGTACTGGTAACTAACCCAGGAAACGCCGTGATATAACTGAAGAATTGTTTAAAGCGGCGTTAACACCAAACAAACAATCAATCAATCAATAATGCTGGTAAGTGAACAATAACAATAAAAATACCATGACGTTGGTGTCCCGATTAATGTGAAAGCAGTACTCGTAACTTATTAAGGACACACCGTGGTATAACTAAACTAAATATTGAAATACCATACAAACGAACAAACAGTCAAACAAGATCTCGTAACTTCACACACAATATAACTTTAGACGTAATCTGACGCCTCAGTGGTGTAGTGTTAGAGCGTCCGCATCGGATGCGGGAGGTCACGGGATCGATCCCCGAGCGGGTCATACCAACCAAATGCTATAAACATGGTAGTAATTGCTGCCCTCTTTGGCGCTCAGGTTTGCAAAGTTAGCATTACGACTGACTGGCTGGTGTCAGGATAAACGGACCAGTAGTACTGGTATTTTACACAGGAAACGCCGTGATATAACTGACTGGCTGGTGTCAGGATAAACGGACCAGTAGTACTGGTAACTTACCCAGGAAACGCCGTGATATAACGTGGACATTGTTGAATGCGGCGTACAGCACCAAACAATCAACCAATAGACGACATCTGATTTACAATGTCAAGGTCATGTCAAGATACGTCATAGTATATCCCCTGGCGGGTTACTCGTGCAAGAATACCAATAGTAGTAATTAATCAATCCCACATGGAATTGTTTTATATTGTATTTCGGTTCATCAAGTCTGGGAGTGTCGACGATTATCTGTGCTTTGTAAATGAGAGGTACCAGTTTACGAATTTTGAAAAAAATGGGGCAAAAGAAAATATTGCTCAGAGAGAGCAATTTCTCCAATTGCTACAACGCTTTCAAACTCAATCCAATAAAAAAATACTTCTGTTTATATACATGTAATTATATTTTTCAAATTCTTCAAAAGGTTTTCCAAAATCGTCTTCTGTATATTTGTTCTTATATGGGAAAGGCCTCAAATATCTTTGGACGAACAGTGCCGATTTACACAAGGTGACACGAATTGATATAGATTCACGTGCCTGTTATTCTGCTTACGCCGCTTATCTATACCGCGGTATGCCTTAATTGTCCCTTATGATATCCCAGTCACGATTTGTCCAGGAATAGTAAACATAGCCAACATTAACAGATAAAAAATACAAGTATACATTTAAAGGTCGGTTTGTTCATGAAAATGGCTAATGCAGAGTTTCGTAATGGATTCTAGGGAGTAGTTACTTATTTGTCACAGGTATGAAGGCAATGTTCAATTTCAATCAACCATTGATCCGAACGGAAACACTGTGGAATCCAACCGTTGATCCGAACAGAAACACTCGGGAATCCAACCATTGACCCAAACAGAAAACCTCGGGAATCCAATCATTTATCCGAACAGAACCCTTCCGGAATCCAATCATTTATCTAAACAGAAATCCTCGGGAATCCAATCATTTATCCGAACGGAAATAATCGGGAATCCAATCATTTATCCAAACAGAACCCCTCGGTAGTCCGATCATTTATCCAGAAAGAAAACCCTCGGGAATCCAACCATTGATCCAGACAGAAATACTCGGAAATCAAAACATATTCACCACTACTTAGATAACTTTTTCCCTCGAAAATCAGGTTCGATAAATTATTAAGCAGTCTAGCAGCGATAAGTTTTGCATCTTCGGACGAAGAAGTCATGTCTGTGTTAATTCCCTTATAGAGAACTTGGTTTGTGAGAAGAAAGATTAACCATACTGGTCCATTGTAAATGGAATGATACTGACCTCAGAGTTGAACATAAATCAATATTAGATCCTGAACTCCAAAACATGTAAACATTGCAAATATTGCTAATAGTTTCAACAATGTAAGTGTTCAAAAATATTTTGGCAATAAATGTTGAAAAACTGTCAATTAAAAGTCATGGAAATGTCTTACTAGGTATGTATACCCAGTAAAAATGAGGTCCGTGAAGTTAGGTTGACGAGTGACGAATTGACGAGTGACGAACTGTGACATTTTTTCTAAAAACTTTAATTCTTTCTTTAATAAATGTATCTGGACGTATTAAATGCAAATTAGGCCCTATTTCATGTTTCATGGCTATCAGTCAATCAGAAGAGCTTCGTCAATTCGTCAATTTTGTTGACGAAATGGACGAAAAAAAAAAAAATATCTAAAAACTTTATTTCTTTCCTTTAGATAATGTATCTGGACGTATTTAATGCAAATTAGTTGACGAAATTAACGAAAACATATTTTATTGACAAAAGAAAGATGACGAATTGACGAACTTGAAGAAGCTCTTCTGATTGACTGATCGCCATGAAACATAAAATAGGGCCTAATTTGCATTCAATACGTCCAGATACTTATCTAAAGGAAAGAAATAAAGTTTTTAGAAAAATATTGATTTCGTCAATTTCGTCAACTTTATTGACAAGTTGACGAATTGACGAACTTGAAGAAGCTCTCCTGATTGACTGATCGCCATGAAACATAAAATAGGGCATAATTAGCATTCAATATGTCCAAATACTTATCTAAACGAAAGAAATAAAGTTTTTAGAAAAATATTTTTTTCGTCAATTTGCAGGGTTTTGCGACAATACGTAAAACCAGTTAATTTGTATAATAACAAGTGATTGATTGGCTAATGTCATTTGTATCACTACGCCTCTGTATTTAATGCTTTTCGCGGGAAAATCCTGTACAGTATTAGATTGACAGTCGGTTCAATAGGTTAAAATAGAAATTAGTTTGGTTGGTGAACAAAGTCTTAGCTGTGACTTTGTTCTTGTTAGGAAACTTGTATTCACATCGTAACACATTGAAACATATCGATCAAAGAGAACTATTTTTTCTCTCTGTTGAGTTGGAGGGACCCTGCATTATTGCGGGAGTCGATGAAAATGTTTTTCACCGATATTTACGTTGTTTAATTTTTTGTGAGTGATCTTTAATATATCTATGGCGTATAAAAGACCATATAGAGGACAAGCCGTCAAAGATTACAGTAAGTTGCATGACAGAGGGTTTTCGTCTGAGGAAAATATTATAATGGACTATCCCAAGGAAGGGGAACAAGACGCCAGCTGGGAAAAGGCTAAAGGATCAACATCCGGTGTTGAATTTATGGAAGAGAAAGACCGACTAGAAAAGCGGCTGCTGGCGTTGGAAGAAGAAGAAAGATTGGAGCAACTACGCCAGAAGATCAAAGAGAAGGAGGATTCCCTGGTTGCCTAACGAAGTGGTTCGATTCCGGCGAAGTCGACACCGAAAGCAAAAGGTAACGGGTTTAGTGTGGAAGATTTAAGAAAACAAACTGCTTATACGAATGTAACATCAACCTTCTACTCGTTCAAGAGTAAGATATATCTGGAAGCAGCGGGTTTACTACAGCATTGTAACTAATAATCTGTGTAGATGTTAACAAGTTTCAAAATGTCAGGTTTATTTATTCGACATATAAAAGTTATTTTACATCACCGCAAGCATAATTATATAACAAATGAACAGGCATACATTGACGAGAAAAACACATACATTGTCATTAGTTTAGAGCATTGCACAATCAATAGAGCATAGAATAGTGATGACAGAAAATGTGACAAATAAGTCGTTGCGGTAATGATGACCTCCCTGAGTTCTTTGACAAATGTCACTTAATGTGAAAACTGGCCGTTAAAAGTGGAAACCCGTTTAAAATGGTTAAATTTTTCTAATGAAACAACTATTCAATCAAATTATGCCGCCATTCACAAGCATATTTTTACTAACAATCGAATCATTTGGAATAGGACATTCCACGCATATTCGATAGCTACCCACATTTCTATCCAGTAACGTTCGACCGCACCCAAGCTTCACAAATGAACTAATGCGCTAGGTCGAGTTTTTGATTTTACATGGC
This sequence comes from Serripes groenlandicus, assembly GCA_031761405.1. Lineage (NCBI taxonomy): Eukaryota > Metazoa > Mollusca > Bivalvia > Cardiida > Cardiidae > Serripes > Serripes groenlandicus. The sequence continues at coordinate 67,127,987 of JASEVX010000010.1, forward strand.
AGCATGTAACCTTCAACTACTAAGGTGAAATTTAATGTAGATTCCAAACAGATTTTGTGTTCAGTTTTTCTATTTTTTCTGTAAGACAGGATATAACTAGATTTTACAGGATCTAGGTTGTGCCTATTAATATATTAGGTATTAGGTAGATGCAGCAGTCATAGGACATATTTATATTCAAATAATTTATTTCAATATACCGGTTCATAAGTATTCGCTTAAGTGTATAGCGCAACAACTAAAGAAAAGTTGCAAAGAATTACAACAATATTATAAAAATAAAAGAAAAAACGGTCCAATGTAACTGTAATACACTTCCATGTGATTTCTTCTTCGAAATCTACGATGCAGTTGGAAATAGAGCATCTCACATCCTCTTTCGGTAAAGCCAGTTTTAGATCAGGCGCAGCCGTCAATGGTCGTACCGACGTTTTGGGTTTCTTCTTGCAGCATTTGAAACTCATTACCATCTGTACAAAATGGTAAACTCTCTGAAAGAAATAGCGCAAACATGAGAAATGCAAAAATGGACGTCCCCCTCATATATAAGTTGTCTTCGTGGCTTCCTATTTTCTATTCATTTGAGTTTGCATTTCGTTTTGGGTTTACCTCGCATCTATAATACAATTTGAACGGAAATCGTCACGGATATGACAACATTTCTTCTTATGTCACGATGTTTTCAAGTATATTAAAAAATAACGTCTCTTGTAGATGTGGAGCATAAGGGTAAGTGTTAGTAAGCGTATGCCGTATGTAAATCAATATATAATTGATCTTCGTCATAATAAAAGGTTTATGAGCCGTTGCACGAGAAAACCAACATTATGGACTCTGCGTAATGTATCGACCCAGATCAGCCTGACACATTCCGTCTCAGGGGATTAGTGGCATAGAGTAATGATTCCTGAAACAGAAAATTCACAGGAGGCGAAAAGTGTCTGTCTGGTTAAGCCTGCGCGGCATGCTTAGGCTGATCCGGGTCGATACTTTACGCATACTCCACAATGTCGGTTTTCTTGTGGGTCGGTTCATATGTGAGTCGATCTACAGCAAAAATCTGTAAAAGTATTATCATATTGCATCTACAGACAGTGTAGACCAATATCCTCCTTTGCGTTCGATCTTTTAGAAAACGAAATATATCTAATTTCGGAAAAATCTATGAATCTATACGGTTAACCTTGTAACCGGTTACTAAATTATACGATTAACCGGTTAGTAATATCGGTAACCGTTGACATACTTAAACTTATATATATCATAATTACCCTTGCATATAGTCCAGGGTTGGATTCCAGAAAATATAACTTTACTTGTATGGCCACAGTGATCAACACAATCATACAAAACAGCAAAACAACAAGCAGGTATTGGGCTGGAATGAAAATAACAGTTTTTCAGTATAGTAAAAATAAGTATTGACAGCGGACAACACTAAAAACAATTTTGAGACCATGTGTCCCGGCCTAGGTAGATGCGTTACCTGCGTGGTTGTTAATCCTTTCCCTCATATATACGATTGCTGATGCCTCTACAGCACACGGCTTTTTGAAAACATAGTGACAAAAGAAGAAATTGCTCAAAACGAGCAATTTCTCCTTTTGCCACAATGTTTTCCACTTTTAGTCAAAGGTTATCCATTCAATTATAGAGATTTTCTATTTTTTGACAAACTATGCTCAAAGTCGTCTGCTGCAGAAATGTTGTATGAGGGAAAGGGTTAATAAAGATGTTCTGAAGATAATCGGACTTTTTGTCTTTAACTCTTTCATCGCCAAAGCCAATATTGGGGCTTTTGCAAACAATACACATTCAGGTGAGACAGGTTGTTCTCTCACCTGAAATCTGCATTGTTTGTCTTAAAGTTATCAAAAAATTCAAAAATCTCTTGTTACAGAAACAATGAATTTTCCCCCATGTTAACATGGAAGAGTCTGCTTTTCGAAATTCGCGGCTGAAAGAGTTAACGAAGTTCGTGATATCATCGTGACTGCGTAGACTGGTCTGGGTCGATACAGTAAGCAGAAGCAAAAATGTTGGTTTTCTCATGGAAGAACGGGTCATGTATGTTAGTGTACATAACGAGACTTGATTTAACGAAAATTCACGAAGGTATCATATCTACTTATTTCTAAACTTTTATTTAGGAGGTAAATAAATCTCCACAAAAGATGAGCTCGTGCATGAGAAACGGTACACATTTGCATTTCTGAACAGTGTAGGTTCAGATCATCGTGTCCACCTGCTCACAGTATTATCGGACTCTTCAAGAATTCACAGGATCTTCTAACAACCTTGTGTAAGTAATACTTGAACATATTCACGCGTTGGTCTGGATCTATACTGCTCACAAAAGCTAACTTGTACAGTGTCCCATTCACGGACTCAAACACAGTCGAATCTCTTTACTTCAGAGGCGTCAGAAAGCGTCTATATGAGGGAAAGGGTTAACTGTATGTGGTCGTCGACAGTGTGTGTCTTCCAGATTTATTTGTTCTTGTATATTCCTATTTATTTGGTCTCTGCGTAAAGTATCGATCCGGATCAGCCTTATCATGCCGCACAGGCTTACCCGGATAGACACTTTCCGCCTCCTGTGGATTTTCTGTTTTAGGAATCATTACTCTATACCTCTATCACCCTGATACGGAATGTGTCGACCCGGTTCAGTCTGCGCTGACTGCGCATCCTGATCTGGTTCGATACGTTACGCAGATGCCATAATGTTGGTTTTCTCGCGGGACGGCTCAATTATTTTGTTCCAAATGAAGGGGACCAACATGTTCATATCTTACTCAGCTCTCATCGATTTGTATTGTCAAATGATTATAGCATAACATATTACACAACAGCGTATGTCTGTTGATGTGGGTCGATCATAAATATTTGTCACTTAGATAAATTGTTGGATTAGCCACAAACAAATGTTTAATTTCCGTCGAAATATTTGGCTCGATTGACTCTTGTTGTGTAATCTAGATTAGTTTTGTCTTGACAGAAACTGCTTTGTCTCACGTCTTGTTAGTATGTCCAATTTACAGTGAACTTCGGCTTTTGTATGTCAAAGAAGAATTGACGTCACTTATTTGTACCAAACTGCAATGTTGTTGTATGAGATAGTTAGTAAATACAGACCAACACATGTACATTCACTGATAAAATATCATTTTACGGCATTTAAAATCTGATATTAAATTGAGTTAAAAAATATATGTCACAATTATTTCTACAATTAAATAGCTTTTTATGATGTCACCGATATGAATGTATTATGTGGATGTAAATGACGTATAACAGGCCTAAGGCCTAATTGACTGAATGCACCATTGGTATACAATTTGTATTATGCTAATGAATGGGCGGTCCGGGAAAATCAGTCTATTTGAAGCTTTTGGGCAACCAAAGTTCATTTGGACCTGATAGCATAGCTGCGCATACAGATCATTATCAACACGTGTCTTGAACAGCAATAGCTAATCGGAAATATTTACCTAATACGGGTATCTCAAGTGATGTACTTGGCATCATTTCTGATGTGACCGTTAAGAAGACGAAATAAGACAACAACATCGTTAAGGCATACCCCAGTCTATCACCAGATTCTGAAAGGAAACAAAGGAAACAGTGTGAAATAGGGAGCCAAACTCCATAAAAGCCGCGTCATACCGAAACTGACGTTCAGGGCTTATGCTTCACACAGTCTGATCAGCTGGAGACTGACAGTTCAACGTCTACACGTAAAGACATCTTAGCTATCTAGTTGTATTAAGTGTGTTTTACGCCATTTTCGACAGCATTTGAGTCATATAACGGTTGCCAGTTCACCTGCGTGTGTGTTTCCTTTCGTTCCAATACTAGTCCTCCACACAGCAGTATTTTCAAGCATCTTGCTGTGCTTCCTCATAGACTTATAGCGCGTTGAACGAAGATGGATGCTGATTGTCGAATAGACCTTGACATTTGTCAAACGTCGGAAAGAATGTTGGCCGAGCTGAAGTGCGAACTCACAATCCCAGGATTGAAAGCCTGCTCCGGTACCGACTGAGCAACCGGTGCTCGGCCTTGACTTTATGGCAAATGCGGTATATACGTATACCACCCCAGAATGACTTGACAGGCTGTTTATGATAACTCGACTTAATGACTTGAGCCGAATATTTGTGTATCAGCGGCGCTCTAGTTTGTTTGTTTGTTTGGAGTTTAACGCCGCTTTCAACAGCTTTGGTCATATCACGGCGGTCAGTGCACCTACCCATGTTTTCCTGGCTTTCCCACACCAGTACTTACACAACATTCCTTCGAAGCCACTGACTACTTTCTCACATAGATCAGAGGTGAGAGGCAATGGAAAACATCGCCCGAAAGAATGTCGCCGCAACCGGGTATCGAACCCGTGACCTCCAGATCACGAGTCAGATACGCTACCAATTGAGCTACCCGGCCGGCGCGGCGCTCTAGTAAAACCAACAGTAAGACATAGAAGGTTTTAAGAAATCTTTGTACAGCAGTATCAATTTTGATCCTATACATGTAAGCGCAAGCATTTCTTTATCGAAATAAATATGTTAGTGATGGTTCTCGCAGATCGCCGATGATATACTTATGGTTAATTTGCGCTAAGATTGATTTCGCAGAGCATCGCTAATCTACGCGTGTTATATTTTCGTTACGGTTGATTACGCAGAGCATCGCTAATCTACGCGTGTTATATTTTCGTTACGGTTGATTACGCAGAGCATCGCTAATCTACGCATGTTATATTTGCGTTAAGGTTGATTTTCGCAGAGCATCGCTAATCTACGCGTGTTATAATTGCGTTAAGGTTGATTTCGCAGAACATCGCTTATCTATGCTTGTTATATTTGCGATAAGGTTGATTTTCGCAGAGCATCGCTAATCTACGCGTGTTATATTTGCGTTAAGGTTGATTTCATAGAGCATCGCTAATCTACGCGTGTTATATTTGCGTTAAGGTTGATTTTCGCAGACCATCGCTAATCTATGCTTGTTATATTTGCGATAAGGTTGATTTTCGCAGAGCATCGCTAATCGACGCGTGTTATATTTGCGTTAAGGTTGATTTCACAGTGCATCGCTAATCTACACGTGTTATAATTGCGTTAAGGTTGATTATGAAGAGCATCGCTAATTTACGCATGTTAATTTTGCGTTAAGGTTGATTTTCGCAGAGCATCGCTTATCTACGCGTGTTATATTTGCGTTAAGGTTGGTTTCGCAGGGCATCGCTATCTATGCGTGTTATATTTGCATTAAGGTTGATTTTTCGTAGAGCATCGCTAATCTACGCGTGTTATATTTACGTTAAGGTTGATTTTTGCAGAGCATCTCTAATCTACGCGTGTCATTATTGCGTTAAGGTTGATTACGCAGAGCATTGCTAATCTACGCGTGTTATATTTGCGTTAAGGTTGATTTTCGCAGAGCATCGCTAATCTACGCGTGTTATATTTGCGCTAAGGTTGATTTCGAAGAGCATCGCTAATCTACGCGTGTTATATTTGCGTTAAGGTTGATTCACTGCTAATCGGAAAGTGTTATTTTTTTGTGTTTGGGTTGATTCTCGCAGAGCATCGCTAATCTACACGAGTTATATTTGCGTTTAGGTTGATCTTCGTACAGCATCGCTAATCTGCACGTGTTATATTTGCGTGAAGGTTGATTCTCGCAGAGCATCGATCCTTTGATCGCAAGTTTAAACCCCGATTCGGCAATATTGTCCGATGATTGACAAATTCAAATTGATTAGCCAGATTCATGTTTCACCAATAGTATTAGGCCTAAAAAAAAAAAAGGTTTGTTTCCTGTTACATGCCCAAAAAAATATGGGTCGGTAGGTAGGGATTTTTGTTTTTTTTGTTTTTTGTTTTGTTGTTGTCGTTAACCGTTAACACACTCCTTTGATATTAAATGGAACATCAAAATGAATGAGTTTGTTAGTTTCTATTACATGATTATATATGTCATTTTGGGGGTAGTGGTGTGAAAGAAATATATCTTTAGTACTCAATTTCAGATATGAATCTGAAATCTGAAGTGGCTATAATAAACCAAGGAAGATGTTTGATATAGGCTATACTGTCTTCGCAATTACATGTAAACAAGAGACGTTGCATTTCAAATAGAACATTTATTGACTAGAATGAATGTCAAAAACAAATTAGTAACAAAGAAACAGCGCATTAAACTAGAAAAGTAATACTTTTTTCAAAGTGAACATGTCACATCTCTGTAATACATTACTCAATAGATACACATTTTATCAAATGTGAGACCAATGTACTACCAGATCAGCCTGCGCATCTGTCTGATCAGGACCTCCATTGTTCACTTTTCAGTCAGAAATTCTTCAATGAAAATAGTTTGCGAACATTACAGGCTGATCTGGATCTACACTGGTCGCACACATGATTAAATGAGTATCCATGGAGTAATAGTTTACCATATGAGTTTAATTGACAATTGACATATGACTAGACTTGTATTACAACCCCTGGAATGTGACCATAAAATATTTAATACCATTGACTAGGAACAAATGATTAGACTTGTATTACATGTATATTATAATCCCTGGAATGTGAACATAAAACAATGAACGTATATTTATGAATGACTGAAGACTCAGAACTCGACACATGAACATTATAAAATATATGGGAGGCAAACATCATGGAAGCTGACCAGATGTGAGTATTATATGTATTAAAGGTTTCGTGACTCAATAATAGAAACTTATAGAAAATGACAAAATATATGAACAAAAAACTGTCTGGATTTACCGAACCCCTTCAGATCCCCGATTGTCATGTCAAGCTGCACGGTATACAAGTCTCCATCTTTCAGGCTTGTCTGCAAAAATAATTTGGCTTTTAATATTCTAGCACCATTTTAAAACTTCTTTAATAGAAACATATAGAAAATGACAAAATATATGAACAAAAAACTGTCTGGATTTGCAGAACCCCTTCAGATCCCCGATTGTCATGTCAAGCTGCACGGTATACAAGTCTCCATCTTTCAGGCTTGTCTGCAAAAATAATTTGGCTTTTAATATTCTAGCACCATTTTAAAACTTCTTTGGACATTTGTTTAAAAATGCGCCTTTTACAAAACATATATTTATATGGTATTTTACATGGAGTACTCCTTGTTTATACTCTAAACTGAGATTTTTTGTGAAATAATTGTGTTCAAGATTGTTTATATTTTATTGTCTGATAGAATTTAGATTTGGCACATTTCCTACTATTTTTCGAGTGATAGAAAGAGGATAGTAAGAAGGTCTGAACACCATGGCAAAATTCGGTGTTGAATTCCTCGAGTATTTTAAAATTTATGTTGCAGATGTGTGCTTGTTTTTATCCCGAGTTTTTTTCTTACCGAAACCTTAGCAATAGCTTGATATCCTTCGTCTCTGATTTCGCCATGGATGTTGTTAAATACATCAATAACTTTGGAGTGGTGATGTGATGTTATGAACGAACAGCAATCAACGAAGACGCCATTCTGCTTGGTCATTTCGGCAACGGTTGTTTACATCAGTGCCTGCACTAACCTTTTGAAACAGGAAATCCTGACTTCCTGGGTCTGAATTTTGGAAGTCCTGCTCATAATTCTTGGAAGTCCCAGGTGGCACGCTGGCTTTTTTCGCATCTTGCACATTCTATTGTGTTTCCCTTTGTTTTATTTTTAAATACATTATTGGAAAAGAAGCTAATTAATACAGAAAGTGGATATTGCTCCTTTGTCAACAATGTTATTATTGGTTCTATCATAACACCTTTAAACCAGTAGGTTTTTATGTGATATAGAATGCTTTTTTCCAGTCATGTGTCAAAAGCTATCCAGCATAAAATTCATCAAAAATTGGCATGGCCATGATTCATTACATTCACATTAAACATGAATTATGTTCTTAAATCACATTCAGTATGGCAAAAGGAATGATTTCTGTTAATGAGTTATTGATTTCATTTTAAACACCAGTAAATAAAGTGTTCTGCAGTGAGACAAACACACATTAAGGGCACTAAACTTTCATAATAGTCAACTTTAAAACAAATAAGAATGAGTGTGAGTAATACTTTCTTGAATGACATTTCCGATTTCCAAAATGCAGAAAATGCACGAAAACCCATTACAAAATTTACAATATGTATTTTCACCTCCAGACTTCAGTTTCTTTTATATTTTAAAAAAAGAATGAACTAAAATGGGCTTATATGCAATAATTTATTTCATAGGCAAGTCCTTTTTGACAGCTGGCTGTGATTTTGATAGATCTTCAGGTCAACTTTGTTTTTAAAAAATCGGCAATTAAAAAATGTTTCCTATGGATTCAAGCAAACAAAATAATAATCTTTAAACAGTTAAATTAATATAGGGACATTCTTTTATCATATCCTAGTATGTTTTTACATGGGTTATTGAAATTTAATACCCCTACGCTGTTTATAATGAAAAATATAATTGATTGGTGTGAAGTCGTTATCAAGTGTCAAATCTGGGGGTGGGTGGGGTACGCATTCTCGATCGTGATTGGCTTAAATCTACCAATTGATAACTCCCACTGTCCATAATTGACACTTCATAAAACACAATATACAGTGTCTTTAGATAATTACACACATTTCTAGTGGACATATATACGTCCTGTGTTTTGATTGTCGGCGTATACCCTTAATTCCTGGACGTACTTGGACGTATCCCTTGTCAATTTTGGGCGTACGAGATCGATTATCGGGCGTAAAAACGCCCAATACGTCCATTAACGTGAGCGCTGTTACATGGAAAAAATTATACCTTTCACCGTTTCTGTGAATCACCAAAAAGAGCGCGAAATCCGATGCCGATTTTTTGGACATAAAAACTTTTGGGTCGGCGGTTAAAATATAGGGTCGGTCGGGTAACCGGAAACAAACATCTTTTTTTTTTAGGCCTTATAATGATCACTATAATCCAATATATAGAACATTTTGATTCACCAGTGACTTGTGGGCTGGAAAGCGCGCTAAGAATTCACCATGTCTAAGTGTCTGAGTCTCGTTTTCAAATGATCATTGAAACTTCAGAAATAATCCCAAACACAATATATAGGCGAGAAAGTAGACACATTTTGCAGGAATCAAGTAGCTAGCGTCGGGGATTTGAAACCGGGCGCTTTATGTTTCAGAGGGGCGTAGCTCCCTTTAGGCACTGTAGTCACGTGCCTACACATTTTTTCTCAAAATGCCCGCGGACGCAATAGCTCGCCCACGAGTCCACACTGCTCAAAGAAAAACCTATTTCGCCTGATTCAACTTATTTTTTACGGCTTAGCTCAAGGTACGACCAGAATATAACATACCTGTAGTTAAATAGAAAGCCCACGGCACACAGAATGATAATAGAATAATCGGCATTATTATGTTGATGATGTAGTAGGGTTGGCGGCGAGTAAACGTCATTCGGGCATTTACGGTAAACGGCCACGTCTCCGGACAGCACTGGTAAAATTGTGTCGTATCTACTGCGGAACCCTTCAATGACCACTCCCCATCTTCCACGTAAAAGGTCTGGTCCACCTGAAATAGACAAGTTACCGGTCAGGGACGAGTGTATGTAAAAACCCATATGGTCAAAAACCCATATGGTCAAAACCCATATGGTCAAAACCCATATGGTCAAAACCTATATGGTCAAAACACATATGGTCAATTTTTGTGATAGTAGTCAAAACCAATATGGTTAAAAAAACAAGGTAGTCAAACCCCTTACGATAGAAAATGCAGGGTGGTCAAAACCCATACGATAGAAAATGCAGGGTGGTCAAAACCCATACGATAGAAAATGCAGGGTGGTCAAAACCCATACGATAGAAAATGCAGGGTAGTCAAAACCCATACGATGGCAAGAACAGGGTAGTCAAAACCCATATGGTTGAAAATGCAGAGTAGTCAAAACCCATAGCATTGAAAATACAGAGTAGACAAAACTGTACTGATTGAAAATGAAGAGTAGACAAACCCCCTCTGATTGGTATTAATTCATTCACAGGTGATAATTGAATTAAGTAGATAATTGCTTTAAAGTGATAACAATAAGTTGTATATGTTTAAGCTATCTGTATGTCACAGTTATTGATTGTATTAATCATAGTTACTATGCTATTAGTAAGTACTTTCTTAAGTTGTCCTTTGTCTACTACTTTCAATAATTGAAGATCTACACTAACTATTACTGCAGTTTATAACTCTAAACCATTTTGTTCCTTCTTTATTTGCATTTTTCCAAGCTGATACAATACTGTTTGTATATAATGTAACCCAGTGTCAATTGGTTTCATAATTCAAAATGGAGTTCATCACTAGTAATAAAGGTAAACGTAAACTTCTCTATGAAGTGTATGCTTATACAAAAAGATGTCAACACAAGCGTTCTATATCATCATCCTGTATCAAGTCATAAACGGTGGGATATGCTGATGGGGTATTAATATCCCGCGGGGGGTATTAATACCCCGCTGAGATAACATAGCAATAAACCAATAAAGCACTCTCCAATACACAGGCATTTCACCTTCTTGTGGCATCGATTTTTACATAATTGTTCAAAAAGGACCAACAAATATTTTAAAAATGTTAATCTTAATTTAAGAAAATAATATGCATATTGGACCGATTGAAATAAAGCGATCGGGTGTTATTAAATACCTTAATAAAGCAGAATACATGTTAGCTCCTTCTTATTTAAATGTAAATTTAGGAGCCCAAGAAAAACCTAAAAGAAGGACCAAAATGTAAAACTCATAGAAACATATTAAAAATATCATTAAAGAGCAAAGGTTTTCCTAACATAATCGTTTGAAATGAAAAGATCCATTGATTAACTAATTCGTGGGAGCAATTTAACTTTGTTTTCCTCTATAACTCCACAATTCTATGGACGTTCGGTTTGTATTGTTTACAGTATATATATATATATATATATATATGTATGTATTTTATGATAAATAAATGATTTATGTCATCGCGGTGTATCAAAAGTAATAGATTCAATAAAAACTATTTAGTTGATCTGCGTTATCAAAAGTCGTGAAGAAGAAACGACGCCTTCATTTAAGTCACATCAATCAGGAAAACGATTAACTATCTAACCGGCATTTAAAAATAAAATGCCCTATTTCAATTCAACTCTGTGTTACGTCATCATTTTCCCCATACTGAGTGAAATGTGATGTTTAGATCCGAGAACACCGCCAAGCCACAAATATACATATGCTCGGTTGTTTCCGCCGGAAGTTGTAGGAGATCGGCATAATTGGCGAATTTCATTCGACACACCTCGGCCGATTTCGGTACCCTACATCTGTCGAGGTGTTCAGAAGGATGGGTGAACTTGTCATACATTTACACAGGAAGTGCCCGACAAGCCCACAATTAATACCGATCTTGTACGAAGTCATATGAAAATTGCCGAATTCAAGAGGGAAGTTCTATATCAAAAAACACGGAGGTCAGTTTTTGTGTGGCATTGTCCAAAATAATAAGCGAAATATTCGTAACAGTTTACCTTATCGAGTAACATAATAGGGAGCAGGTTGACGCCGTAATCGTGATACAAAAAACCCAATTCAACAGTACACGTTTGTTCATCGAACGGGAAATTGACAATCTTCACCGCACACTCGGTTTCAGCAATGAAATAGACATTCCACGAGACAAGTCCAGTGCTGAAAATACGTAAAGTTGTCTCCTCGTCCTCGGTTCCGAAACTTTGTAGTTCATCGGCACTGCAATTGACAAGATATTAATGAATGTAAATAGATTGGACGGGCGTGACATGGAATTGTAAACATAGTATTATATAGCTACAGTTGTTTGTATTTTGCCTGTAATGTCATCTACGACCTCGTGCTGGTGTACCTCGGACGTGCTATCTTTAAACAAGCATACATCTTTCTCTAAATAGCACGTATAAATGAGAGACGTTTTTTGGGAATATTTAACGTTCTATGTAGTTGCGACAACCAGTGTAAATTCAGACCACCAAGCGCAAACCTGCTGTCTGGTTTCGCTCTGTACTGCTGGCCAATTAGGCTATGAAAAATTAAAGACACCACAGTAAAGCAATATCTAATTCGATCCTGCCGAGTCCCTGAAGCGCGAGCTGTCAATCCAGGGGTTGTGAGTTCCAACCCGAGCTTGGGCAACATTCTTTCCGACGTTTGACAAAAGTCACTGTGACAAGTGTCATTAGTCTTCCACCAATGGGCTGACAGTCTATGTGGAAAAGCCGCCAGTTGCTTAAAAAGAATGTTTTGCGATCAGTGCTGGTCGTACATGAAGTCTCCTCTCAATCCATATTGCTCGCATACTGTTAGCCATAGAAGAATTCAAGACGTTTTGAACAAATGAAGTTCATTTATTGAATGTACTACTGATACAAAGAAACAGTCGAACCGCGTCTGGCGATTTGGGGGTATTAATTATATCTCCGGTTGGTGACATCAGAGACCTAAAATAATTTTAGGTCTCTGGTGACATTGACATGCAACTGGTCGGGCTAAACCTCTATGTTTTCGGCAGAACATTTAAGTGGATCTTCTTACAGATTTAATTTTATTGATGTCCAGCAACATGACTAAACCCGTTTCGCTCTACGGAGATTGGAACCAGGCCACGTGAAAACCAATCTCATTCAAATCAGACCAAAATGCTTCTCTGTACGTTTATTGGATCTGACTACTACGCATGAAAGGTCGTCTGGAATTGACACTGTTCATTTGTAAAAATACTCATGATCACGATACAATCATCGCTTCACATCGGTTTTTTACATTATCGCCAATTACGATAAAGTTGCATAACTATTAATCAGTATATATATTTGTGTTTATCAACCATGAGCTAGCGCGCTTCATGGATTTGCAAAATGGCGGCCGAGCGTTCATACTGCATGAACGCACGAAAAAAAAGAGTCATTCCTTAAATATACCGGTTAACAGTATACAGTTACATGGCATGCGCGTCTATATAAGGTGACGTTATTGTTTGAAATGACGTCATGCACGTGCATAACCAACATTTTAACGCGCGTGCCATGTAACAGTATACTGTTAACCGGTCAAAAATGTACTGTTAGCCTGAGACAGTAAGACATTTCCCATGATGAGTATATGAGAATTTAACATTACAAAGTCAGGTGAGGTATAATAATAAAAGGTAACTACGATTTAGATCAAACTGCACGCGTAGTGTTTTGTTAGCCCAATGTGTATGACAAGATAACAATCGAGAACTACCCTGAGTAGACTGCGCAAATCCCTATCCATCAGCCATTCTAATATAGTAATAACCTAAATAAGGAGAATAGTATACCTTTCAAAGTTACACAATTTCTGGTTAGGTAGATAAGAAAGTGTCTTATTTTGTTTATTTAGAATAGGAATTAAAATTAAAACGACGGGTCAATACAAGACAAGACAAGACAGATATTCATTGATATAAGCTAATACTGCTTCTAGTCATAAAACACAATGTAACATATATTTATATGACATGTCACCTTTCTAATAAACAATAAGGAACGTGTTTATGTAAGAAAGATTGAAAATATATAAACAATAAAATAAAAAAAATAAATAAAGAAGTAAGGTGTATTTGGCCATATCAAGCACAATTTTCGGACTCTTCTTTTGTAACAGTATACAATATTCACGTTTTTATTTCCATTTTCTGTTTAATTTCATACCTGTTTCCAATGAAGAACTGCGGGCGCCAGCCCCAGTTGATCGTTATAGTTGTTATGTTACCATACAGACTGGTGTCCCAAGACAGTCTGGAATCAGTCCAGTCCTGAAACATAAGGGGAACCAGTCCATAATAACCGTTTGTCAGATTGGGTATTTTAGAAACGTTTTGCTTTGAAATCATATAAGGATATCATATAAGGAAAACTAATAAAATCTTGAAAAGTGAAGGTTATTATTATTTTTGATATAGAGGTTATAGTTCATTACAGGAAATAAGAAATTTCTAAATTTCCTGTATAAAAAAAAAATCAAAAGTCGACTGCTTCATAGAATTTAAATGCCTACGAACACCTTCGTCAGCAAAACATGCGTGCCTATTAGTGATCGTCTATCTTTAAAAACAAAATGAGGTTAAATTATCATGCAGTACACCTCTTGTCACTCAATCGAAAGAGTGGGTAACTTCTCCATTTCCCCTAATGTTTTCAGAGATCGATGTCTACAAAGACTGTCTTGCCTACGCAAAGTACCGATCTCTGACAACTTCAGAGTCCAGCCGATGATCGTTTTAAACTTACCCCAAATACATTACATCTGATGCGGACGACTTTGAAAATTTACCAACAAAAATATGGAAAATATTTTTAAAGCGAAGTTTAATTATTGAATAGAATTGAAAACATGGGCCCAAAGGGAGAAATGGCTCAATATTGCCACAAGGTTTTCATAAGTCGTCTGCTGCAGAGGCGTCATAAAAGCGTATGTATGTAGGAAACTATTTAAATACACAGACAATGGCGAATTGTAACTGAAATAACGTTCAAAACGGCGTAAAAACCCACTCAAGCGAATTAAAATTAAATGTATGAAAATGGTTTACCATTCTTAGAAGTGTAGTAGTTTTCATAGTCTCTGAAGTTATGTCCTGAAACATAATAATATTAGTTATTTTCATTACTATCACTTCTAGTAAAGCTTCTAGTACATTATGTGTGTTTTATAATGCAGATAATGGGTTTGATTATGCAACAATTATCCAATTGTATCTATTGTTTTGTTCAAAAGGCATATACCAACATTGAATAAGGTATTGCTTCCACGTAGAGTATACGCTTGTTTACTGTTGTCGTTTCCTATTGTATATTACACGTGTAGTCAGTGAGACACAGCACAGACTTTTTAACAATTATTGTTGTTGTTGTTGCGGCTGCTGCTGAAGCTGCCTTTCAATAATATAACGTTTAACTATTCCAGGCAATTTCTCGTTTCAATAGAGCCAGCAGAAAATGGATCACGAAGTTATATACCGTGTGAAATTATCAAAATCCAGACTAGGTAAGCCATGTATTGTCGAAAGGTATTCAACAATGACAGCCGCAAGGGGAATCGAAGGCTCGATTTTCAGTCCTGCGCTAGGATCTAGTCATGACCTAGTTGTAAACCTCGGGAAATTGAGACCGGGTGTAGCGGCTTAAATCGTTACTGGCTGAAGTCAATGTGCACGTTGCAGGGTAACGAGCCTGGTTCCTGGTAAGTTATCTATGGATCATAAATAAACGTACACTCCGCGTGATATAACTGAAATATGATTAAAACCTGCGAACAAACTTAATGCCATAATGGAAGCAAAAAAATGTGGAAAATCGGACATCTCGTATATCAAAAAGCGATGTTAAGTTGGGAACTTACAGGTTTTCCTAAATATGATGAATTTATACAAGTCCACATGCAACACATTTGCAGCAGATGACTTTCAAAACATCTAGTAAAAATTATGAAAAATCGTTATGGCCTAGAGTGTAATATTTGAATAAAGTACAAAACATTGTGTCAGAAGGACAATTTCCTACACTGTTTGAAGACATCGGCTTCTAAAAATGCGTCAAAAACCGTTGAAAATCGTTTACCTACCAGATGTTGCAAGGTCCGTAACATGTACAGAATGGAAACATTCGTGGGAAATTCAGGTCTGCTGTATTGGTCGTAGCCGGTCTGTAGAGCGGTCCTCAACGCCGTCTCATTTCCGTTTCCGGATACAGAGACAAATGGGACTGCTGCCACCTATGAAATAATATTATATAAAAGGTGATGCATAATCCTTGTTTTTTCCTCACTGACATGTGCAAGAAAATAAGTCATACATGTACGTTGTCGTGCATTGATATGACGGTTTTTGGCAACTATGTCACATTGAATCAAGGAATCAAGACGCGGCACGTGCAATATTGTAAGCCCTTCAATAATTTAGCTCGGAAGAGGTACTTATACCCATGCATAGCTCATTTACCAAATCCGGTCAGACACAGAATTTCAGAATGGTAGGAACAGCATCAGCAACAGACGCCTGTCTGGTAGGTCTAACGATGTTGAAAGTGTGGCCGTTTTCTGCATAATTGAAAGTGACAAAATGAGTGTGATGAAATATCTCATGAGTTGGACATGATTCAAAGGTTCGTTATTATTTTTCTGACGTTATTCGAAACTTATTATTCTACCGTTAGTATTAGAGAGGTGACAGTTTGGTAGGTGCCCCTCGCACTGCCAGCATATGAGAAGTACCGACATCGGTAAATTGCCGAAAACACCAACAAGAAAACAATGAAGCAGGCGCAGAAATGCTGCAAGGTATAGAGTAATTACAATGCAACCTGGGGAAAATAGTTTGAGTATCGAAGCGCCATAGTAGCGAATGGCATACGCCAAGGTCTCCAAGACCTTAAATATCGGCGAAGTCAATTATGTTTATGATATGTGCATACTACACGAGAACGTGTCTTGCCACAGGGTCTGACTTTGTTAATGACCTACTGGTACTAGTTATATTAACCAATGAAAACGCGCCATTTCTTTCACCGCGGGACCGATTGTTGCTAGCCGCCATGTTGTGCTAACAAGCTATCGCGCAGTTACGTATACTTGACAGAACAAACCGCCATTACGGTTTGTACGTAATTTACAACGATGGTTAGAAGATGTGCGTGTGGAACGTGTACCGCTGATTGTACCGCTGATTTCAGATATCCAGATAATATGATTGGGGCCAGGTTCGTCACTGACCAGTTCTGCAACATCATGCGAATTCATCAGAGACAAGTCCTCTTAACTTAGATATGTTCATTAACCCTTTCCCACATACAACAAAGCTGGAGCAAACGACTTTGAAAGCATAGCGGCAAAAACCTGAAAAATCTCCATAAAAGATAGCTTAATTGTTAAATAACGTTGAAAACATTGTGGCCAAAGGAGAAAGTGCTCATCATGAGCAATTTCACCTTTGGCCACAATGTTTTCAAAAGGCGTCTGCTGCTATTGCGTCAAAATGCGTCTGCAGGTGGGAAACGGTTAATCTAATGGAACCACTAAGGGGAATCCCTTACAACGACACAGAAGAGCCCAATCGTTCCATTAACAGGGACGTCAGGGTGATCGAATAGTGTTGCCTAGCAACCGGTTTACAATCGTTGCCAAGTAGATAACAATCGGGCATGACGACATGGGAGACTACTGGAGGGGTAGACTAGTGTTATGTATTATGACATGAACCTTTTAATGTGTATTTGTCTGTGCTCAGCTATTATCTAATTGACCCTCGTAATCATTATATTTCTATAAAGTGGCTCTCTCCGTGACGATATGATATCAAATAACGTTGAAGATGTTGACTACATCTGTAGAATTACGTGTTCGTGTCTATAATGATCTGAAATCTTTCTATCGCCCCTCATTGCTCAATGTCCATTTCATCTCCACATCCTCCCCTTCCTTTCACATTTGAAATATTTAAAAAAATATATGATATTTAAATAGGCGGTCAATGAAGGTTTTAGTACAACTACACATGGTGGCATTCCATTTAACTACATTCAGACGAAATTTGCCTTTTGAAATTTGACTTTTGACAACATAGTGGCAAAAGATTGAGCCATTTTTCATTTTGCCTATATATATTTTTGAAATAATGATAGTAATTAAACCTTTCCGACATACAGACGCTTGCTCACGACTATGCGGAAAACGACCTTTGACAACATTGTGTCAAAAGGAAAAATAGCTCATAATGAGCAATTTCCCTTGTTGCCATAATCTGTTCAACACTAACAAACTATCCTTTCATTTATAGAGACTGTTCCTATGTTTAGCTGGGGTTTTTTCAGAGTCGTCTCCTGTCGATGTGTTGTATTTTGGAAAGGGGGTAAATGGTCACTGTTCACGGTGCTGATAATAGTCATGGAACAGTATGGTAACATACAACCTAACTTTTGATACTCGAAACGTTTATATTTCGGATTTCCTTAATGATAAGCTGCTATTGCGAGTTGAGGTTATGTAGAGGTTAAATTTATTTAGTTTACATCAATTGCGAAACAAGCTTTAAGCTTATATTAATCACGCTCGATGTCTGCTTCCTGGATATTTAAACAGTACTCGCGCCATTTGTGTGGAAAATCCCATAGGCAGAACCCGCTCATCGCGGGATTCGAACCGTCCTAAAGCGTATGGATGTGGGAAAGAGTTCAAGTCTCATTTACGCAAAACTAGTTTAGGTATGACCTAAGAGATCACTTTAAGCAGTTGCATATAAACCTCACACAAAGCGCTCGCGGACTAACACAAATGGTATGAACCGGGAAACCGTGAAATAAAGTTAAGTAATATGTTTATGGATTAGATAAATCAGAGAAATATATGTACTTACATATGTATTTATATAACACACATTGTTGTAACTAATAAATAAAGAAATTAAAATATATATTTAAACCTCACACAAAGCGCTCGCGTACTTAAAAAAAAGGTATGAACCGGGAAACCGTCAAATAACGTTAAGTCATATCGAGGGCTTGGCGTTAAACGGTTGTAACTAAAATTTGTATTTTTTTACCGAGGTTAATCACGTCGCTATAGAGTCTTTATAAGCGTTAAATCATTTTTCTTGGTAAACAATGGAAATGTAGGTGCCATTGCTCGTACTGAGCAATGGCACCTAAATTTGCATTGTTTATAAACGGGTCAAAAATGCCCCTAAACCAGGGATTTCAAAATAGGTTTTTATTTACAACAGTTTCACGCCAAGCCCTCGATATGTTCATGGATACGATAAATCAGAGAAATAGGTGTACTTACATATGTATTTATATAACACACATTGTTGTTACTAATAAATAGAATAAAGAAATTGAAATATATATTTAAAAAACACACTTAAAAATATGCCAATAACTTACCATTAAACATATTATTTTAAACAGTGAATATTCCTTCATTTTTATTAATGTATTTTATAAGTTAGAATTTATAAATAACTATATGAAAACTTGCGTCTGTCGTGTGTATAGTTATCGTGTGAATGAATCAAGAACCATGGAAGTGATTTATATACGGGTAGGATTGAGAGTCGCGTCTGGCAATCTGGGGCCTTAATGCATGCAACTCCGTGTTAGCGCTTCATATAGGTGGATATACATAACATGTCTAATTTTTTCTGTCAGAATAAATATGTGACGCTATACTGCATGCTAGCGAAAAGTGAAGACTCACGCGATACTGTACGTGTGTAAAGACGGACCCGAGTCTTCACTGTTCGAATGTACAAGAAGACACCGAACCATAAGACGTGACTAATTCGCCAGGCACTACGTTCTGTTCAATGTTCTAAATCGT
This sequence comes from Serripes groenlandicus, assembly GCA_031761405.1. Classification (NCBI taxonomy): domain Eukaryota; kingdom Metazoa; phylum Mollusca; class Bivalvia; order Cardiida; family Cardiidae; genus Serripes; species Serripes groenlandicus. The sequence continues at coordinate 67,147,404 of JASEVX010000010.1, forward strand.
TACACTTTAAGTTGCTTGTTTTTGTCGCTTTGTTAGTTGATCGTAATCAGCCATGATTGTATTGAACTTTTTAATTGACCTTATAAGTAGCGTGTTACATGTGTGATTTATACTCCGTTTGGTTCCATTGTTATTTACATCTGAACCGTGTTCTATGAATACCGGCATTAGAGTATCTGTAAATAAACAGCTTAAATGGTCAATGCATTCGTTAAACGTTTCGAGAAAAGCTCAAGTCAACAACAGCAACAATGGCGGAACAAATTTCCCAGTGAAAAAATAAAGTAAATTTTAGTCTTTTAACAACAAAGATACAATGAATTATGATAAATAAACAGTTAATTCAGTAAGTTACAATAGAACTATACCAATAATGATAGAAATATATAGTCATACAAGTATTAAGTGAGATATTTGACACCGAACAACGAACGCCGAACAACGAACGCTGTCTTCGTCCCAGAGTTGATTCACACCATTAGATTAACAATAACAATGCCACAAACTAAGAACGTTTACTCCGTTGCCAAAGGAAGGGCGTTGGGTATATATAAATAGTGGAGTCTTTGTGAAGAAAGTATCAACAAATTCCCAAATGCAGTTTTTAAAGTCTTTACTGATATTAATGAGGCCGTTCATTTTCTTATTGCCAATGAAACATAAACCTTCTGCTATGAAATACCAGTATTCATTGACTCTAATGTTAGTAACAAAGTAAGAGATTATGAGCATGAATGCAGTCACACAAGGAACACACATATATATAATGAAAGAAATTCACCAGAACCATCTATAAATCATATAAATAGTGAATTATCCAGTACAATAGACCCCTTCGAAACAGAAGAAACAATACTGAAAACAGTTCAGTGCGAGAGTGACAATACATCATCATCCAACCTTAATATTACTGAGTCTGTTTTACAACCCATTGAAACTAGTTACACTCAAAATACAGAAGAAACAATACTGAAAACAGTTCAGTGCGAGAGTGACAATTTTTATTTATTTGTTTTTATTTACCCTCGCCGTGCAGAATTAACTATTTGGCGAGCACACATCATCATCCAACCTAAATATTACTGAGTCTGTTTTACAACCCATTGAAACTAGTTACACTCAAAATACAGAAGAAACAATACTGAAAACAGTTCAGTGCGAGAGTGACAATACATCATCATCCAACCTAAATATTACTGAGTCTGTTTTACAACCCATTGAAACTAGTTACACTCAAAATACAAATTGTGGCACTCTTTTGATTAATGCCAACAAGGATTCAGTTGATTTGGATGTGTCTACACTCAATATGGAGAACAAATTCAATGCAAAAAAGAAACCAATAATCAAAATTTGTACTTTCTGCAACGAGCATGTAGAAAACAATGCTATCCAGTGCACTTCGTGAACTCGAGGTGCCATTATATTTGCACTCAGTTACCAGTATACCAAATATATATTTTCAAAACAACCACAAGACAATATACATGTGAGAACTGTGCAGATGTCCCAGATAAATGGAAACAACAACAGGGAACACTGGAGATAAAACCTACAACTACAAAAACTCAAAGAGAGCTTCCAAATGATCAAAGGGGAAAAGAAGGCGAAATCTTTGAAACTGGCCATGGCATAGTCAAAGTTTTAGATCAAGTAAGTGACATAAATAAAACATTGCACAGCCATGAAACGTTAATCACTCAAACTAAAGAATGGGTAAACTTAGAAACTGAAATAGGCAAAATTCTGGACCAGCTTGGTGATATTAACAAAACATTGCATGATCATGAAAAATTAATCACGCAAAATAAATATTTGAAAGAAAAAATTGACACGCCTAAAAAAATCGAGCAAAAAGTATAAATGCATGAATGAAGACTGTCAGAGTAGATTCCATCAGCTAAGTCTACAGCATGAAATATGCAAGTCAAATGGGAAAACAGAAGTTGAAATTGTTAAGAAACAGTTAGAAGCCTTACACTCATGTACTGACACCTACATAAAGGAACTAGACTGCTTACACAAAAGATTCAAACTTAAATGTGAAGACTTATTTGAATATGAAAAGGATCTCAGCGATAAAAGGGAAAAAAATAGGTAAATTGGAAGAAGAAGCTCTACAGTTGAAACTTGTTACTCAAATGAGTCATCAAATGCAGGGGACTTCATATTGATAAAAGAGAGCCCTAGAAAGATAAAGGAAAATCTACAAGATAATCATATAGGTGTGAAGCAACCTACATCATTCCGTTATGAAAATACACCCAACACTGAACATACTTCCACCAGAAATAATGAAGTATAAAACAAGGAAAAAACCAATGTGAAGAAAAATACATCACCCAGTAATGACAACATTATATCAAACCGTTATAATAGCCCACAAAGAGACTATGATTCAAACAAATCAACAAATACTCAACATATAAACACATCACAACAAAATATCTACCAACCCAAGAGAAAAAATGTACTACTTGTTGGGACTTCAAACTGTAAATTCATAAATCCGAAATTTGTTGCGGGCAGAGGGAAATGCGTGCATAAAGAAATAAAATACACGGTTAAAGATGCAACAGAATACATAGTGAAGTGTGACATAGATAAACCAGCTGTGGTTGTTTATCAGGCCACATGTAATGATGTAGACTCTTCTGAAAACACTACCACAGTTAAAAAGCTTGACATGCTTGTTAAAGAGACTCAAACTAAATTTGGTCATGACACAAATATAATTTTATCCTTACCGTTACCAAGGGCGAATAAATTAGTCAACGATAAGGCAAGGAAGTTGAGTGCGTCCATATTGAATCACTTTTCACATAACAACAATGTCACATGCAGTGAAAATTCCAACCTCACATACAGAAGCCAACCCCCTGAAGGCATCCTCAACAAAGACGGGAAACACCTCTCCAAATGGGGGACCAACTTATTGGCCCAAAACATCAAAGAAGAACTATATGAGATGTTCTCTGTCTAAAATAAACTTTAAAAAAAAATGAAATAACAACATAAGATTAAGTACTTGCTTATTTATGTGATCAACACTTGTTTTCTATCAGCAATACTATCTTATCAATGATCATGTAATCCCATAAATGTCTACAAGCAAGCAAATAACAGTATTAACCCTTTCCCTCATACAACAATTCTGCAGCGGACGACTTTGAACGCTTTTTTAGAAAATCTCCATAATTGAATGGATAGCTCATGACAGAGAGAAAGTGGACAGCTGCAATTTCTTCTTTTGTCACTGTGTTTTCAAAAGGCTGTCTTCTGCAGAGACATCAGAAAGCGTCTATGAGGGAAAGGATTAACTCAAATATCTTTAAAATTCTAAATTTTATATAACTTAAAACCGTATTGTTGATGAGTTGTGATTATGCTTGTTTTTAAATTGTTAAATTGTTATTCCTTATATACCTTTTCCCTCATACAACATTTCTGCAGCAGACGACTGTGAACATATTTTGTCAAAAAATGGAAAATCTCTATAATTGAATGGATATCCTATGACGAAAAGTGGAGGTCATTGTGGCAAGAGGAAAAATTGCACGTTTTGTGCAATTTCTTCTTTTGTCACTGTGTTTTCAAAAGGCTGTCTGCTGCAGAGGCGTCAGAAACTTTCAAAGCGTCTATATGGGGGAAGGGGTTGATGTTTAACTTTAACAACTTATTAATATTTCAAAGCTGAGCAGTATTTAATAAGTTAGACAACAAGATCAGTCATTCTGTTTTTGTACTGTTCTATTTATGGAGGGGTTATCTCCCTTTATAGACTATGAAATAGTTTTAATAACTGGGTCATACAAACAACTTAGAATAGAGAGACCCTGTATAAACATTCTAATGGAAAAAAAATATTTCATTTTTCATCTTAAATAGAATGTTGTAATTATAATTGGTATTTGTGTAACATCTTATAAAACCATTAACTTTGTGTGCTAATTTGAAAATGTATTTTTCAAAATCTTGTACCTTACTGTTATTTATCATAATGTACAGTTATTATGTACTATAAGCATTACAATAATTATAATAAATGATTGTACTTGTCTTTTTCATAAAAATAAATATAAGCTTTCATTTTAAATAGTTGTTATGGCTTGCCTGCCATGATTCTTGTTTAAAAAAGTAATGGTTTAAATTTATTCCAAATAAAAAATAAAAAAAAAAACTGTATTCTGTTAGTGTACTACTCTTTTTTGATGGAGGAGTTGCCTCCCTTATATACTTTTTTGGATATTTGTTATATTCTTTTAACTGTATTCATTTCTCATATAAATGGATATTTTAGTAATCATTGTTTAATATAACTTGAATAACCAAAGGTATATACATTAATTGTTTGTTTCAGACTACTATTTGCTTTATATTTATCTCAGAATATGAGAGATAAAAAATATTCTAGAAATTATTTGACCGTTGGTTGTTGGAATATAAATGGTTTGAAGGATAAGCACAAGAATAAATTGTTTCTTAACAATATTTGCAACTATGATATATTATGTCTGCAAGAAACCAAAATCTCAGAAGATATGTTGATAAATGTTCACAACTTTATTTCATTTAATATTGTAAGACCAAGGCAAAATAACTATCCTGTGTCTGGTGGTATGCTTATTGTAGTAAGCCCACTTATCAAGAATGGTATTACCATCCTACCCAACACATCAAGTGAAATACAATGGATAAAGTTATCTAACAATTTTGTCTCATTTGAAAGAGACATTTATCTTTGTTTTTCGTATATTACACCAAATTATTCGTCTTATTCTTTAACCTTGATACTTTATCCCTTATTGAACAGGATATTGTTAGCCATAGCGCATTAGGCGATGTAATGTTTTATGGAGATACTAATGCCCGTATTGGTTGTGAGACTGGGTTTATTGATAATGATAATAAGTATATTTCAACTTCTCACTGTACCACTTGTAGTCAAAATAGTAAAGCAAGATACAGTAAGGACTCCATTTATAATCCTCGAGGCAAAGAATTAATTGACATATGAACTGTTCGAACTTAATTGTTTTGAATGGCAGAGCATTTGGGGATACTTTTGGAAATTATACATGCTTTCAGTATAATGTTAATAGTATAGTAGATTATTGTATTGTTTCTGAATGTTTGTACGAAAGTGTTCTTTATTTTAAAGTTCACAACCATATCCCGCTGTTAAGTGACCGTGCTAATTTAACAGTAAAATTATATGCAAAATTTGTTAATGCAGAAGAAAACAAAACATCTTTACTCTCTGCCATGCCGCAATCTTATGTCTGGAATGAAGATGCAAATTTTGTTAATGCAGAAGAAAACAAAACATCTTTACTCTCTGACATGCCGCAATCTTATGTCTGGAATGAAGATTCATCGATTCATCTTTTAAATTTATGGAAGCTTTTTCGTCTAGTGATATTTTACAAAAAATAGATTGTTTAGAAAAGATCATTTTTAAATGATGTTAATGAAGCTCTGAATAAATTTAATGACGTTATGTTTACAGCTTGTAATCAGTCATAAAAAAGAAAACAAAGGTGCGTTTTAAGAAAAAACAACCAAAGAAAAGGTGGTTTGACAATGACGTTTATGTCATGAGAAAAGAATTGATCAGAAGGAATAATCTGTACTCGAAGTTTCCAAATTATCCTAATATAAGAGGTTCCTTTTTTAAGTTCAGAAAAAACTATTCTCGTTTTTGTACAAATAAAAGAAGAGAAGTCAAAACATGCATTATCAATAAAATTGATAATTTATACAATAATAATCCAAGTGAATACTGGAAACTTATAAAAGAGTTAAAAGAAGAAGATGCAGATACTTCTGATCCACGTATAAAAGTCTCGTCTGATAATTGGATATCCCATTTTCCGAATCATTTAGTGTTAAAAATGAGTTTAAGACACAAAATAAACATTATGACAAACTTATTTTAGAGGCAGAAAAAAACAAAACATTTACTCAACTAGATTTCAAAATAACAGATAAAGAAGTTATGAAAGCTATTTCAAAATTAAAGAATACAAAATCATCTGGGCTAGACGGTATTAAAAAGGAGATGCTTAAAAATGGCCAAACTTATTTAGTGCCATGTATTGTCAAGTTATTTAACACAATTCTCTCTAGTGGTACATATCCAACTGATTGGAAAATAGGATGTATTAAACCAATGTATAAGGGTGATGATCCAATCAAACTATAGAGGGATTTCCATTATGCCATGTATATCGAAAGTTTTTAACAGTGTATTAAACAATAGATTACAAACTTCTTTTGATATAAATAATACTATTGATCAATCACAAATAGGATTTCAACCTAAAACAAGAACAGCTGATCACATGTTTGTTTTGAGAACTCTAATAGAAAAATATCAAAGTAAAAACTCTAAGTTGTATGCATGCTTTGTTGATTTTGCTAAGGCGTTTGATTCTATCATTCATTCTGTCATGTTTTACAAATTGACCCAGATAGGTATATGTGGACCCTTCTATAATACTTTAAAAACAATGTATGAAGCAAACTGTATTCATGTTAAAGTAGAAGATAAACTAACTGACAAAGTTATTCAAGAAATTGGTTTAAGGCAAGGAGATAATCTAAGCCCAAACCTATTTAAGTTATATATAAATGATTTACCTGAATGTTTTGATTTCACTGATGACCAAGTTTTGCTTAGTGATATGCCTTAAAGTTGTCTAATGTATGCAGATGATTTAGTGTTACTTTCAACCACTGAAAGGGGTTTAAAAAAGTGTTTGAATAAACTAGAAACCTATTGTGACAAATATGGTTTAACAGTCAATCTAAAGAAAACTAATATTATGACCTTTAGTAAATCTGGTAGACAGTCTAGTACAACATTCTTCTTTAAAAATAATGAGATAGTACATGTCTCTTCTTACAAATATCTTGGTATATTATTTTCATCTACATGTACTTTCTCCCACTGTGTATATGATCTATATAAGAGAGCAATTAAAGCCAATTTTAAACTTCGAAAAAGCTTTGGAGATTTACATCAAAACGTTGACACTATGTTACATTTATTTGACCATACTGTAAAACCAGTTATATTATATAGCAGTGAAATTTAGGGCAGTATTGATACAACAACAAGTAGTTTTAAAAAGGGTACTTATAACATGTCTAAGTCTTTGAATGATAAACCATATGAAAAACTACATGTCAAATATTTGAAATATGTACTAGGCGTTCATAAAAAAGCAACACATTCAGCTGTTATGGGTGAACTAGGAAGATACCCAATTTATATTGATGTTCTTTGTAATTCGGTAAAATATTTCAAACTCTTAAATTCAGATCATATAAGCACACTGTTAAAGAATGCATTTAAAGAAAGTAATAACTTGCACAGTACTAGCAAGAAAAGTTGGACCTCTATTACATACTTTCTGTTAGAATATCTTAATTTACCTATTTCTTGTTTACAAAGTTCTAAGTTAGAAACAATTGTAAAACAGAAACTTGTTGAGAAATACAAACAAAAATGGTCAACAACAATAGATAATTGTGGGTCTAATAATGTAGGCAAATTACGTACATACGCTTTATTTAAAAATAGACTCTGTAGAGAACCTTATTTAAATGTTATAAAAGACAAAAATATCAGAAAATGTTTCTCAATTTTCTGAAATTAGTTCACATGAATTAGAAATAGAAATTGGCCGCTATAAAAAAGTGGACCTTAACTTAAGGACATGTAAACTTTGCAAGTCAGGATCAATAGAAGACGAAAATCATTTTGTCACAGAATGTCCATCTTTTGCTAGTGAAAGAAATGAACTCTTTAAAACAATGTCGCAATTCTCAATTCATTTTAAAATAATGTCAAATGAACAAAAATTTATATGGATGTTTATAAATGAAGATAAAAACTTTATAGTTGCGCTTTGTGAATATATTTCAAAATGTTATAGTCTGAGATTTAATATTCTAAAAGGCTTGTAATAAGTAATGCAGTCAAAAGTTGTTGAGTTTTATCACTGTGTTTATCCTTCAAACTGTTGTCAATCTAAAACAGTCTGTGTCCCCTTTTTGGGTCAACAGTTCTGAATATTTGTTTATGTATCAGTTAGTGTTTTAAATAGTTCTAGTCATTTTGTTTTGTTTGTATATAGTTACTTAATCAAAATCAATCTTGTGTTTAATGATAATAATATTATATTATAATATATTATTTATTTTATAATTTGTATGCCAGTGATGGCCCATGATTGGAAAAATAAAATTATTCTATTCTATTCTACGCATATTGATCTAGATCTACACTAGTAGATCTTTGCTTGCGGTTGGTTTTCCGATAACACGTCTCCTTTGTTGTTGCATTAGTAATTACTGATTGTCGTCTCGAATGTGAGCGTCCCACATTCGAGTCCATTTACATGAACTAATAGACGACTGCTAATCAAACATTTTATTCCATAAATTGGGCCTTCTGTCTATTATCTATATGTGAGTTCAAACCCCAGCTCAGTCACCATTATTTCCTTCATTTGATAAAAGGCAATGCGACTGGCCACATTGTCTTCCAACGGACTTTCAGTATAAGTGGAAAAGCAGCCAGTTTCTTTGATAATCTGTCGAGTGAATACTAATCTGAGAATTCCAGGAAACACATGAATGGATCAACCTGGCCGCCCAGATATTAGTACAATTGGAGACAACAAGGTTTAAACAAATCAAGCTGAATACCAACATTAGGGGTTTTATGTAACTGAAGATACATAACTAATTACGCATTTCAACAATTGTTCAGTTATTTCATTGCGTTTCCTTAGTAAGTTACCAGTAATATTGGTCCATTTGTCATGACACCAGCGAGTCAATTGTAATGCTAACACCTAAATCCTAATCGCCAAGACGGGAAAGCCTTTACTAACACTTCTAAAGTGCCGCACCGCGGTAGACGCTCTGCTAGCAGGTCTAGCAAAAACGTGTCTGATATGGTTATTGATCTAGATCTGTACTGCTCGCCATTGTTCTACGTTGATTTTCCTGTACCATCGCTCATTTAAAGTTGATTGATCGACTCGAAAGTGAGCGTCCTAGATTCGAGTCCATTAACATTAATTAACCCTTTCCCCAATATGTCAAATCTGCAGCCGACGTGTTTGAATATATCGGGGCTAAAAAGGTGAAAAATCTCAATTAATAAAAATGTTATGATTGAAAAGAGTTGTAAACATTTTGCAAATGGAGAAAGTAATCAATTTGAGTAATTTCACCTTTTGCCACAATGTTTGACTAGGCACTTGCTTCAGAGGCATGTTAAAGGGTCTGCATATGGAGAGGGTTTATGAATGACTGCTAATCAATTATCATATAATTTACTTTTTAAGCGAGGTCATTATCCATAAGTTTCAAAACAATATACACATGAATAGTGCTCCAGGAAAACAATAGTATTATACAATACAATATAATTTCGGTACATAATATATAATGCAATATATCACACAACGTGATCAGAGGGCAACAACAGGCGTAATAATGAATACAATATCAAAAAAGATTAAGAGAAAAAGAAAGAATTTAATATATTTATTTCTCTCTATAGTTCTTTCTGTTTCTCTTAATCTCAACTTCTCAACCTGGTTTATATGTCCGTGTGTTATACCAAAAACACATGCTTCTATCTCCCAAAAGCATGTTTTTGGTATAACACTCGACCATATAAACCAGGTTTATATGTCCGTGGTATAAATGAAAGCTATTTATTTATTTGTATTGCATTTTACCCAACACTCAACTCTTTTTCAGTTATATTACGGCGTTTCCTGAAGTGAAGAATGCGGCCTACTAGTGGTACATTTATCCTGGTCGTAATGCTAACCCCACAAACATGAGTGAAGAATGCGGCCTACTAGTGGTACATTTATTCTGGTCGTAATGCTAACCCCACAAACATGAGAGAAGAATGCGGTCTACTAGTGGTACATTTATTCTGGTGGTCGTAATGCTAACCCCACAAACATGAGAGAAGAATGCGGCCTACTAGTGGTACATTTATTCTGGTCGTAATGCTAACCCCACAAACATGGGTGAAGAATGCGGCCTACTAGTGGTACATTTATCCTGGTCGTAATGCTAACCCCACAAACATGAGAGAAGAATGCGGCCTACTAGTGGTACATTTATTCTGGTCGTAATGCTAACCCCACAAACATGAGAGAAGAATGCGGCCTACTAGTGGTACATTTATTCTGGTCGTAATGCTAACCCCACAAACATGAGTGAAGAATGCGGCCTACTAGTGGTACATTTATTCTGGTCGTAATGCTAACCCCACAAACATGAGAGAAGAATGCGGCCTACTAGTGGTACATTTATTCTAGTCGTAATGCTAACCCCACAAACATGAGTGCAGAATGCGGCCTACTAGTGGTACACTTATTCTGGTCGTAATGCTAACCCCACAAACATGAGAGAAGAATGCGGCCTACTAGTGGTACATTTATTCTGGTCGTAATGCTAACCCCACAAACATGAGTGAAGAATGCGGCCTACTAGTGGTACATTTATTCTGGTCGTAATGCTAACCCCACAAACATGAGAGAAGAATGCGGTCTACTAGTGGTACATTTATTCTGGTGGTCGTAATGCTAACCCCACAAACATGAGTGAAGAATGCGGCCTACTAGTGGTACATTTATCCTGGTCATAATGCTAACCCCCACTCACATGAGTGAAGAATGCGGCCTACTAGTGGTACATTTATCCTGGTCGTAATGCTAACCCCACACACATGAGTGCAGAATGCGGCCTACTAGTGGTACATTTATTCTGGTCGCAATGCTAACCCCACAAACATGAGAGAAGAATGCGGCCTACTAGTGGTACATTTATTCTGGTCGTAATGCTAACCCCACAAACATGAGTGAAGAATGCGGCCTACTAGTGGTACATTTATCCTGGTCGTAATGCTAACCCCACAAACATGAGAGAAGAATGCGGCCTACTAGTGGTACATTTATTCTGGTCGTAATGCTAACCCCACAAACATGAGAGAAGAATGCGGCCTACTAGTGGTACATTTATTCTGGTCGTAATGCTAACCCCACAAACATGAGTGAAGAATGCAGCCTACTAGTGGTACATTTATTCTGGTCGTAATGCTAACCCCACAAACATGAGAGAAGAATGCGGCCTACTAGTGGTACATTTATTCTAGTCGTAATGCTAACCCCACAAACATGAGTGCAGAATGCGGCCTACTAGTGGTACACTTATTCTGGTCGTAATGCTAACCCCACAAACATGAGAGAAGAATGCGGCCTACTAGTGGTACATTTATTCTGGTCGTAATGCTAACCCCACAAACATGAGTGAAGAATGCGGCCTACTAGTGGTACATTTATCCTGGTCGTAATGCTAACCCAACAAACATGAGAGAAGAATGCGGCCTACTAGTGGTACATTTATTCTGGTGGTCGTAATGCTAACCCCACAAACATGAGTGAAGAATGCGGTCTACTAGTGGTACATTTATCCTGGTCGTAATGCTAACCCCACAAACATGAGTGAAGAATGCGGCCTACTAGTGGTACATTTATCCTGGTCGTAATGCTAACCCAACAAACATGAGTGAAGAATGCGGCCTACTAGTGGTACATTTATCTTGGTCGTAATGCTAACCCCACAAACATGAGTGCAGAATGCGGCCTACTAGTGGTACATTTATCTTGGTCGTAATGCTAACCCCACAAACATGAGAGAAGAATGCGGTCTACTAGTGGTACATTTATTCTGGTGGTCGTAATGCTAACCCCACAAACATGAGTGAAGAATGCGGCCTACTAGTGGTACATTTATCCTGGTCATAATGCTAACCCCCACTCACATGAGTGAAGAATGCGGCCTACTAGTGGTACATTTATCCTGGTCGTAATGCTAACCCCACACACATGAGTGCAGAATGCGGCCTACTAGTGGTACATTTATTCTGGTCGCAATGCTAACCCCACAAACATGAGAGAAGAATGCGGCCTACTAGTGGTACATTTATTCTGGTCGTAATGCTAACCCCACAAACATGAGTGAAGAATGCGGCCTACTAGTGGTACATTTATCCTGGTCGTAATGCTAACCCCACAAACATGAGAGAAGAATGCGGCCTACTAGTGGTACATTTATTCTGGTCGTAATGCTAACCCCACAAACATGAGAGAAGAATGCGGCCTACTATTGGTACATTTATTCTGGTCGTAATGCTAACCCCACAAACATGAGTGAAGAATGCGGCCTACTAGTGGTACATTTATCCTGGTCGTAATGCTAACCCAACAAACATGAGAGAAGAATGCGGCCTACTAGTGGTACATTTATTCTGGTGGTCGTAATGCTAACCCCACAAACATGAGTGAAGAATGCGGTCTACTAGTGGTACATTTATCCTGGTCGTAATGCTAACCCCACAAACATGAGTGAAGAATGCGGCCTACTAGTGGTACATTTATTCTGGTCGTAATGCTAACCCAACAAACATGAGTGAAGAATGCGGCCTACTAGTGGTACATTTATCTTGGTCGTAATGCTAACCCCACAAACATGAGTGCAGAATGCGGCCTACTAGTGGTACATTTATCTTGGTCGTAATGCTAACCCCACAAACATGAGTGAAGAATGCGGCCTACTAGTGGTACATTTATCCTGGTCATAACGTTAACCCCACAAACATGATTGAAGAATGCGGCCTACTAGTGGTTCATTTTTCTTAGTCATAATGCTAACTCCACACACATGAGTTAAGAATGTGGCATACTAGTGGTACATTTATCCTGGACGCAATGCTAACCCCACAAACATGAGCGCCAAGGAGGGATAGCCATTTGTACCATGTTTAACCATTCCCTACATATAGACGCTTTCTGCTGCGTTGTGCAGCAGACGATATTTGAAAGCATTGTGACAAAAGAAGAAATTGCTCATAATTTAGGTAATAATACGTTTATTTTTTATACAAATTTCCCATTTTGCCTAGATATTTTCAAACTGGTCTGTTCCAGATGTGTTGTAAGTGGAAAAGGGTTAAAGTGTTTGGAGTGACCCGATCAAGGATACTAATAAGCGATTAATACGTCTGCACCTATAGTTTTGTTTATACATGTCAATATATACCATGCGATTTCCCCCCGTATGTTATTAAATCTGTACTATTTGACTACGAGCTTTAACGCTTAATGTTCTAAAAAAAAGTTCAGTGTTAAGTAGCCTCTTAACCCTTTCCAACCAACTATAACATCCGCGTCTTCACATTTAGACTTGATCTCTTCCGTCAGACGATCAATCAGACCCTTAAAAACACTTGGATTTCGTAAGACTGGGAAGAGATTTCTGTTATGAAAAAAAGGATGTTTAACCCTTTCCTCATATAGACACATTTTGACGCAATAGCAGCAGACAACTTTTGAAAACATTATGACCAAAGGTGAAATTGCTCATGATGAGCAATTTCTCCTTTGGCCACAATGTTTTCAACTTTATTTAACAATTAAGCTATCTTTAACAGGTTTTTGTCACTATATTTTCAAAATCGTCTGCTGCAGATTTGTTGTTTGTGGGAAAGGATTAATAGTTTACGTAAGCCGATCCTTGTATGTGTTCAACACGTAACATTTAACCCGTTCTTACTAACAAACAAAAACTGCAGCAGACAACTTTGAAAACATCTGATGCACTACACGAAAAATATATTAACTTGAAGATATAATTATTGATTAGATTTCAAAGCATTGTGGCAAAAGGGAAACATTCTTTGCAACAATCTTTTCAAAATTCGCCTGCTGTAGATGAGCCAAAACGCGACTGCATTTGGGGAAAGGGTTTAACTAAATATATACGCAATCACAGATCATACTATGAGGTATTTGATGACAATCGTTAATTGTTCAGGTAAAATCGTTATTTCGATTTATACCTCCAATATGGTCCATTAGTGTAACCGCGTAGGGACAGCGTATTGGCTATCAGGTAGGTGATGCGGTTGTAATTAGTCCCCATATTGAACCTGGAATAACATCCGAATCAGTCTGGGTCGATTTCATTTTAAAACTTCACCTCATTGGTGCCTCTCGTAGGATCGCGAACTAAACTATGAACCAATCAAAACGTTTCATTTCCTTTATTTCTTCGATATTATTCATTAAATACAACATTTGATTGGTCTACACTCTAGATCATTTGTTTAACATCTAGGTCAAAACCCACGTTAGTCAGCTTTTGACGAAAAATCGTTAATTTTTTTTGCAATGTTAATTTAGAGCTCCATGCGGTACAACAAACTTGCATCAGAGTCAAATTCCTTAAGACATTGCATTGTGACACTGCGGTGCATATATGTACAAAATAAATGTTCTCCTTTTTTCCACAATGTCCGCGACAAGTTTCATCCTACATACTTTGCGACTCGTCTGAAAATCGAGGGCTTGGCGTGAAACGGTTGTCACTAAAATTGGTATTTTTTTTACCAAGGTTAATCACCTCGCCATAACGTCTTTAAAAGCGTTAAATCATTTGTCTTGGTAAACAATGGAAATTTAGGTGCCATTGCTCGTTCTGAGCAATGGCACCTAAATTTGCATTGTTTACAAAGGGGTCATAATTGCCCCTAAACAAGGGTTTTCAAAATAGGTTTTTAGTTACAACACTTTCACACCAAGCCCTATGAAATGGTCGTGCTTTATTGAAATTATTTCAATGACATCGGATGTATGAAGTTGACAAGGAACCTCTTAACGGTAAATTAAGATCGAAGTTCAACACTGATTTTGAACCGAGGCTATTAAGTTGAACCCCGCAGATCGTCTATGTCAATTCTTGTGTCACGTTATTTCAATATTTTCTGAATTACAATCCAGACACACAATAACCACAAGGATAAATGTCCTTAGCCGGGAGCGGACACACACATTACACAATAAATGTTCGACTACGATACCGACTGGATTTAAGCTTGAATTGAATGAAATGCTTTTTAAAGCTCCGACATATAGCGCAGTTAGTAGCGCTCTAGACTGTACGTCGGCATGTCGAGGGTTCAAGCTTCCGTGTCCTGCTCGCAAACTGCCATATTTATCATTATATCGGTGCTATTTTCCGAGTGTATTCATATCACAGTGCTGATTCAAGTAGGGACGTAGCGAGTCGCTTACGGAGTGCCCGGGCAGCGCTATGATTCGGATCTGGACTGAGCCTGAAAGACTGACTACGTATATACATGACCTATAACATGTACAGTAATTGATAAGGTGCTAAATAAAAAACAACAATACACGTACCTACAAATAGTAAGCAAATTCGTTAAATTAAAACATACCCAGATGCTGAAGAGGGGACCTGGGCCAGCTCTTCTGAAAATTTGCCGAAAGCGCTTTTCTAATGGCCACTGAAGCTGGTTCCCCTTCCCTGGCAATAATGGACGGACTCTCTGCTCCCGGACCCAACTAAACCCCAACCAAGACAGTTGCTGCGTCCGCGCAGGTGATATATACCTTCCGAACTGTCGTTAATTCGTTATATTGTGGAATTAAAGTCAATACAGTACTTATAATGATACAAGTTTCAAGTTTCAATGACATTTTACAAAACAGGATCAAGATATAGAACCACTGGTAAAAACAAACTTTTTCGTTTGATCCATCGCTCGACCACTACAGCACCAAGGCAGTTTGCAACAGGGTACTATTGCTAATGATAGCAATAAGAACAATATTGGTAGAGAGTCCTCCTCGAGTGCGTGAGGTCGCGGGTTCGATCCCCGTCCGGATCATTCCAAATACTTTAAAAGTGGTAGTAATGGCTTTCTTCCCTTGGCCCTCGGGATTAAGCCGTTAGTAATACGACTGACTCGCTTGTGTCAGGATAAAAGGACCAGTAGTACTGGTAACTAACCCACGAAACGCCGTGATATAACTGAAGAATTGTTGAAACCGGCGTTAACACCAATCAAACAAACAAACAATCAATAATGCTGGTAATTTAACAACAATAACAATATATTTATTGTGACGATATGAAAGAAAATCGCTTTTTGATATGTTTTTCAATTTTGCATCATACAAAAGATATGAAACATGGTAATAAATACGTTCCCTCCTTGCCATTCACGATTGTAAGTTTAACAATTAGCGTTACGTCTGACTCGCTGGTGTCCGGATTAATGTGAAAGCAGTACTCGTGACTTATTAAGGACACACCACATTAATGTGAAAGCAGTACTCGTAACTTATTAAGGACACACCACATTAATGTGAAAGCAGTAATCGTAACTTATTAAGGACACACCGGATTAATGTAACAGCAGTACTCGTAACTTATTAAGGACACACCGCATTAATGTGAAAGCAGTAATCGTAACGTATTAAGGACACACCGGATTAATGTGAAAGCAGTACTCATAACTTATTAAGGACACACCACATTAATGTGAAAGCAGTACACGTAACTTATTAAGGACACACAGGATTAATGTGGAAGCAGTAATCGTAACTTATTAAGGACACACCGGATTAATGTGAAAGCAGTAATCGTAAATTATTAAGGACATACCAGATTAATGTGAAAGCAGTAATTATAACTTATTAAGGACACACTGTGGTATAAATAAATCTTGAAATACCATACAAGCGAACAAACAGTCAAAATCAGTTTTGCAAACATGATCTCGTAACAAAATTGATACTTAACACACACTAGATCTTTATACATAATCTGACCGCCTCAGTGGTGTAGTGTTAGAGCGTCCGCCTAGGGTGCGGGTTGTCACGGGATCGACCCCCGACCGGCTCATACCAACCAAATACTATAAACATGGTAATAATGGCTGCCCTGCTTGGCGCTCAGGGTTGCTGAGTTAGCATTACGACTGACTGGCTGGTGTCAAGGATAAACGGACCAGTAGTACTGGTAACTTACCCAGGAAACGCCGTGATATAACTGACTGGCGGGTGTCAGGATAAACGGACCAGTAGTACTGGTAACTTACACAGGAAACGCCGTGATATAACTTGGACATTGTTGAATGCGGCGTACAGCACCAAACAATCAACCAATAAACGACATCTGATTTCCAATGTCAAGGTCATGTCAAGATACGTCATAGTATATCCCGTGGCGGGTTACTCGTGCAAGAATACAAATAGCAGTAATTAATCAATCCCACATGGAATTATTTTATATTGTATTTCGGTTCATCAAGTCTGGGAGTGTCGAAGATTATCTGTGCTTTGTAAATGAGAGGACGGAGGTACCAGTTTACGAATTTTGAAAAAAAATGTGGCAAAAGAAAATATTGCTCAAAGAGAGCAATTTCTCCAATTATTGTCACAACGCTTTCAAACTCAATCCAATAAAAAAATACTTCTGTTTATATACATGTAATTATATCTTTCAAATTCTTCAAAAGGTTTTCCAAAATCGTCTTCTGTATATTTGTGCTTATATGGGAAAGGCCTCACATATCTTTTGACGAAACGTGCCGATTTACACAAGGTGACACGAATTGATATAGATTCGCGTGACTGTTATTCTGCTTACGCCGCTTATCTAGACCGCGGTATGCCTTAGTTCTCCCTTATGATACCGCGGTATGCCTTAATTGTCCCTTATGATAGCGCGGTATGCCTTAATTGTCCCTTATGATAGCCCAGTCACGATTTGTCCAGGAATAGTAAACATAGCCATCATCAACAGATAGAAAATACAAGTATACATTTAAAGGTCGATTTGTTCATGAAAATGGCTATGGCAGAGTTTTGTAATGGATTCTAGGGAGTTGTTACTTATTTGTCATAGGTACGGAGTCAATGTTCAAATTCAATCAACCATTGATCCGAACGGAAACACTCGGGAATCCAACCGATGATCCGAACATAAACAATCGGGAATCGAGCCATTGATCCGATCAGAAAACCTCGGGAATCCAATCATTTATTCGAAAAAACAAACTTCTGGAATCCAATCATTTATCCGAACAGAGCCCTTCCGGAATCCAACCATTTATCTTAACAGAAACACTCGGAAATGTATAAATGAAGCATAAACGATCAATATTTAGATGTAGATGGTACTGGAAAGTGAAATTATTACTTTATTATTTTATCTTAAAATTATGATTTTAATATTTCAAGACAACTTTTGAACAGTTTTAAATCTTTGACTATAAAATCTATTTTCTGGAGTTCAGCACCTTTAAAGTAGAAAAAGGTTTTGAAACTGTTTTAATGCGAGTGATTTTAGAATCGATTGACACGGCATTGCGGGGCTCAACCCTGTCTTTCGTGCAAACATATTTTGACGCCTCTGCAGCAGGCGACTTTGGAAAACATTTTGGACAGCATTCTGATAAATTATTATTTCTTCTCATGCCACAAATAGATGTAAATATTTACAAGGGAAAAATAACACATTTTACACTTGAGGTAAAAGTTTATGAACGGTGTGTGAATGAAGTCAATCATTTAAATCGTATTTAATTGACCATCAAAGCATATTTCATTGACATCACATCAGATTTCACTAAGTGACGTTTCATTACCATATTCGGTACCGTATTTTATTCTGTCGTGTTAAATCTATATTTTAGCGTGTCGATCTGCGTGTATTTGCGGCGGAAAATGTGCTCAAAGAGCACTTTTCCCTTTTGTCACGATGATTTTAACTTTTTTCAGTAATAATATTTTCATTTACAGAGATATATTTACAGAGATATATCATTGGAGGGAAAGCCATTTTTCAAGCATAAATGCTGATTGAAACAAGTTGCAAATATGTACAATCTGTTAATGAAAACTGATAACAATTATTTCTGGAATCTACGAATGTTTGAATATCTCAATATCTGGCTAGAGGGAAATACTGGGTCCACGCAGATCTTAAAGTCCCAAGAGTATGAGGTTGTTTGATATGGTTAAACATCGGATAAGTATACAACGTCTAATAACAATGTGAATTTATTTAATCCACGTATACATGCCATCTCTGTAAGTTTCAAACTCCAATTACATTACTATCATATGACACTACTAGTTTGGTTTCCAGTCTTACGCTCAAGTCTTTGTTAAAACGCGGAAACCATAAACTATAAACATGACGTTCTAACATTAGTCACTTTGGCGCCCAAACGTCAAAATCCATGTACATTTTTTCGAAATTCGCCTCATAATTTTATGTGATAAATGTGATAACTAGAATATCTCATTCGTGTATATTTATTATCCCTTTTAATAAACGCTTTAACTAAACTGAATATGAAGCTCGCCAAGGCTCGCAGCATATTATCATAGTAAATTCGTTTATTAAAAGAGATACTAAATAAACACTCATGAAATATCCTCTATATATTTACAATAATAAACGATCCTAGGCCAAATAAATATATTTCAATTTATGTATTGCGGTAGATCGTATCGACCAAGGAGGGTTCGAAGAAGAAGGGTGAAGTGAATGACAAGTCTGGCTGTGTGAAAGGACATTTTAATAAAATGTCAAGGACTCTTGTGGGCCAGTTTTGACCCACTTAGTCAATAATAAACATAACATGGACATTACAATACAATGTCAATGACTCTTGCGGGTCAAACTGACCCACTTAATCCATAATAAACCGGACATTCACTTGGTAATAAAATGGACAGATCAATATATTGATTTGCCCAAATACTTTTCTGCAGTGATTTTTTTTATTTGATTTGAAATTGGGCTACTTATTGAGTCTTCGAACATGTTCCGCCCACTAATACCTGTTACGTTTGCAGAATGTGCGTTTATTATAACATCACTATCCACATCACTGTCTTCTTTATCCATGGCTTCTGTGGATGTATGCATCTCCGGTGGTATAGAAAGAGTTTTATTGCGTGTAAGACGTCTTTGCTGGAAGTTTAGTTCAGGTTCTGAGTCCGAGTCGGATGAGTTCTGGTGTACCATAGAAATTGAGGACACATTATGAGAAAGGGACATTTGCACTGCCCTTGCTACTGCGATCGGAATTTTGCTCCTTTCTGGTCGACCCTGAGAAACAGGCGTGGATTGCCCTGTCCTTGCTACTGCAACCGGTAGTCGGCTTCTTACTGGTCTTCTCTGTTTGGGTTGTGATCCACGGCTGCTTGAATCATTGTCATTGCAGCATGAGCACCGACTCACCGTATGAGAAGATGAGCGCCGTCGTTTCATCTGAAAATATGAAACTGGTTAGCATGGGGACAATTTTGTTGGGTGTGGCTGTATTGTGCCAACCCCTGTATAATCCAGAGCCAATGAAAACACCTTATAGATTACCTGGCATGAACAGGGTGCTTGCAGAAGCAAGTTGCCTTGGATATGGAATGCACCGCATTCAATCAATTAATGTCCTGAACTGGGCGCACCGCACTGCAGTATGGTAAAATCTTAAGGCAAGGAGCTGCCTGAATAAACAGAGTGCATATTCAAAGAATGGAGTGCACTGCACTTCAGTTACTAATAAATCTTAAGGCAAGGAGCTGCCTGAATACAAACAGTGAAGCTTCACAGAATGGAGTGCACCGCACTCAGGTAATGTACTGACAAATAAAGTGCACCGCACTCAGGTAGCGTACCGATATGATAGAGTGCACCGCACTCAGGTAGCGTACTGAAAACATAGTGCACCGCACAGTTCACGCATGTACCATCTGATTAGTGCACCGCACTATAATAAGAATGGGGTTCTGAACTCTAAATATTACTTAAAGCAAAAAGTTGAGTGCACCGCACTCCAGTTATGAACTGGTATAGTGAAAGACAAGCGCACCGCACTTCTTAATTACCAACCGCAGAGTGCACCGCGCCCTAGTCTATTGTAACTGTTATGTTTTACTTAACTGGACAAACGTGTAGCATGTATACCTGTACTTTGATACTAAATACAGAATTTATAAACCGCTGACAGCAGCAAGTATAACTGTATGGGAATGCATGAAAGAATGTCGTTCAACAATTGAGTAGTGCAATATTGAAATTGTACCTAAATTTAGCAACACCACTGACTAGGGCAAATCATATAAATACTCAATGATAGGTTAAATATACATATCTATAATTGAATCGTGGACCGTATCGCTGCGACTGTGGCTGCTCTTAGGTTTGACAGCAATTTGAACTGCCCATCCCTGGAGAGGTGACAACCATCGGCACATAAATTGTTTTCTTTGGATTCCTTGGACTAAAATCCTTTCATTCTCCACAGAAATGCTTTGTTTGGGAAACGAACAGTGTTGACAGGAGTAAATTTACAGTGTCCACTCTGTCATTAAACCACTCCCTGTCCACCGGATAGCGGGATCTCACTGAAGGAGAACATCGGTGTAGAATTTGACCAACAACCACTTTGGGAACTTGTAAGAAATGCAATATGTAGTCAACCATATCACACAATCTATCCACGATCCCGTCTACTGTCAAATTAATGTTGTAAATGTCGTTGGTTCCGATTCAAATGATTAAAATGTCCGGCGAAAAATCAGACACAACTTCCAGTTTTTCCCTCAGCCTGTCTATTGTGGCTCCTGGATATCCCGAGAACTGGATGAGTGGATTCCCCTGCAGGCCTAAGTCATATTTAAGCGACGGCTCCTCTCTGATGAATCGTTTTATGCGAGAAACAAACGAGTGTCCAAATAGTTGAACCTTCGTGGGCGCAGACATATTGGATTACGTAAAGGTGGCATAACACAGTTGAAAGCTGATTTTCTGTTTCCTGGGACACTCCAACTTTTATTCTCTCATTATTTCTCATAATATCCATACTGGTTTGATAAAAAGAGTTTTCCTGTATCAAGGAGTGCCAGAATTGTAGGAAAATGACTGGAAGTCACACTCTCAGTCCATATTATGGAAAGAATTGACCAGAAAAGTGGTCTGAAACAAGGTGAAAACAGTAGGGCAGAAAGATCAATTTGACCCTTTATTCCAAAAATCACCCAACAAAAACGCAGGGGTTTAGTGTAAAATTGAAGAGCTGATAATTCTCTCAAAACAATAGGCAATCTGTGGATGCAGTCAGAAATACCACGTTACCAGCTCCTTTTCAAGCAATTTTGGACGCGAAAGCTGGTATTCAAATTTACCTCTAAATTCACGCCTAGCTCTGCAACCAGTGTTGTCAAACAGGAAGGAGAAGTGGGTTCAACTTAAAAATTCAATCCCATGCTTAGAGCTTACTTTTCACTTTTATAAACATCAAAATCAACCATTTACCCAAAAATGTACCCAAAACTTACTATTTGTCATTATTTCTATGTTTGAACATCCCGAAAGCTAGTGTTATGTGTCACCAAACAAGAATCTGGGTCACTGTCGCAGACAACGAAATTGAAACACAAATCCGAAAATTAACAATTCTCCGATGTTGTCACCTCAAATAACACCACAGTCTTAAATAAAACACTTTTAAACATACGATTACGAAAGTAAAATACCTTTAAACGTATGAATAAAGCGTAATTATCTAGAAATTGAGATTCGAGATATAATACAAGAGTGGAGAAGACTGCCAGCGATTGGTCCATAAAGGCCACGTGATAGCCTCTTCTTTTCATTGGTTCACGCATGTATACAAAAGGGGTGCAATTGATTCCTGCACCCGAACTGACGTAGAGTTGTTCCAGTTATTAATCGAACAAGGTTATGGGTTATACACTTAATGCTCTTCAATCCATAAATCATTTTATGTTGGCATATAATATCATTTATTATCATATGATTAATTTTCAAAAAAGGGTAAGTATTCCCAACAAACAACATGCAATGTACATATTATAAGAACTATCTCCATTGGTTTGATAAAGTAAAATGGCGGATTAATGTTAAAAAGGAGATGAAAATTGCTAGAAAATAGAAATTAAGAAAATATATGAGAAAATGTTGTTTCCCTTCATTCGGAAAGCATGATGATCATATTCCTGTCATAGTTTACTAAACCATCTTTCTTAACTTCTTCTCTTATATAATTGCATTTTGCATAGAGTTTCAACATTACTCAATATTTATACATGTACTTTCATGAATAGAGGTTTTTCGATATTTTTGCCTAGAGGTTTTTAAAGTCGTCTTCTGTATGTGGGAAAGATTGAACCATGAATATCGTTTGGAAATGAAAAATAGATATGTTGGATATCTGACTCTTCTTTTACATGTCATCTCAGATCGATCTTTGTGTCAGCCAATCATACTGTCCTCTACAAAATCGTTCGGTATCAACAGGGGACATAATCAATATAAATAAATGAGATAGAGAATCGCTGATGACCGTTAGTTTCGATTGTATAGTAACCATTCAGATAGCAGAACCGAGCGTTGGTTGTGTTGTGCGATTTCATTGATGAGTCAACCGTGCACCTGCTCATGAATATTCAGTAGGGCCATCATGAGACGACGTTTTATGTGCTGGTGTCAGATCCAATGTACGCAATTTAAATATTTCTGATATGAATGAGATTGGTAAGCCCGAACACTTCATTATAATAGTAAGCCGTCCAACATTATGGCCTATGCGTAATGTATCGACCAGGTCAGCCTGCGCAGTCTGCGCAGACTGATCCGGGTCGACACATTCCGTCTCGGGGGGATAGAGGTATAGAGTATTTTTTCTTGAAACAGAAAATCCACAGGAGGCGAACAGTGTCTATCCACAATGTTGGTTTTCTCGCGGGACGGTTCAAGTATTGTATAACACAGCTGTAGAAGGGGACAGGTTCTGGAAGAGTCTTTACTCCAATAACGTTATACGAATGTAACATCAACCTTCTACTCGTTCAAGAGTAAGATATATCTGGAAGCAGCGGGTTTACTACATAATTGAAACTAATAATCTGTGTAGATGTTAACAAGTTTCAAAGTTTCAAGTTTATTTATTCGACATATAAAAGTTATTTAACATCACCTCAAACATATTTATATGACAGTTTAACAAATGAACATGCATATACAGTTTAACAAATGAACATGCATACATTGACGAGAAAAACACATACATTGTCATTAGTTTAGAGCATTGCACAATCGATAGAGCATGGGATAGTGATGACAGAAAAGGTGACAAATAAGTCGTTGCGGTAATGATGACCTCCCTGAGTTCTTTGACAAATGTCACTTAATGTGAAAACTGGCCGTTAAAAGTGGAAACCCGTTTAAAATGGTTAAATTTTTCTAATGAAACAACTATTCAATCCAATTATGCCGCCATTCACAAGCTTACTTTTAGTAACGATCGAATCTTTTGGAATAGGACATTCCGGGCATATTCGATAGCTACCTTCATTTCTATCCTGTAACGTTCGACCGCACCCTAGCTTCACAAATGAACTAACGCGCTAGGTCGAGTTTTTTATTTTACATTGCAGCATGTAACGTCCAACTACTAAGGTGAAATTTAATGTAGATTCCAAACAGTTTTTGTGTTCAGTTTTTCTATGTTTTCTATAATACAGGACATAACTAGCTTTTACAGGATCTAGGTTGTGCCTATTAATATATTTAGTATTAGGTAGATGCAGCTGTCATAGGACATATTTATATTCAAATAATTTATTTCAATATATTTAGTATTAGGTAGATGCAGCTGTCATAGGACATATTTATATTCAAATAATTTATTTCAATATACCGGTACATAAGTATTCGCTTAAGTGTATAGCGTAAGAACTAAAGAAAAGTTGCAAAGAATTACAACAATATTATAAAAATAAAAGAAAAACCGGTCCAATGTAACTGAAATACACTTCCATGTGATTTCTTCTTCGAAATCTACAGTGCAGTTAGAAATAGAGCATCTCACATCCTCTTTCGGTAAAACCAGTTTTAGATCAGGCGCAGCCGTCAATGGCCGTACCGGCGTTTTGTGTTTCTTCTTGCAGCATTTGAAACTCATTACCATCTGTACCAAATGGTAAACTCTCTGAAAGAAATAGCGCAAACATGAGAAATGAAAAAATGGACATTCTCTTCATATATAAGGCTTTCTCTAAGTCGTCTTCGTGGCTTCCTATTTTCTATTCATTTGAGTTTGCATTTCCTTTTGGGTTTACCTCGTATGTATAACACAATTTGAATGGAAATCGTCACGGATATTTTAACATTGAACCATTTCCCGGCATACAGGCGTTTTTTCACGCCTCTTCAGAGTCGAATAATGCAAACAATGTGACAACATTTCTTCTTATATCACGATGTTTTCAAGTATATTATAAAAAAAAGTCTGTTGTAGATGTGGTGCATAAGGGTAAGTGTTAGTAAGCGTATGCTGTATGTAAATCAATATATAATTGATC
Organism: Serripes groenlandicus; assembly: GCA_031761405.1. Classification (NCBI taxonomy): domain Eukaryota; kingdom Metazoa; phylum Mollusca; class Bivalvia; order Cardiida; family Cardiidae; genus Serripes; species Serripes groenlandicus. The sequence goes on from JASEVX010000010.1 coordinate 67,172,714, forward strand.
TTCGTCATAATAAAAGGTTTATGAGCCGTTCCACGAGAAAACCAACATTATGGACTCAGCGTAATGTATTGACCCAGATCAGCCTGACACATTACGTCTCAGGGGGATAGTGGTATAGAGTAATGATTCCTGAAACAGAAAATTCACAGGAGGCGAAAAGTGTCTGTCTGGGTAAGCCTGCGCGGCATGCTTAGGCTGATCCGGGTCGATACTTTACGCATACTCCACAATGTCGGTTTTCTTGGGGGACGGTTCATATGTGGGTCGATCCACAGCAAAAATCTGTAAAAGTATTATCATAGTACATCTACAGACTGTGTAGACCAATATCTTCATTTGCGTTCGATCTTTTAGAAACGAAAAATATCTAATTTCGGACAAATCTATGAATCTATACGGTTAACCTTGTAACCGGTTACTAAATTATACGATTAACCGGTTAGTAATATCAGTAATCTTTGACATACTTAAACTTATATATATCATAATTACCCTTGCATATAGTCCAGGGTTGGATTCCAGAAAATATAACTTTACTTGTATGGCCACAGTGATCAACACAATCATACAAAACAGCAAAACAACAAGCAGGTATTGGGCTGGAATGGAAATAACAGTGTTTCAGTATAGTAAAAATAAGTATTAACAGCGGACAGCAATAAACACAATTTTTAGACCATGTGTCCCGGCCTAGGTAGATGCGTTACCTGCGTGTTTATTAACCCTTTACCTCATACAGACGCCTTCTGACGCCTCTGCAGCAGACGGCTTTTTGAAAACATAGTGACAAAAGAAGAAGTTGCTCCAAACGAGCAATTTCTCCTTTTGTCATAATGTTTTCCACTTTTAGTCATAGGTTATCCATTCAATTATAGAGATTTTCTATTTTTTGACAAAACATGTGCAAAGTCGTCTGCTGCAGAATTGTTGTAAAAGGAAAGTGTTTATAAAGATGTTCTGAAGATAATCGGACTTTCATCGCCAAAGCCAATATTGGGGTCTTTGCAAACAATACACATTCAGGTGAGACAGGTTGTAACGAGCTCTCTCACCTGAACTAATCTGCATTGTTTGTCTTTAAGTTAAAAAAAATATTGTTACAGGAACAATGAATTTTCCCCATTTTAACATGGCAGAGTCTGCTTTTCGAAATTCGCGGCAAAAAGAGTTAACGAAGTTCGTGATATCATAGTTATATGAGCCGTTCCGCGAGAAAACCAACATTGTGGACTCAGCGTAAAGTATCGACCCGGATCAGCCTAATCATGCCGTGCAGGCTAACCCGGACGGACACTTTTCGACTTCTGTGACTTTTCTGTTTCAGGAATAACTACTCTATACATCTATCCCCCTAAGACGGAATGTGTCGGCCGGATCAGTCTGCGCGGACAGCGCAGGCTGATCTGGTCGATACATTACGCAGATATATTGATATGAGCCGTCCCCGCGAGAAAACCAACATTGTGGACTCAGCGTAGAGTATCGACCCGGATCAGCCTAATCATGCCGTGCAGCCTAACCCGGACGGACACTTTTCGCCTCATCTGGATTTTCTGTTTCAGGAAGCATTACCCTATGCCTCTATCCCATTTAAAATCTGATATTAAATTGAATTAAACAAAATATGTCATAATTATTTCTGCAATTAAATAGCTTTTTATGATGTCACCGATATGAATGTATTATGTGGATGTATAACAGGCCAAAGGCCTAATTGACTGAATGCAACATTGGTATACAATTTGTATTATGCTAATGAATGGGCGTTCCTGGCAAACCAGTCTATTTTGAGCTTTTGGGTAACCAAAGTTCATTTAGACCTGATAGCATAGCTGCGCATACAGATCGTTATCAACACGTGTCTTGAACCGCCTAATCGGAAATATTTACCTAATACAGGTATCTCAAGTGATGTACTCGGCATCATTTCTGATGTGACCGTTAAGAAGACGAAATAAGACAACAACATCGTTAAGGCATACCCCAGTCTCTCACCAGATTCTGAAAGGGGAAAAAGGAGACAGTGTGAAATGGGGAGCCAAATTCCATAAACGCCGCGTCATACCGAAACTGACGTTCAGGGATTATACTTCACACAGTCTGATCGGCTTGAGAGTGCCATTTCACCGTCTACACGTAAAGACATCTTAGCTATCTAGTTGTATTAAGTGTGTTTTACGCCATTTTCGACAGCATTTGAGTCATATAACGGTTGCCAGTTCACCTGCGTGTGTGTTTTTCTTGCTTTCTAATACGAGTCCTCCACACAGCAGTATTTTCAAGCAACTTGCTGTGCTTCCTCATAGACTTATAGCGCGTTGAACGAAGACGAATGCTGATTGTCGAATAGACCTTGACATTTGTCAAACGTCGGAAAGAAAGTTGGCCGAGCTGAAGTGCGAACTCACAATCCCAGGATTGAAAGCCTGCTCCGGTACCGACGGAGCAACCGGTGCTCGGCCTTGACTTTATGGCAAATGCGGTATATACGTATACCACCCCAGAATGACTTGACAGGCTGTTTATGATAACTCGACTTAATGACTTGAGCCGAATATTTGTGTATCAGCGGCGCTCTAGTAAAACCAACAGTAAGACATAGAAGGTTTTAAGAAATCTTTGTACAGCAGTATCAATTTTGATCCTATACATGTAAGCGCAAGCATTTCTTTACCGAAATAAATATGTTAATGATGGTTCTCGCAGATCGCCGCTGATATACTTATGGTTAATTTGTGTAAAGGTTGATTTCGCAGAGCATCGCTAATCTACGCGTGTTATATTTGCGTTACGGTTGATTACGCAGAGCATCGCGAATCAACGCATGTTAGATTTGCGTTAAGGTTGATTTCGCAGAGCATCGCTAATCTACGCGTGTTATATTTGCGTTAAGGTTGATTTTCGCAGACCATCACTAATCTATGCTTGTTATATTTGAGTTAAGTTTGATTTTTGCAGAGCATCGCTAATTTACGCGTGTTATATTTGCGTTAAGGTTGATTTTCGCAGAGCATCGCTAATCTACGCGTGTTATATACGCGTGTTATAATTGCGTTAAGGTTGATTACGCAGAGCATCGCTAATCTACGCGTGTTATATTTGCGTAAAGGTTGATTTCGCAGAGCATCGCTAATCTACGCGTGTTATATTTGCGTTACGGTTGATTTTGCAGAGCATCGCTAATCTACGCGTGTTATAATTGCGTTAAGGTTGATTACGCAGAGCATCGCTAATCTACGCGTGTTATATTTGCGTTAAGGTTGATTTCCCAGAGCATCGCTAATCAACGCGTGTTATATTTGCGTTAAGTTTGATTTTCGCAGAGCATCGCTAATCTACGCGTGTTATATATGCGTTAATGTTGATTTTCGCAGAACATCTCTATCTACGCGTGTTATAATTGCGTTAAGGTTGATTTCGCAGAGCATCGCTGATCTACGCGTGTTATATTTGCGTTAAGGTTGATTTCGCAGAGAGCATCGCTAATCTACGCGTGTTATATTTGCGTTAAGGTTGATTTTCGCAGAGCATCGCTAATCTACGCGTGTTATATTTGCGTTAAGGTTGATTTTCGCAGAGCATCGCTAATCTACGCGTGTTATATTTGCGTTAAGGTTGATTTTCGCAGAGCATCGCTAATCTACGCGTGTTATATTTGCGTTAAGGTTGATTTTCGCAGAGCATCGCTAATCTACGCATGTTATATTTGCGTTAAGCTTGATTCTCTTCTCGCAGAGCACTGCTAATCGGCACGTGTTTTTTTTTGTGTTTGGGTTGATTCTCGCAGAGCATCGCTAATCTACACGAGTTATATTTGCGTTTAGGTTGATCTTCGTAGAGCATCGCTAATCTGCACGTGTTATATTTGCGTGAAGGTTGATTCTCGCAGAGCATCGCTAATCTGCACGTGTTATATTTGCGTGAAGGTTGATTCTCGCAGAGCATCGCTAATCTACACGAGTTATATTTGCGTTAAGGTTGATTCTCGCAGAGCACCACTCAATTATAAGTATCGATCCTGTGATCGCAAGTTTGAACCCCGATTCGGCAATGTTGTCCGATGATTGACAAATTCAAATTGATTAGCCAGATTCATGTTTCACCAATAGTATTATAATGATCACTATAATCCAATATATAGAACATTTTGATTCACCAGTGACTTGTGGGCTGGAAAGCGCGCTAAGAAATTAACCATGTCTAAGTGTCTGAGTCTCGTTCTCAAATGATCATTAAAACTTCAGAAATAATCCCAAACACAATATATATGCCTCATTTAGGCGAGAAAGTAGACACATTTTGCAGGAATCAAGTAGCTAGCGTCGGGGATTTGGAACCGGGCGCCGATGTTTCACAGGGGCGTAGCTCCCTTTAGGCACTGTAGGCACGTGCCTACACATTTTTTCTCAAAATGCCAAAAAAAGGAACTGCGGGAATAGACATCTACGTAATGTATCGACCAGATCAGCCTGCGCTGTCCGCGCAGACTGATACGACCGACACATTCCGTCTTAGGGGGGATAGATGTATAGAGTAGTTATTCCTGAAACAGACAATCCACAGGAAGCGAAAAGTGTCTATCCGGGTAGGCCTGTGTGGCATGTTTAGGCAGATCCGGGTCGATACTTTACGCAGAGTCCACAATGTTGATTTTCTCACGAGACGGCCTTCACATTGTTTATTGCAAAGCTACGCCCCTGTTCCATGTTCCATCACAAGTCGCGGCAGTTACAGTGGATTGCCTATTTGAAGGGCACATATTACCTTGCCTAGTATTTAATATGTTTTACCGAAGGGTTATTGATAAATGAAACTTCGCCGTGATATAACTGAAATAACCTTGAAAACGTCGTAAGAAAAATAAAATTGAAAAAAACAAAGTATCATTTCGAATCAGCATAAGCAGTCCGCGAAGGCTAATCCCGGCCGACACACATTCCGTCTCAGGGGGATAGACGTATAGAGTAATGATTCCTGAAACAGAAAACCCAGAGGAGGCGAAAAGTGTCTGTCCGGGTTAGCCTGCGCGGCATGCTTAGGCTGATCAGGGTCGATATTTGACGCCCAGTCCTCAATGCTGGTTTTCTAGTGGAACGGCTCATTTTTCGTTCATTGATTTTGGTATGATGTGTGTGATACTTTGGATTGTATCTCTATGACTGGCAGATACCCAGATAAGGAGAGGTATACAGCTCTTTTCCCTACAACATCTCTCTTATCTTATAATCAATCCAAACCCTATGATGTGGGTACTCAAAAGAACCATTTCAATAAAACGGTGCTTTTTAATACCCACAACATAGGGTATCGCGGAGTGTAAAGGCGTTGGTTAGCCTGTGTGGACGCAATAGCTCGCCCACGAGTCCACACTGCTCAAAGAAATACCTATTTCGCCTGATTCACCTTATTTTTTACGGCTTATCTCAAGGTACGACCAGAATATAACATACCTGTAGTTATATAGAAAGCCCACGGCACACAGAATGATAATAGAATAATCGGCATTATTATGTTGATGATGTAGTAGGGTTGGCGGCGAGTAAATGTCATTCGGGCATTTACGGTAAACGGCCTCAGCTCTGGACAACACTGGTAAAATTGTGTCGTATCTACTGCGGAACCCTCCAATGACCACTCCCCATCTTCCACGTAAATAGACTGGTCCACCTAAAACAGACAAGTAACCGGTGAGGGACGAGTGTATGTAAAAACCATTATTGGTCAAAACCCATAATCTCAATTTTTGTCATAGTAGTCAAAACCCATATGGTCAATTTGTGCCATAGTAGTCAAAACCCATATGGTTAAATAAAACACAGGGTAGTCAAAACCCATACGATAGAAAATGCAGGGTGGTCAAAACCCATACGATAGAAAATGCAGGGTAGTCAAAACCCATACGATGGAAAAAACAGGGTAGGCAAAACTGTACTGATTGAAAATGAAGAGTAGACAAAACCCCTCTGGTTGGTATTAATTCATTCACAGGTGATAATTGAATTAAATAGATAATTGCTTTAACGTGATAACAATAAGTTGTATATTTTTAAGCTATCTGTATGTCACAGTTACTGATTGTGTCAATCATAGTTACTATGCTATTAGTAAGTACTTTCTTAAGATGTCCTTTGTTTACTACTTTCAATAATTGAAGATCTACACTAACTATTACTGCAGTTTAAACCATTTATTTTATTTTATTTATTTGCATTTTTCCAGGCTGATACAATACTGTTTGTATATAATGTAACCCAGTGTCTATTGAATTCATAATTCAAAATGGAGTGCATCACTATTAATAAAGGTAAACGTAAACTTCTCTATGAAGTGTATGCTTATACAAAGAGATGTCAAAACAAGCGTTCTATATCATCATCTTTTATCAAGTCATAAACGGTGGGATATGCTGATGGGGTATTAATATCCCGCGGGGGCTATTAATACCCAGCTGAGATAACATAGCAATAAACCAATATAGCACTCTCCAATGCACAGGCATTTCACCCTCTTGAGGCATCGATTTTTACATAATTGTTCAAAAAGGACCAACAAATACTTATTGGACCGATTGAAATGTAGCGATCGGGTGTTATTAAATACCTTAATAAAGCAGAATATATGTTAGCTCTTTCTTATTTAAATGTAACTTTAGGAGCCCAAGAAAAACCTAAAAGAAGGTCCAAAATGTAAAAATCATAGAAAAATATTAAAAATATCATGTTAAAGAGCAAAGGTTTTCCTAACATAATCGTTTGAAATGAAAAGATCCATTGATTAACTAATTCGTGGGAGCAACCCATATATATATGCTCGGTTGTTTCCGCCGGAAGTTGTAGGAGATCGGCATAGTTGGCCAATTTCATTCGACACACCTCGGCCGATTTCGGTACCCTACATCTGTCGAGGTGTTCAGAAGGATGGGTAAACTTGTCATACATTTACACAGGAAGTGCCAGACAAGCCCGCCATTAATACGAAAAAAAAAACATAAATGGGTTTTTTCCTTTATAGGTAACAAGGTAACAGGTTTTTTTTTTTTTTTTCAATAACCCATGAAGTTTTCTGAAATGAAACTGGCCAAATCAATGGGGGCCGCCATTTTGGGTATGTATAAAGTGAAACGAAAAAAAAACGGATTGAAAATTATTGTCGTCTTTTTAATCTTTTTTGTTTAAATGGATATTTTGGGTATGTATAAAATGAGACGAAAAACACCGATTGAAAATTATTGTCGTCTTTTTAATCATTTTTTTTAAATCGATATTTAAGAGCATTAAAGTGCTGTGTTATGTGGAAATTAACATTTGTACGAAAAGTTTAAAATAAATGGAACTTTCCCGTTCGTAAAAAAAAACGACCGCATTAGTCTTCTTACGCCCGAACCGTAAAACTCCATCTTGGAGTAACGTCAATGGAGCGACGTCGTTTCCCGCAAAAAAAGTGGTATCAACATGAAAGACACCAAATTCCTATACATGACTCACTCATTCAAAGAATAATTATTTATCAAACATTGTGGCAAAAGGATAACTTTCTCATAAGGAGCAATTGTTCTTTTGGTGACAATCTTTTCCTAAATCGTCTGTTGCAAAGGCCTCAGAAACCGTCTCTAATAGGGAAAGGGGTTAGCAGAAATATGACCCCTTAAATAACTTGTTCCAGTCATATTGACTGGTTGAAAACGGCAGTCGCCATGTGGCATCAGAAAAGGGCTGATCTATTTGCTTCTTTACCATAATGCAGGTGATCGATTAAGGATCATCTTGGCCTTCATGTTTTAACCTCGTGCATGATAAATGTATTCCTTGATTTTCTGAAAGTCTTTACTTTATTATTTTCTATTGATAATGCAAGAAACATGACATTAACATTATTATTGTCTAGTAAATTACTTATACATCCTTTTTGTATGGCCAAAGTATGCTCTTTAATTTTTCGTAAATAGGTAGTACCTATAGATATATTACCGATCTTGTACGAAGTCATATGGAAATTGCCGAATTCAAGAGGAAAGTTCTAAATCAATATACACGGAGGTCAGTTTTCGTGTGGCATTATCCAAAATAATAAGCGAAATATTTGTAACAGTTTACCTTATCGAGTAACATAATAGGGAGCAGGTTGACGCCGTAATCGTGATACAAAAAACCCAATTCAACAGTACACGTTTGTTCATCGAATGGGAAATTGACAGTCTTCACCGCACACTCGGTTTCAGCAATGAAATAAATATTCCACGAGACAAGTCCAGTGCTAAAAATACGTAAGGTCGTCTCCTTGTCCTCGGTTCCGAAACTTTGTAGTTCATCGGCACTGCAATTGACAAGATATTAACGAATGTAAATAGATTGGACGGGCGTGACATGGAATTGTAAACATAGTATTATATAGCTACAGTTGTTTTTATTTTGCCTGTAATGTCATCTACGACCTCGTGCTGGTTTACATCGGACGTACTATCTTTAAACAAGCATACATCATTCTCTAAATAGCACGTATAAATGAGAGACGTTCTTTGGGAATATTTAACGTTCTAGGTAGTTGCGACCACCAGTGTAAATTCAGACCACCAAGCGCAAACCTGCTGTCTGGTTTCGCTCTGTACTGCTGGCCAATTAGGCTATGAAAAATTAACGACACCACAGTAAAGTAATGTCTAATTCGATCCTGCCGAGTCCCTGAAGCGCGAGTTGTCAATCCAGGGGTTGTGAGTTCCAACCCGAGCCTGGCCAACATTCTTTCCGACGTTTGACCACAGGCGTCCGAATTTCTATTACAGCAAAAAATGCGGAAAATCACACAATACCTCGTTGAAATACACAAAAAGTCTCTCTATATTGTTTATACGCTTTGATAAAAATGATCGTAATGGTAATTTGGGGAATCCCGCACGTGTTACTATAAATAGCCCCTCTATACGTCCATATAGTGTAATAATAATGACAAGGTGTGCAACGGCGTTTTACCCCCTCGCTCGATTCGGGCTATAATTTCCGCAGAAAAACGTCTAAAACGACCTGGTCCCAGGTAGAGACAGGTTCATAAATGATTTTTCTCGTGATCCACCACATCAATATTTGCCAACCGACAAATACGCCGGCGTTTTTAAGCTTACTGTTCATTATATTTGGGAATTTGCAGTTGTCCTTACCGCCATGCGCTGACGTCACAATAATCACGTTCCGCAGCGAATATTTAACGCGAAATGACGCGCTTTTTTAGAATATTGTACCTGAGCAATGTTTGTTGGGGTTGGCATTTAATCATTTTTCATCCAAAAATAATATTATTCATAAAAAATACGGTATTTATTTGTACGTTTTCGAAAGAAGTATAAAAAATATTTTTTAGACCGTGTTTTAAATCGTTGTTTGATTAATCTGTCGCTGCGGAATGTTGCAAATTGTGACGTCAGCGCATGGCGGTAAGGACAACTGCAAATTTCCAAATATAATGAACATTAAGCTTAAAAACGCCGGCATATTTGTTGCACACCTTGTCATTATTATTACACATATGAATATACCAGTTAACAGTTTCTTACTGTCTCAGGCTAACAGTACGTTTTTGACCGGTTAACAGTATACTGTTACATGGCGCGCGCGAAAAAATGTTAGTTATGCACGTGCACGACGTCATTCCAAACAATAACGTCACCTTTTAGATGCGCGTGCCATGTAACTGTATACCGTTAACTGGTATATTCATATGTGTGTGTTACATTGTAGTAGATCTACCCATGTTCACCTCCCCTACAAAGGTACAGAATAAATTGAATAAACGTGTCTTTTCGTTCGGTATAATAAAATAAATATTGCATGGCTTCCAGTGTGACAGTACATATTGTCACACTGGAAGCCATGCAATATTTATATAATTGCCCATGATGAATATATCAGAATTTAACATTACAAAGTCAGGTGAGGTATAATAATAAAAGGTAACTACGATTTAGACCAAACTGCACGCGTAGTGTTTTTTTAGCCCAATGTGTATGACAAGATAATAATCGAGAACTACCCTGATTAGACTGCGCAAATTCGTATCCATCAGCCATTCTAATATAGTAATAACCTAAATAAGGAGAATAGTATACCTTTCAAAGTAACACAATTTCTGGTTAAGTACATAAGAAAGTGTCTTACTTTGTTTATTTATAATATGAATTAAAATTAAAACGACGGGTCAATACAAGACAAGACAACTTAGACAAGACAGATATGCATTGACATAAGCTAATACAGCTTCTAGCCATAAAACACAATGTAACATATATGTATATGACATGTTGCCTTTCAAATAAACAATAAGCAAAGTGTTTATGTAAGAAAGATTGAAAATATATAAACAATAAAATAAAGAAAATGAAGATGTAAGATTAGCCTAATCATTTTTTTAAACTGTTTAAGTTGTTAATTCTTGTTTCTAAAGTGTATTTAATATATTTGGCCATATCAAGCAAAATTTTCGGACTCTTCTTTTGTAACGGTATACAATATTCACGTTTTTATTTCCATTTTCTGTTTAATTTCATACCTGTTTCCAATGAAGAACTGCGGGCGCCAGCCCCAGTTGATCGTTATAGTTGTTATGTTACCATACAGACTGGTGTCCCAAGACAGTCTGGAATCAGTCCAGTCCTGAAACATAAGGAGTGTATGTAGACAGGAACCAGTCCATAATAACCGTTTGTCAGATCGGGTATTTTGGAAACTTCTTGCTTTAAAACATGTAAGGAAAACTAATAAAAGCTTGAAAAGTGAAGGTTATTTTTATTTTTGATATAGAGGTTATAGTTCATTACAGGAAATAAGAAATTTCTCAATTTCCTGTATAAAAAAAAAATATCAAAAGTCGACTGCTTCATAGAATTTAAATGCCTACGAACACTTGTGATCTTTGACAACTTCGTCCGCAAAACCTGCGTGCCTATTAGTGATCGTCTATCTTTAAAAACAAAATGAGGTTAAATTATCATGCAGCACACCTCTTGTCACTCAATCGAAATAGTGGGCAACTTCTCCATTTCCCCTAATGTTTTCAGAGGTTGATTTCTACAAAGACTGTCTTGCCTACAAAAAGTACCGATCTCTGACAAGTTCCATTTGCGATGGTGCCAGCCGATGATCATTTTAAGCTTACCCCGCATACAATGCATCTGATGAGGGCGACTTTGAAAATTTACCAACAAATATATGGAAAATATTTTTAAAGGGAAGTTTAATTATTGAATAAAGTTAAACATGGGCCCAAATGGAGAAATGGCTCAATATTGCCACAAGGTTTTCATAAGTATGAAAATGGTTTACCATTCTTAGAAGTGTAGTAGTTTTCATAGTCTCTGAAGTTATGTCCTGAAACATAATAATATTAGTTATTTTCATTACTATCCCTTCTAGTAAAGCTTCTAGTACATTATGTGTGTTTTATAATGCAGATAATGGGTTTGATTATGCAACAATTATCCAATTGAATCTATTATTTTGTTCAAAAGGCATATACCAACATTGAATGAGGTATTGCTTCCACGTAGAGTATACGCTTGTTTACTGTTGTCGTTTCCTATTGTATATTACACGTGTAGTCAGTGAGACACAGCACAGACTTTTTAACAAGTATTGTTGTTGTTGCTGCTGCTCCTGCTGCAGCTGCCTTTCAATAATATAACGTTTAACTATTCCAGGCAATTTCTCGTTTCAATAGAGCCAGCAGAAAATGGATCACGAAGTTATATACCGTGTGAAATTAACAAAAACCAGACTAGGTAAGCCATGCATTGTCGAAAGGTATTCAACAATGACAGCCGCAAGGGGAATCGAAGGCTCGAATTTCAGTCCTTCGCTAGGAACCAGTCATGGCCTAGTTGTAAACCTCGGGATTATTTGTATGGATCATAAATAAACGTACACTCGGCGTGAAATAACTGAAATACGATTCAAACCTGCGAAATAAAATTTAATGCCCTAATGGAAGAACGAAAATGTGGAAAATCTCGTATACCAAAGTTATCAAAAAGCGATATTTAGTTGGGAACTTACAGGTTTTCCTAAATGTGATGAACTTATACTAGTCCACATGCAACACATTTGCAGCAGACGACTTTCAAAACATCTAGTACAAATTATGAAAAATCTTTATGGCCTAGAGTGTAATATTTGAATAAAGTACAACACATTGTGTCAGAAAGACAATTTCCTACACTGTTTGAAGACATCGGCTTCTAAAAATGCGTAAAAAAACGTTGAAAATCGTTTACCTACCAGATGTTGCAAGGTCCGTAACATGTACAGAATGGAAACATTCGTGGGAAGTTCAGGTCTGCTGTATTGGTCGTAGCCGGTCTGTAGAGCGGTCCTCAACGCCGTCTCATTTCCGTTTCCGGACACATAGACAAATGGGACTGCTGCCACCTATGAAATAATATTATATAAGAGGGTGATGCATAATCCTTATGTTTTTTCCTCACTGACATGTGCAAGAAAATAAGTCTACGTTGTCGTGCATTGATATGACGGTTTTTTGTAACTACGCCATAGCGGAACAATAACATGGAATCAAGGAATCAAGACGCGGCACGTGCGATATTGTGATCCCTTCAATAATTTAGCTCGGAAGAGGTACTTATAAACATGTTTAGCTCATTTATCAAATCCGGTCAGACACAGAATTTTAGAATGGTAGGAACAGCATCAGCAACAGACGCCTGTCTAGTAGGTCTATGTTGAAAGTGTGACCGTTTTCTGACGTTATTGGAAACTTATTATTCTACCGTTAGTATTAGAGAGATGACAGTTTGGTCGGTGCCCCTCGCACTGCCAGCATATGAGAAGTACCGACATCGGTAAATTGCCGAAAACAAAAACAAGAATACAATGAAGAAGGCTCAGAAATGCTGCAAAGTATAGAGTAATTACAATGGACATGGGGAAAAAAAGTTTGAGTTAGAATCGAAGCGCCATAGTAGCGAATGGCATACGCCAAGGTCTCCAAGACCTTAAATATCGGCGAAGTCAATTATGTTAAAATATGTTGATGATATTTGCATACTACACGAGAACGTGTCTTGCCACAGGGTCAGACGTTGTTAATGACCTACTGGTACTAGTAATATTAACCAATGAAAACGCGCCATTTCTTTCACCGCAGGACCGCTTGTTGCTAGCCGCCATCTTGTGCTAACAAGCTATCGCGCAGTTACGTATACTTGACAGAACAAACCGGCATTACGGTTTCTACGTAATTTACAACGATGGTTAGAAGATGTGCGTGTGGAACGTGTACCGCTGATTGTACCGCTGATTGTACCGCTGATTGTACGGCTGATTGTACGGCTGATTTCAGATATCCAGATAATGTGATTGGGGCCAGGTTCGTCACTGACGAGTTCTGCAACATCGTGCGAATTCATCAGAGACAAGTCCTCTTAACTTAGATATGTTCCTTAACCCTTTCCCACATACAACAAAGCTGTAGCAAAAGACTTTGAAAGCATAGCGGCAAAAACCTGAATGTAAAGTGCTCATCATGAGCAATTTCACCTTAGGCCACAATGTTTTCAAAAGTCGTCTGCTGCTATTGCGTCAAAATGCGTCTGCATGTGGAAAACGGTTAATCTAATGGAACCACTAAGGGGAATCCCTTACAACGACACAGAAGAGCCCAATCTTTCCATTAACAGGGACGTCAGGGTGATCGAATAGTGTTGCCTAGCAACCGGTATACAGTCGTTGCCAAGTAGATGTCAATCGGGCATGACGACATGGGAGACTGGACTGTAGGGGTAAAATAGTGTTATGTATATGGTATGAACCTAGGCATGTGTATTTGCCTGTGCTCAGTTATTATCTAAATAAATCTCGTAATCATTATATTTCATTAAAATGGCTCCCTCCGTAACGGGATGATATCAAATAACGTTGAATAGTTGACTACATCTGTAGAATTACGTGTTCGTGTTTATAATGATCTGAAATCTTTCTATCGCCCCTCATTGCTCGATGTCCATTTCATCTCCACATCCTCCCCTTCCTTTCACATTTGAAATATTTAAAAAAAAAAATGATATTAAAAAAATTGCGGTCAATGAAGGTTTTAGTATAACTACACATGGCGGCATTCCATTTAACCACATTCAGACGAAATTTGACTTTTGAAATTTGACATTTTAAAACATTGTGACAAAAGATTGAGCCATTTTCCATGTTGCCTATATATTTATCTATATTTTTGAAATAATGATACTTTCGTTTTCAAAACAATTTCGACGTTTTTGCCATAGTGTTTCCAACGTTATGTGAACTATTTCGGAAATAATTACAAGTAATTTAACCTTTCCCACATACAGATGCTTTCTCACGCCTTTGCGGAAGACGACCTTTGACAACATTGTGTCAAAAGGAGAAATTGCTCATAATGTCATAATGAGCAATTACCCTTTTTGCCATAATATTTTCAACTCAAACAAACTATCCTTTCATTTAAAAAGAGTGTTCCTATGGGGGGGGGGGGGGGGGGGGGGGGGGGGGGGGGGGGGGGGGGGGGGGGGGGGGGGTTCAGAGTCGTCTCCTGTCGATGTGTTATATTTTGGAAAGAGGGTAACTGGTTACTGTTCACGGTGCTGATAATAGTCATGGAACAGTATGGTAACATACAACCTAACTTTTGATGCTCGAAACGTTTATATTTCGGATTTCCTTAATGATAAGCTGCTATTGCGAGTTGAGGTTATGTAGAGGTTAAATTTATTTAGTTTACATCAATTGCGAAACAAGCTTTAAGCTTATATTAATCACGCTCGATGTCTGCTTCCTGGATATTTAAACAGTACCCGCGCCGTTTGTGTGGAAAATTCCAAAGGCAGAACCCGCTCATCACGGGATTCGAACCCGGGACCTTTAGTACAAGAGGCCGACGCTATACCTCTGTACCACTGTCTTCCACACATCTTCAGCCGACGACTTTGAACGCATCAGTGCAAAATTATGGGTAAACTATTGAAATGAAAGGATTTGTTTAAAAATATAATTGGTATCATTGTGACAAAAGTGGCAAATTGCAAGTTCTCCTTTTTTCCTAAATGTTTTCAAGTGTCGTCTGCCGCATAGGTGTCAGAAAGCGTATGGAAGTGGGAAAGGGTTAAAGTCGCATTTACCCAAAAATAGTTTAGGTATGACCTAAGAGATCAGTTTTTGCATTGCGTATAAACCTCACACAAAGCGCTCGCGGACTATAAAAAAGGTATGAACCGGGAAACCGTCAAATAACGTTAAGTAATATCGAGGGCTTGGCGTTAAATGGTTGTAACTAAAATTTGTATTTTTTTACCTAGGTTAATCACGTCGCTATAGAGTCTTTATAAGCATTAAATCATTTTTCTTGGTAAACAATGGAAATGTAGGTGCCATTGCTCGTACTGAGCAATGACACCTAAATTTGCATTGTTTACAAAGGAGTCAAAAATGCCCCTAAACCAGGGATTTCAAAATAGGTTTTTATTTACAACCGTTTCACGCCAAGCCCTCGATATGTTCAAGGATACGATAAATCAGAGAAATAGATGTACTTACATATGTATTTATATAACACACATTGTTGTTACTATAGAATAAAGAAATTAAAATATATATTTTAAAAACACACTTAAAAATATGCCAATAAACATCTTACCATTAAACATATTGTTTTAAACAGTGAATATTCCTTCATTTTTATTAATGTATTTTATAAGTTAGAATGTATAAATAATTATATGAAAACTTGCGTCTGTCGTGTGTATAGTTATCGTGTGAATGAATCAAGAACCGTGGAAGTGATTTATATACGGGTGTGATTGAGAGTCGCGTTTGGCAATCTGGGGCCTTAATGCATGCAACTCCGTGTTAGCGTCTCATATAGGTGGATATATATTTGAAACTTTTATATACATAACGTGCATTTGGTAACATGTCTAATATTCTGTCAGAATTAATATGTGATGCTATACTGCATGCTAGCGAGTAGTGAAGACTCACGCGATACTGTACGTGTGTAAAGACGGACCCGAGTCTTCACTGTTCGAATGTACAACAAGACACCAAACCATAAGACGTGACTAATTCGCCAGTACGTATTTCAATGTTCTAAATCGTCACACTTTAAGTTGCTTGTTTTTGTCGCTTTGTAAGTTGATCGTTATCAGCCATGATTTCATTGAACCTTTTAATTGACCTTTACAAGTAGCGTGTTACATATGTGATTTATACTCCGTTTGGTTCCATTGTTATTTACATCTGAACCGTGTTCTATGAATACCGGCATTAGAGTATTGGTGTGAACTGTAAATAAACAGCTTATTCATTAAACGTTTTGAGAAAAGCTCTGTGATTAATTGACGAATAAAGCAGGTCTAGATACAGCTTGACTTATACCGCATATGGATCTAGATCTACACTGGTAGATCTTTGCTTGCGGTTGGTTTTTCGATAACACGGCTCCTTTGTAGTTGCATTTGTAATTACTGATTGTCGTCTCGAATGTGAGCGTCCCACATTCGAGTTCATTTACATGAACTAATAAACGACTGCTAATCAAACATTTTATTCCATAAATTGGGCCTTCTGTCTATTATCTATATGTGAGTTAAAACCCCAGCTCTGTCACCATTATTTCCTTCATTTTATAACAGCCAATGCGACAAGCCTCGTTGTCTTCCAACGGACTTTCAGTACATGTGGAAAAGCAGCCAGTTTCTTTGAAAATCTGTTGAGTGATTACTGGTCTGAGGATTCCAGGAAACACATGAATGGATCAACCTGGCCGCCATGATACTAGTAAAATTGGAGAAAACAAGGTTTAAACAAATCAAGCTGAATACCAACAATAGGGGTTTTATGTAACTGAAGATACATAACTAATTACGCATTATTTCCTTCATTTGATAACAGCCAATGCGACAAGCCTCGTTGTCTTCCAACGGACTTTCAGTACATGTGGAAAAGCAGCCAGTTTCTTTGAAAATCTGTTGAGTGATTACTGGTCTGAGGATTCCAGGAAACACATGAATGGATCAACCTGGCCGCCATGATATTAGTAAAATTGGAGAAAACAAGGTTTAAACAAATCAAGCTGAATACCAACAATAGGGGTTTTATGTAACTGAAGATACATAACTAATTACGCATTTCAACAATTGTTCAGTTATTTCATTGCGTTTCCTTGGTAAGTTACCAGTACTATTGGTCCATTTGTCATGACACCAGCGAGTCAATTGTAATGCTAACCCCTAAATCCTAATCGCCAAGAAGGGAAAGCCTTTACAACCACTTCTAAAGTCCCGCACCGCGGTAGACGCTCTGCTAGCAGCCTGCAGGTCTAGAAAAAACCTGTCTGATATGCTTATTGATCTAGATCTGTACTGCTCGCCATTGTTTTACGTTGATTTTCCTGTACCATCGCTCATTTAAAGTTGATTGATCGACTCGAAAGTGAGCGTCCTAGATTCGAGTCCATTAACATTAATTAACCCTTTCCCCAATATGTCAAATCTGCAGCCGACGTGTTTGAATATATCGGGGCTAAAAAGAGGAGAAAGTAATCTATTTGAGTAATTTTTCCTTTTGCAACAATGTTTTGAGTAGTCCCCTGCTTCAGAGTCATGTTAAAGGGTCTAAATATTGAAAGGGTTTATGAATGACTGCTAATCATATACTTTACTTTTTAAAAGCGAGGTCATTATCCATAAGTTTCAAAACATTAAAAGCGAGGTCATTATCCATAAGTTTCAAAACATTAAAAGCGAGGTCATTATCCATAAGTTTCAAAACAATATACACATGAATAGTGCTCCAGGAAAACAATAGTATTATACAATACTATACAATTTCGAAACATAATACATATAGACAGTGCAATATATCACACATCGTGATCAGAAAACAATATCAAAAAAGAATTCAATGTATTTATTTCTCTCTATAGTTCTTTCTTCTTCTCTTAATCTCAACTTCTCAACCTGGTTTATATGTCCGTGTGTTATACCAATCAAAGTACTGAAAGTACTGCTGGAAGGTGATTTTAGAGTGATGTCAGCCAGGTGCAGATGGGATAATGAATTGTATGCAAGGTATGAACAGATCATGGCTAGGATATATGGATAGGAACAAACGAGAGCAAATATGTTGGAAAATAAATGAATGAAAGAATTTAAGTCTTTAAAACTTCTTTATTTTGTTGCAGTTTCGGAATAGGTAAAATTGTATAAAAAGAATAAATCAAACAAATGTAATAAAAAACACAAACACTTGTTGTTTAGTGTATACGTTTATACTATATAATTTCGGAAGAACGCCTTCATCAGTAGAATACAATAATAAAGAAAGAATAAAAACTTCAAAATTGTTGATAGCTGGACATTATATTATTATATTCACAATAGTTAGCAAACACTGTCAAGAAGTGAGGAGTATTGCATACATACAATTCATTTAGAAATTGCATTGAAACAAAATATATTTTTGGTAAAAAATAGAGAGAGAAATATTTGTAACAAATATAGAAAGCATTTTTCATATTTAGACAGAAATGTACAGGAAAGAATAACATTCAGTTATATTCGTCAATAGCTAATGCTATCTTTCTATGCGTCTGAATAAGGACAAAGATATATAGATAGATATTCTTTATTTCTTCCAAATTTGAAGAGCAAGTACATTTCATATTAAACATTACAAAAGTGAGAACATAAATATATAGTTAAAACATTGTAACAATAGGAGAACTTGCTCGTCATAAAAAATCTATGATAGCCACTGTCTTTCAAATTTGCTTTTCACAAGTGAACAAATGCTATGAATGAACGTATATAAGTGCTATGAATGAAAATATGAAAACATGAATTAATTTTACATTTGCAACAATGTTCGATAAACTGTGTCTGAATGAGGATACAACGTAGATCGTAATGTTTTCTCCTTGCATGAAAGCTTAATTAAGTATAGGTGTGCCCTCAATTTAAATAAATTCTCACATAACAAGAACATTAAGAAAGTGTTGTAAAATCTAAATAATATCATGACATCTCACGATGATCAGATATTTATAGAAATAATTTTATTTGATGTGTATTACGCGTCAAGCGTGGATTCAAACACTTCCAAATATTTTACAATTTAAAACAATTAGATATTGGGATAAAATCTGATTGATTGAAACGAATTGTTAAAAAAAACAACACCCAATGCATATTAAAACCAAAGGCTTCTTTTCCCACAGCATTTTGTTTCAAGAGCTACAATATCTAAAGAGGCAACATGTTAGGGTACTTATCCAGTATGCATGAGTTCGATTTTACCATACCAATTCAGGAAAAGTGATTTCCACATCTTTCAACTTTCCTCCGGTAAATCAGTCGGTAGCGACGCGGGCTGTCAATCCAGCAGTTGTAAGTCCGAATCGAAGCTCGGCCATCATTCTTTCTGTCATTGTGACAAGCGTCATTCATCTTTCACCAATGGGCTAACAGTCTATTTGGAAAAGAAGCCAGTTGCTTGGAAAGAATGTTGTGTGGATTACTTGTGTGAGAAAGCCAGACAACACATGAATAGGTGAACTGGCCGCCGTGATATGACTGAACCATTGTTGAAAACGGCGTTAAAGCCTAATCAATCAATCCTTTTTATATAATCATTCTGTAATTTACCATTTAGAATGCCCCCCTAATCCCCTTATACATATTTAGTCGAGTAGTCGTTCGGGAGAACACACCATTCGTGAATTACCAGATAACTAACACTTCTCCCTAGCACACAACTATTGACAACATTGTGACAAAACATAAGAAATTTATCCCAAGACTCCAAATGCAGCAGACGATTTTGAAAATATCTGAGAGGGATTTCTTCCTTTTTTCCCACAACGTTTCAATTAGTAAATATATATATACATATAATATATATATAACTGATGTAAAAACCTATAAATGAATATACTAGAGGAAATATAAAGAATATAACTGAAAGTCGTAATTAAGGATAGATTAGCATATTTTGGAGAAACTACCTTACGACACGGTATGTCCTCGAATTGACCTAGTTCGTGTAATGTATATCTGATCCGGTGTATCGGTGTTGTTCACAAAAGCGTGGCGCGTAAGAATATACAGGTAACAATGTTTACCACAGAAAGATGTGTATTTGGAAAATCAAAATCAATTTTAATTTTCAAAGCCACAAAAACATGAATAATTTGAAAATTTAATTGTCCAAACCAGTCTCTACATCAAACTGATTGTACATGTATGAATTTACATTGATTTGTTCGAACTATATTGACTAGCGTATGTATGAAGAGATCATATAGTTTATAGAGAGGATGTGTGTTATAGGGCATATTCCATTAAGGTCAGTGTGCAATCCCATAGGAAGAAGATTATTACATAATAATCACCTTCCAAAAATACATTCTTCTATCTTCCAAAAGCATGTTTTTGGTATAACACACGACAATATAAACCAGGTTTATATGTCCGTTGTATAGATGACAGCTATTTGTTTATTTGTATTGTATTTTACCCAACACTCAATACTTTTTCAGTTATATTACGGCGTTTCCTGAAGTGAAGAATGCGGCCTACTAATGGTACATTTATCCTTGTCGTAATGCTAACCCCACACACATGAGTGAAGAATGCGGACTACTAGTGGTACATTTATCCTGGTCATAACGCTAACCCCACACACATGAGTGAAGAATGCGGCCTACTAGTGGTACATTTATCCTGGTCATAACGCTAACCCTACAAACATGAGTGCAGAATGCGGCCTACTAGTGGTACATTTATCCTGGTCATAACGCTAACCCCACAAACATGAGTGCAGAATGCGGCCTACTTGTGATACATTTATCCTTGTTGTAATGCTAACCCCACAAACATGAGTGAAGAATACGGGCTACTAGTGGTACATTTATCCTGGTGGTCGTAATGCTAACCCCACAAACATGAGTGAAGAATACGGGCTACTAGTGGTACATTTATCCTGGTGGTCGTAATGCTAACCCCACAAACATGAGTGAATAATGCGGCCTACTAGTGGTACATTTATCCTGGTCGTAACGCTAACCCCACAAACATGAGTGCAGAATGCGGACTACTAGTGGTACATTTATCTTGGTCGTAACGCTAACCCCACAAACATGAGTGAATAATGCGGCATACTAGTGGTACATTTATCCTGGTCATAACGCTAACCCCACAAACATGAGTGCAGAATGCGGCATACTAGTGGTACATTTATCCTGGTCATAACGCTAACCCCACAAACATGAGTGAATAATGCGGCATACTAGTGGTACATTTATCCTGGTCATAACGCTAACCCCACAAACATGAGTGCAGAATGCGGCATACTAGTGGTACATTTATCCTGGTCGTAACGCTAACCCCACAAACATGAGTGAAGAATGTGGGCTACTAGTGGTACATTTATCCTGGTGGTCGTAATGCTAACCCCACAAACATGAGTGAAGAATACGGGCTACTAGTGGTACATTTATCCTGGTGGTCGTAATGCTAACCCCACAAACATGAGTGAATAATGCGGCCTACTAGTGGTACATTTATCCTGGTCGTAACGCTAACCCCACAAACATGAGTGAAGAATGTGGGCTACTAGTGGTACATTTATCCTGGTCATAACGCTAACCCTACAAACATGAGTGAAGAATGCGGCCTACTAGTGGTACATTTATCATGGTCATAACGCTAACCCTACAAACATGAGTGCAGAATGCGGCCTACTAGTGGTACATTTATCCTGGTCGTAACGCTAACCCCACAAACATGAGTGAAGAATGCGGGCTACTAGTGGTACATTTATCATGGTCATAACGCTAACCCTACAAACATGAGTGCAGAATGCGGCCTACTAGTGGTACATTTATCCTGGTCGTAACGCTAACCCTACAAACATGAGTGCAGAATGCGGCCTACTAGTGGTACATTTATCCTGGTGGTCGTAATGCTAACCCCACAAACATGAGTGAATAATGCGGCCTACTAGTGGTACATTTATCCTGGTCATAACGCTAACCCCACAAACATGAGTGCAGAATGCGGACTACTAGTGGTACATTTATCCTGGTCATAACGCTAACCCTACAAACATGAGTGCAGAATGCGGCCTACTAGTGGTACATTTATCCTGGTCATAACGCTAACCCCACAAACATGAGTGAAGAATGCGGCCTACTAGTGGTACATTTATCCTGGTCATAACGTTAACCCCACAAACATGAGTGAAGAATGCGGGCTACTAGTGGTACATTTATCCTGGTGGTCGTAATGCTAACCCCACAAACATGAGTGAAGAATACGGGCTACTAGTGGTACATTTATCCTGGTGGTCGTAATGCTAACCCCACAAACATGA
Source organism: Serripes groenlandicus (assembly GCA_031761405.1). Taxonomy (NCBI): domain Eukaryota; kingdom Metazoa; phylum Mollusca; class Bivalvia; order Cardiida; family Cardiidae; genus Serripes; species Serripes groenlandicus. The sequence goes on from JASEVX010000010.1 coordinate 67,195,117, forward strand.
GTGCAGAATACGGGCTACTTGTGGTACATTTATCCTGGTGGTCGTAATGCTAACCCCACAAACATGAGTGAAGAATACGGGCTACTAGTGGTACATTTATCCTGGTGGTCGTAATGCTAACCCCACAAACATGAGTGAAGAATACGGGCTACTAGTGGTACATTTATCCTGGTGGTCGTAATGCTAACCCCACAAACATGAGTGAAGAATACGGGCTACTAGTGGTACATTTATCCTGGTGGTCGTAATGCTAACCCCACAAACATGAGTGAAGAATGCGGCCTACTTGTGGTACATTTATCCTGGTCGTAAAGCTAATCCAACAAACATGAGTGAAGAATGCGGCCTACTAGTGGTACATTTATCCTGGTGGTCGTAATGCTAACCCCACAAACATGAGTGAAGAATGCGGCCTACTAGTGGTACATTTATCCTGGTCGTAAAGCTAACCCAACAAACATGAGTGAAGAATGCGGCCTACTAGTGGTACATTTATCCTGGTCGTAAAGCTAATCCAACAAACATGAGTGAAGAATGCGGCCTACTAGTGGTACATTTATCCTGGTCGTAATGATAACCCCACAAACATGAGTGAAGAATGCGGACTACTAGTGGTACATTTATCCTGGTCATAACGCTAACCCCACAAACATGAGTGAAGAATGCGGCCTACTAGTGGTACATTTATCCTGGTCTTAAAGCTAATCCAACAAACATGAGTGAAGAATGCGGCCTACTAGTGGTACATTTATCCTGGTCGTAATGCTAATCCAACAAACATGAGTGAAGAATGCGACCTACTAGTGGTACATTTATCCTGGTCTTAAAGCTAACCCCACAAACAGGAATGAAGAATGTGGCCTACTAGTGGTATATTTATCCTGGACGCAATGCTTACCCCACACACATGAGCGCCAAGGAGGGATAGCCATTAAAACCATGTTTAACCCTTTCCCACATAAAGACGTTTTCAGACGATTTTTTGGAAACATTGTGACAAAAGAAGAATTTGCTCATAATTTAGGTAATAATACCTTAATTTATTTATATGAATTTCCCATGTTGCCTAGATATTTTCAAAGTGGTCTGTTCCAGATTGGTTGTAAGCGGAAAAAGGTTTACGTGTTTGGAATGACCCGACAAAGGATACTAATAAGCGATAAATACGTCTTCACTTATAGTTTTGTTTATACATGTCAATATATACCATGTGATTTTTAAATCTTTACTATTTGACTACGAGCTTTAACGCTTAATGTTCTAAAAACAGTTTCTGTTCTGTTCAGTGTTAAGTAGCCTCTCAACCCTTTCCCACCTGCAGACGCATTTCGACGCAATTGTAGCAGACAACTTTTGAAAACATTATGACCAAAGGTGAAATTGCTCATGATGAGCAATTTCTCCTTTGGCCACAATGTTTTCAACTTTATTTAACAATTAAGCTATCTTTTACCGGTTTTTGTCACTATGTTTTCAAAATCGTCTGCTGCAGATTTGTTGTATGTGGGAAAGGGTTAATAGTTTACGTAAGCCGATCCTTGTATGTGTTCAACACGTGACATTTAACCCGTTCTTACTAACAAACAAAAACTGCAGCAGACCACTTTGAAAACATCTGATGCAATACACGAAAAATATATTAACTTGAAGATATAATTATTGATTAAATTTCAAGGCATTGTGGAAAAAGGGAAAACATTTTTTTCATGGTGAACAAATTTCTCCTTTTGCAACAATCTTTTCAAACTTCATCTGCTGCAGCTGAGCCAAAACGCGACTGCATGTGGGGAAAGGGGTTAAATAAATATATACGCAATCACAGATCATACAATGAGGTAATTGATGACAATCGTCAATTGTTCAGTTAAAATCGTTATTTCGATTTATACCTCCAATAGGGTCCATTAGTGTAACCGCGTAGGGACAGCGTATTGGCTATCGGGTAGGTGATGCGGTTGTAATTAGTCCCCATATTGAACCTGGAATAACATCCGAATCAGTCAGGATGACTTACTCTCATTGTTGGGTCGATTCTAACCGGAATAGGGTCACCGTATATGTTTTTGGCATTACGTCACTGCTTTACCGAAATAATAACTACTACTACTACTACTACTACTTATACTACTACTACTACTACTACTACTACTACTACTAATTCTACTACTACTACTACTACTACTACTAATGATAATAACAATCATCATCATAATCATTATCATAATACAATAATAATAATGATGATGATGATTATGAAATTAATATTAATGACTATTATTAATAATGATAATAATAATAATAATAATAATAATAATAATAATAATAATGATAATAAATATTATAAAATAAATTATAATTATAATAATGATAGTAATCATGATAATAAATGTTATAATTATTATTATTGTTATTATTATAATTATGATGATGATAATTATTATGATGATTATTATTATTAGTATAGAAGTAGTAGTAGTAATGAAAGTAATAACAATGATAGAAATAATATTTATATTCATAATAACAATAATTCAAATTTGACGCATTTCCAGCAGACGGCGTTTGAAAATATAGATGGCAAAAGGAGAAGTTTCTCATGATGAGTAATTTGGCCTTTGGTCACAATGTTTTCAACTCTATTCAATACTTTCAATTGCATGAGTAGGAATTTTCCAGATTTGTTCCTAAACATTCTCGAAGTCACCTGCTGTTTATTCGCTGTGAGCGGGAAAGGTGTAATGGAGTATTTGGAAAAATGACAATGCAAACGAAATAAAACACTTTATATGATTAAAACTCTTTAATAATCGAATTTTCGACCATTTGGTCTTTATCAAGATTAAATAAATACAACAGAAATTTATGTGCAGTCCATCTTTGTTTCAAATATATCAAGTCCCTTTGGAAGACATAATATACAAAGAAATAAAACATGTTTACAACACTTTCCATCAGAGTAAGGAAACGTGTTATTCGTTCTAGTTATATAAATATGAAATCAAAATATGTGTCTAACATTAATGAATAGTCCATTAGTTTACATATTCGAAATAAATAATGACTTAGCCACGCCATGACAAAATTAGTCTTGCTGCTAACAGTAAAGCGTCTGGCAATTCTCACCAGCGCTTAGGCTATCCGAAAACATTTTAGAAAATAACATTGATGTAATTTCGAACCAAAGACTAGAAGTGTACCCCTAATGAGTACGGTCCCGTTATGTGATTGCTTCGACAATATTGTTTCAAGATTCTTTTTCGCAAGAATAGATTAACTATTTCTCACATACTAGTGCTTTCGGACGCCTCTGCAGCAGAAGACCTTTTCCACAATAATCTCAACTTTATTCAATAATTACTATAGAGATATTCCATGCTTTTGCCCAGATGTTTTAACCCTTTCCCTCATATAGACGCTTTCTGACGCCTCTGCAGCAGACGGCTTTTTGAAAACATAGTGACAAAAGAAGAAATTGCACAAAACGTGCAATTTCTCCTTTTGCCACAATGTTTTCCACTTGTTGTCATAGGTTATCCATTCAGTTATAGAGATTTTCTATCTTTTGACAAAATAGGTTCAAAGACGTCTGCTGCAGAATTGTCGTATGAGGGAAAGGGTTAAAAGTCGTCCGCTGCCGATTTCTGTGTGGGGGTAAAGGGGGTTACTGAGATTGATCATAGCGTTGTTTTTGTTTGACGCACGGTTTAGTGCGAACTTTCTGGCCTTTTGGAACTCTGTGGGTCAGGAATAAATACCATACTTATGTTAATAATGTTTGACCCCTACCTGTGACATAATAATAATTGATCTCGCATATTTAGCCTTTCGCAAAGGACTTTGCAGACAATTCATATTCAGGTGAGACAGCTCGTAACGAGATGTCTCTCCTGAAATCTTCATTATAAGCCACTTAGACGTTAGATTTTACCAAATCTACTGTTGGACGAAAAATAGAGTAGTCCAATTATCAACATGGATGAGTGACTAAGTGCAGTTCGGCAGTGAACAACTTAAAAACATTTGTTTCTGTTCCAGATTTGTTGTTGTGCGTGGGAAAGGTAAAACGGTTTGCTAAAAGTTAAAGTCAGAAACTGACTCCGATGAGATTGTATATATACATTTTACCGATATGTTACGATTCAGATCAAATTGTATGCTTGTACATTCTTAGTGTTCATGTTAATTATATCCTTGCTCTTTAAATACCTTAGAGGCGTACAGGGAAGCGCCTAATGCTTCTGCACAATTTGAGCAAGTTCTCCTTTTTTCAACGATGCCTTCAAAAGTCGTATGGGACCAAGTTTTGACACCAGTGAAGAACGTCGTTCGTGGATGGATAACATATAAGTATTAAAGTAATTCAATTTTCTGGTTTGTGAAGCTTCCACGTGCACGTGGATTGAAATCGGCATTTTGCGGTTATAACAAGTAATAAAGGTCTTCCTTTAAAAGAGCATCCATTGCATATACCAAGAAAACAGCGTGTTTTTTTTGTTTTTTTGTTTTTAGATAAAGTTCATATTGAAGGGCTCAATTTGTAGTCTGGCCTGTCGTCCTGAATTTAAAAATACGACCCGGCCTATAACCTTAATGACCGACTGTTTTATAATATTCAGGCTAAATTTAATCCCTATCAGACTAAAAAATAATCAGTTCTTGGATGTTCTAGATTTAGCCTTTGGCGTTCTACTTTCGACTTAATCTTCTGCAGGAACACAGGGTTTAGTTAGGCGCAGGAACCAAGTAATGCCTTAAAAGTATCCATAATGTTAAAAACAATCATAACAATAGCACAACCGATTGACGTCAGCCGCTAGTTCTATATTATCACCGCCCCGGTCGGGTCATAGCAAATTTTCTTCAAACATGGTAGTCATTGGCACTCAGGGTTACGACTGACTCGCTGGTGTCAGGACAAACTGACCAGTACTACAGGTAACTAACCCATGATATCACTGACAAATTACAGCATACACACAAACAAATCTTCATCATCATCATTCCATGAGTGCCTGAACATTAATTGAGGCAATTGGCATTCATTTTAGATTCAAGGAGATGTTATGATTTGTTATGAATTAATAAAACGTGTACTTGTAATGAGTGTTAATCAATGGACTGTTTACGCTCTTAGAAAAGGAGTAAATCTTGCTCCAATTCCACCGACCATACTTAGCGCTAATACTTAAAATTTAAAAATAGGTTGGAACACATTCCATATGTTTTATAAAATATTCAAGTAAATGACTTAGTTGTCACAAATACTTATCGTGGCTGACTAACATTACTGATATGAAATTCAATATGTAGGCATTTGTATCAGGGAAATAAAAAATATGAAATATGTAGGCATTTGTATAAGGGAAATAAAAAATATAAAATATGTAGGTATTTGTATCAGGGAAATAAAAAATATGAAATATGTAGGCATTTGTATAAGGGAAATAAAAAATATGAAATATGTAGGCATTTGTATAAGGGAAATAAAAAATATGAAATATGTAGGTATTTGTATAAGGGAAATAAAAAATATAAAATATGTAGGTATTTGTATAAGGGAAATAAAAAATATAAAATATGTAGGTATTTGTATAAGGGAAATAAAAAATATGAAATATGTAGGAAATTGTATAAGGGAAATAAAACATATGAAATATGTAGGTATTTGTATCAGGGAAATAAAAAATATGAAATATGTAGGTATTTGTATAAGGGAAATAAAAAAAAAAAAAAAATATGTAGGTATTTGTATAAGGGAAATAAAAAATATAAAATATGTAGGTATTTGTATAAGGGAAATAAAAAATATGAAATATGTAGGTATTTGTATAAGGGAAATAAAAAATATAAAATATGTAGGTATTTGTATAAGGGAAATAAAAAATATAAAAGATGTAGGTATTTGTATAAGGGAAATAAAAAATATGAAATATGTTGGTATTTGTATAAGGGAAATAAAAAATATGAAATATGTAGGTATTTGTTAAGGGAAATAAAAAATATAAAATATGTAGGCATTTGTATAAGGGAAATAAAAAATATAAAATATGTAGGTATTTGTATAAGGGAAATAAAACATATGAAATATGTAGGCATTTGTATAAGGGAAATGAAAAATATGAAATATGTAGGTATTTGTATGAGGGAAATAAAAAATATGAAATATGTAGGTATTTGTATAAGGGAGATGAAAAATATGAAATATGTAGGCATTTGTATAAGGGAAATAAAAAATATGAAATATGTAGGTATTTGTTAAGGGAAATAAAAAATATAAAATATGTAGGTATTTGTATAAGGGAAATAAAACATATGAAATATGTAGGCATTTGTATAAGGGAAATGAAAAATATGAAATATGTAGGTATTTGTATGAGGGAAATAAAAAATATGAAATATGTAGGTATTTGTATAAGGGAAATGAAAAATATGAAATATGTAGGCATTTGTATAAGGGAAATAAAAAATATGAAATATGTAGGTATTTGTATGAGGGAAATAAAAAATGTAAAATATGTAGGTATTTGTATAAGGGAAATAAAAAATATGAAATATGTAGGTATTTGTATAAGGAAAATAAAAAATATAACATATGTAGGTATTTGCATAAGGGAAATAAGAAATATGAAATATGCCTTCAAGGAGTTAAGAAGGACCGGGAATCTAGAGTTTACATTTCATTCTAGATTCCTGGTATAACTTAGCAGTGAACATTGTTGGTAGAGTTGAGGCCTCGACTTTATGTAAGCCTACAGGTCTTTTGACATTTATGTTTCCCTTGAAGATAACTTCGTTGTACGCCCATGCAGCAAACGGCTTTTAAATAAAAAAAATAAAAACATTGGTAAACGAAATATCAACCAACACAATCAATAAATCAGAAGCTTTCTGAGCCACAAGAAAGTCGATCTTTCTAAGGAGAATTTAACCCTTTCCCACCCTACCACAAATTAATAAACGACATTGACCAAAAATGTTTAAATTCTCAGTGGAAGTATAATAATGTTATAAAATAAAGTAGAAAACATTGTGAGAGATTGCTAATTGTGGGTAATATTTCCTTTTATTATACCTCACTTTTGTCTACAATGGTAAAATCCCATTACGCGAAAAAGAGATATTTTGACTATCAGAAACATTTTCAACCTTTCTGCCGAGGCGTTAAAAAGCCTTTTAAAATATGTGGGATAAGGCTAAACAACGCTGATAAATCTGCAGCATGCGTCTTCAAAACACACGAAAGAACAATGTAGTATCAGAAGAAATTGTTCATAGTTTATTTTGTCACATATATTTTTCTACTTTATTCATTAATTCAATTAGTTGTATTATAGAGATTTACGTCATTGTTGCCTAGATGTTTTCAACCGTCGGCTGTACATGTGTTGTATTTGTCAAAACGTTAGCAACAAATCAGATCAGATTGCATAGTCAATATTTATTTAGAATCCGTGATCAGAATACTCGAATGACTGAATGACGAACATAAAAAGACTCTGATCTGTCTATGCCCAGGAAAAGAATGACATGAGTCTGCGCTGATTGCTAAGCGTCAATGTAAGCGCCAGGGACTTGTAACCGGGAGACCCATGTACGATCCCCAGTCGCGGCGGGTCATGGTGTTGTGCGCTTGGGCAAGGCACATTTCCTGGTCTAGAACTGGTTTGTTTACCCGGGGATCATGAATAAGTGAACTGTCGCCGTGATACAACAGAAATAGTGTTGAAAACGAGGTAAAACTCCAATAAAACTAGACTAAAATTATTTAAAGCTTATACATTTGACTTACAGACTGAACTAACACAATTTACTTTATTTGCAGATATATTGGAGAAAAGAAAACAGGTTGTACCGCGTTACAGCGTATTCAGCGCGGGAATTAGCATTTTATGGCTTAAGAAATATATAATATAAACCCGCTTTTAAATATATAATATAAGTATATGATAACAATAGTGTTTTAGTTAAATACGTAAAAAGAAAACAAAAAAATATTTTCCGAACGTGTTGACAAAATTATTGTAAACATTTGTCTGCGCATGCTCGTCCTTTTTTTTCCGTTCTTAAAATCGCAAAATTTAGCACCAATAACTTCGCATTTATGAATATAATTATAACCATTTTCCTGTTATTAAAACCCCAGTGATGTTACATAGACTCCGTTCTGGTATACTGCTTGTGTTCAGTTGTGTGACTTCGGGTCGAAGTCAAGAGAAAAGAGGGAGAAATGTAACGGGAACGGGGTATCGGTATAAATATCACTTCTACAGTCTTGCTGTGGAAGCCGGCTTTTATAGCGCCGGACGTTGATAGAATGGTCGACCTTTTAAAGTTAAGCAACGTTCACTCGAACGAGAACCAATCTAGTGACGAACTGCTACGAAAATATCCGAGAGCTGACGGTAAAATACGGCGCATGCGCGATCTAGACGATTAACACGGCGCATACGTAAGCCCATTAGTTTAAACATATTTTATTATCCCAATATACAAGATAATGGGGTTGGACCACAAGTTCTGACAACTTAGATTCGGTCCGCCCCCTACAGTTTACAAACATATTTTTTTTTATGAAAAAGGAAGAAGAAGAAATGATAGGTGGGAGATACAGACAGACAGACAGATAGAGAAAGAGAGAGAGAGAGAGAGAGAGAGAGAGAGAGAGAGAGAGAGAGAGAGAGAGAGAGAGAGAGAGAGAGAGAGAGAGAGAGAGAGAGAGAGAGAGATCATGACTCATGACTGCAAGGTAAATCTGTTGGTGTCATTTATGAATTTGTGAACGGCATCAACGATGACGACGTTCTGCTCGTAGTCAAGTGAATCGCATCCGTACAATAGTTTATTGGAACTAAGAGGATGAAAAGCTCTTGTTGATCTAAAGAGCGCAATTCTTTGTAGCCTATAATTATTGCAACTGAAAAAGAAATGTTCAACATCTTCAATTTGATTACAGAAATTGCACTGGGGATGGTCTTTTAAATGATTGTTATATAAATCGAAGTTCAGATTACTGCAGTTGTTTCTTAGACGAGTATGAATTACAGACAGGTAACGTCTGCCGTGAAAGAAATGTAGAGGTATCTTTGTAAAATTTTGATTTTTAAGATTACTCTTTAAACTAGTAAGTGACGGCGCGTTTTTTAATGCATTAGTAAGATTATTCCAATGTACGATAGATGATGGAATGCACGATCTTCGAAAAGTTTCAGTTCTTGCAAATGGAACGGGTATATCAGATGCTTGTCTTAATGAGAGCGCTCTCTCAGAATTTTGTGAGGGAATAAGACTAGAAACGTACTCGGGTAATAGAGCGTTAGCATGTTTGTACATAAAACATATCTTTTTTATTTCACGACGTCTAGCTAGTGATTGCCATCCACATTCTGAGTAAAGGTTTTCGAGCGAGCACGATCTTGTAGCCCCGGTTACTATTCGCGCCGCTTCATTTTGTATATTTTCAACCGCTTCTGACTGATAAAGTGAACAGCCGTCCCAGACTTCAGAAGAATATTCGAAAATTGGTCTCATATATGATAAATAAATTTGGTTAAGTGCTCTCCTAGTTAGAGTGAATTTCATTTTTCTCATGATTCCTAACACTTTTGATGCTGACTTAATTATATTATTTATATGTTCATTCCAACGGCCATTTGATTCAAAAGTAACACCTAAATGCTTGTGATTTTCAACAAAATCAATGGGGATATTATCAAATAGAAGAACAGGAAGGCGATTAGAATCACATAATGAAAAGAACATGGCTTCCGTTTTTGGGGGATTGAAATTAACTAGCCATTGTTTGGCCCATTGAGAAATAATGCAGAGATCACTGTTAATTATACCTTCTATATCATCGATTGATCTTGCAGAGACATATAGGGAGCTATCGTCTGCATATAATCTTGTAATGCTGAGAAGAGATTCAGCTATGTCATTGACATAAACTAAGAAGAGAAGTGGACCTAAAGCACTACCCTGAGGAACTCCAGCAGAAACTTTTCTAATTGAAGATGAGACAGAGTTTATTACTACTTTCTGACTTCGTTCCTCAAGATAGTTTTTCAACCAATTCAAGAGTTTTCCATTAATACCGTTTTGCTTTAGTTTATATAAAAGACCTTTGTGCCAAACACGATCAAATGCCTTAGATATATCGCAGAAAACCATAACGCTGTGCTGTTTTTGTTCAAACGTTTGACAAATATGATGTCTATTAGTTGATATGTAGTAGAGTGCCGTGGTAAGAATCCCGACTGATATTTGTATATAAGATTATTTCTTAAGAAAAAGTTATATAAATGTTTAAAAACAATTCTTTCGAGAATTTTTCCACAGCAGCTTAATAAAGATACGGGTCGATAGTTTGAAACATTATTAGTTTCTCCCTTTTTATAAATCGGTGTTACATTTGCTAGTTTCCAAAATTCAAGAAAGCTTTCTTGACGTAAAGATTTATTAAATAGATCAGCTAGGGGAAACGAGATGGCTTTAGAAACTGGTTTCAGCATGCGATGACTAATCTCATCAGGACCAGATGCTTTATTTAAATCCAAGATTGAAATGATAGACTCAACATCTTCTGGTGTCACTACTATTTCAGTAAGATGATCTTCAGTTTTTGGGTAGAAGACTGGCAATTTAGCGTGTGTTTCATCCATACACGAGATCTTTGTGAAATAACTGTTCAAAAAGTCCTGCCTTTTCTATGTCTGTATAGTAAAATGTTTGTTCTCCATCTGCAGATATACTAGACAGAGGAGGGATAGAAGTAGAAGGCTTAGTTTTAAAAAATAATTTTATTGTTTTCCAAAAACCTCTTTTGTCATTTGTTTGAAGTTCAGTAAGTGAGTCATCTAACTTGCAGAAAAACGTTATCTTAGCTTTCTTTTTTAAATTGTTTACTTTATTTCGTATTGATTTGAACTTAAAGAGATCACACTGCTTACTAGTTTTAAGAAATGTGGACCGATAACGATCTCTTAATCGAATGTAATGTCTTAACTTCGAATCGAACCATGGCTTGTCTCCTTTTCGAACTGTAATATACCTCGTAAGCCCATTGCACCAGTGGTAGTTCTAAACACAACCAATATATGCACTGGTGCTGATGCACCCGCGTAATAATGTGTGTAATTTTTGGACGGTGTGCATATAACTGTTTCTGTATAGTCGTTATAAACTATACATTAAAAGAGCAAGAGGGTCACGTGGCCCTTAAAAAAACTCACCTTATTACAGTGACTATGGATGATAAAGTGTTCATCAGAAATACAAGAAGCTTGTTACAAATACAGTCAAACCCTGTGTGTAAAGACCACCCATGTGAATGTGAACAATATGGTCTCTGTTAACAGGTGATCCTTAATTACAGGGTCATTTATACAGAACATGAGTATTTGGGAAACAAACAGTATGATCGCTAAAGACAGGGAATTGCTATTCAAAGGTGTCTTTGACACAGGCTTGACTGTTTATGCAAAGACCCGAAATGACCCACATTCAAAATTAAATCACGTAAAATAATTCGGCCTCTATAAGATTCAAAATTATTTCTTAAATTTGACATATTGACCTAGCTTTTGACCGATCATCATCCATATTCAAACCTGCGCTAGACATCATCGAAACAATAATTCTGACGAAGTTTCACAACGCTGAATTAAAGAATACGGCCTCTAAATTAAGTACCAAGGTGTCCCTGGTTCGAATTCTGTGATGAGCGGGTTCTGTCTTTGGGATTTTTTTTCACACAAACGGCGCGAGTACTGGTTAAGTCTCCAGAAAGCAGACAGCGAGCTTGATTTATATGTAAAATAAATAAGTTTAAATTTAAACTTAAATTAAGTGTCCACAAGGTATTTTCTTAATTTTGGAATTTTGACCTAATATTTGACCTGATACGACCAATATTCACCATCAGCCTAGATATAATAAAGATAACATTCTAACATACTGAGACAGTATCCACAATAGTTCTCTTGTTGGCTTAATGTTTTTCACCCAACATGACACGCATTCGAACATATTCTAGGTAGCATCGAGACAATTGGAGACATTGCTCAGTTATCTCCCTTTAATACTCTCTACATCTAGCTAGGTCCTATCATTTGGTTCCCTCTGTTTTTATCATTGGTTTCTTTGCATGCACTGAATGGTGCACTTATAATTGCATTTTCTTGGCCTTCTGTTATTAGATTGATTAGTAATTCCAAATTTGTTTTCTTTAAACACTGCTATGTAAATTTTCTCTTTTGAATCAACACTTTAATTAACACATTTATGATTAATGTGTACAGAGTAATTGCAATATCTCATTGCGAAATAGCAATAAAGACAAAGGATTTCAACTGAAAGGACTATTTGGTCTTTCTTGGTCTTTATCTGACAAGGGAGATAATATAATTATCATTAATGTCCCTCATTATTTGACACTAAAGGATGGTATTTTAACGGATCTCGTTACATATATCTAAATCCGTATGACAGAGTATTGTATTATAGGTTATTGATCCTGTACTGTGAAACAATCGCTGGACCGAGTTCTTGGGATGACGTTGCCGAGCTTGCGAGGCTATGTTCGCCAAAGAACGAGGTTCAACGATGAGTTCACAGTACAGGGTCAATATTACCTTTGTATTGCATACTTTCATATATTGTAAACTATTTGGTTTACATTGTGGATTTTTTTTTTTTTTTAGTTGATAAATCCGCTTCCGAAATCGAAACAAACTGTTTTTTATGCGGGGAATTCAGCTATGCTGAATACCTCCGTATATTGTCATGCCCAGCTTACAGGAAGTGTAAATTTGTAAATGTGTTGTGCTGCCCTCTGTTTTTTCAAAATGGAATTTTTTTCTTGATTGTCCAGGGATCAGTTAAATACGTTTCACAACAAGCTAAACAGTATGCAAATTATACAAAGTAAACGTACACAACGTAAAGTTTTAATCCATGAAATTGTATACATAATTTAGAAATTTAAGTTAGACATAAGAATCTTAAATGTTTCTTTTAAATGTATGGAAAACGCTTGAAAGCGGGTACCTCAAAAACCTTTTGAAAAATCCCTGCAATGAAAAATACGGAAATACGGCTGTCGTGCATCGTCAACATTTTCCCTTGTTAACAATCTACAGGCTACATTTTGCATCGGATCTTCATGAAAGTTTATCAGAACATTCATCTCCATCAAATCTTGGACAAGTTCGAAACTGGGTCACTAGGTCAAATTGAAGGAAAATCTTGTTAACACTCTAGAGGCCACATTTTCAACTTGAGCATGTTGAAACTTTATCAGAATGTTTGTCTTGATGATGTAAGTCAAGTTCGAACATGAGTCATGTCGGGTCAAAAAGTAGGTCACTAAGTCAAATTGAAAGAAAAGCTTGTTTTTTAACACTCTAAAGGCCGCAATTTTTGCTTCAGCAGTTTGAATTGTTTTTAGAATGTTTGTATTAATGATTTCTAGGTTAAGTTCGAATATGGGTCATATTGGGTCAGAAACTAGGTCACTAGGCCAAATTGAAGCAAACCTCGTTAATACTGTAGAAGCCACATTTTTTGCTAAGGCAGATTGCAATTTGGTCAAAATGTTTATCTATATGATATCTAGGCCAAGTTCGAATATGGGTCAAGCCGGGTCAAAAGGTCACTAAGTCAAATTGAATGGAAATCTTGTTAACACTCTAGAGGCCTTATTTTCAACATGAACATGTTGAAACTGTATCAGAATGTTTGTCTTGGTGATATGTAGGTCAAGTTTGAACATGGGTCATGATGGGTCAAAAAGTAGGTCACACGGTCAAATTGAAGGAAAATCTTGTTAACACTCTAGAGGCCGCAATTTGAAATGTTGTCAGAATGTTTGTATTAACGATATCTAGGTCAAGTTCGAATATGGGTCACATTGGGACAGAAACTAGGTCACTAGGCCAAATTGAAGGAAAATTTTGTTAACTCTGTAAAATCATATTTTTTGGCTACAGCAGCTTGCAATTTGGTCAGAATTATATCTAAATGATATCTAGGTCAAGTTTGAATATGGGTCATGCCGGGTTAAAACTAGGTCACTAGGTCAAATTGAAGGAAAATTGTGTTAACACAGTACAGGATCAATAGCTTGAGCATGTTGAAACTTTATCAGAATGTTTTGCTTGATGATATCTAGGTCAAGTTATATGGGTCATATTGGGTCAAAAAGTAGGTCACTAGGTCAAATTGAAGGAAAATCTTGTTAACACTCTAGAGCCAACATCCCCCGCGTTTCAGTACTTTGATTTACATTAGTAGTCATTTTGTTGCAAATGCCGTTTGGAAAGTTGAATTATAACGGTTACTTTATTTTTTTTAAATGACGTCATGCACGTGCATGACCAATATTTTAGTTGCGCGTGCCATGTTACAGTATACAGTTATCCGGTCAAAAAGGTACTGTTAGCATGAGACAGTAATAAATTGCCCATGATGCGTAAATGATAATTTAACATTACAAAGTCACTTGAGGTATAATAATGATATTTAGGTCAGCCTTTTTTGTTTTCATAAAAAAGTAGTCCCTAGCATGTTAATTATTCGGAATTTTCGCACGACCGTATACCGAATATAACATCATCATCAGCATCATCAGCAAATAACATAAGGAATAGTTTTAAGTCATCTATGTTTAAAATACCAACTACATTTTCTTTATTACTATTTTAAAAAATCGTTCAGAAAAAATCGACACAATATACTGCTACTCGAATCACCTTGCTTGACACCGATATGTGAGGTTATGAGGTCGGATTTCGTAGATTTATATTTAACAGATGACCTTACAGTAGTATACATTGATTTGATAGCATTTATGAATTGTGTGCTAACGTTTTCATTTAATAGCTTTTGCCATATTAGTAATCTATCAATGTTATCAAACATTTTCTCCCCAGTCCAGGACGGAATGCTGCATACAATTTCTTTTTATTTGATAGTTTGTGATTTTCAATGATATTTTATCTATTGGAAGTTCGTTCTTATGAACTAAAAATGAGGTCAAAACGGACATACTATAGAACAAGAATGTCGATGCGAAAATACCATAATAAGAAAACACACACAATGACATGTTTTAATGTAATCGACAGTTAGAACTAACGTTACATGTCGAGGGCTTGGCGTGAAACGGTTGTAACTAAAAACCTATTTTGAAAACCCTGGTTTAGGGGCAATTTTGACCCCTTAGTCCTAAATTTTCATTGTTTACCAAGAAAAATGATTTAACGCTTATAAAGACTTTATGGCGAGGTGATTAACCTTGTTAAAAAAATACCAATTTTAGTTACAACCGTTTCACGCCAAGCCCTCGATGTATTATATAATTATTTTGTTTACGATTTACGAAACAAAATCGCGTCGCCGTACATTTTTACACGATGTCTTACGTCGCTTTCAACCATTTATCCGTTATATCATGACGTTTCCTAGGTAAATAACCAGTACTTCTTTACTATTTATCCTGACACCAGTGAGTCAACCGTAATGTTATCGCGGCAACCTTCGTATAAAAGAGGCAAAGCCATTACTATCCTGCACGTTGAGTGAAACAAATTTTACGAGCGGTACATTATGATTTCATCTGTAGTAACCTGTCATACTAATCAGGGGCGTATCTTTGCAATAATCAATGTGTAAACCGTCTCGTGAGAAAATCAACATCGTGGACTCTGCGTAAAGTATCGACCCGGCTCAGCCTAAACATGCCACACAGGCCTAACCGGATAGACACTTTTCGCCTCCTGTGGATTTTCTGTTTCAGGAATAACTACTCTATACATCTATCCCACTAAGACGGAATGTGTCGACCGGATCAGTCCGCGCGGACAGCGCAGGCTGATCTGGTCGATACATTACGCAGATGTCTATCGCCGCAAGTATACTGCCGCAGCTGCATTTTGAGAAAAAATTGTGTAGGCACGTGCGTACAGTGCCTAAAGGGAGCTACGCCCCTGCTAATAACCGGATATACAGATTTCTATATTAGGCCCCGTACGCACTGCCGGTATTTACTCACGCTTTATCCTATCCCACATGCAGACACATTTACAAAATGACACATCAGCAACAGACGACTTTTGGAACTATGTGGTAGACAGAACGTGCTCATAAGCAATGTCTCCTTTTGTTAACCCTTTCCCTCATACAACAATTCTGCAGCAGACGACTTTGAACATATTTTGCCAAAAAAGTAGAAAATCTCTATAATTGAATGGATAATTCATGACTAAAAGTGGAAAACATTGTGGCAAAAGTAGAAATTGCACGTTTATGCAATTTCTTCTTTTGTCACTATGTTTTCAAAAAGCCGTCTGCTGCAGAGGCGTCAGAAAGCGTCTATATGAGGGAAAGGGTTAAATGTTTTCAACTATATTTAGATCGAAATAATTATAATTGTTGTTGGCCTAGAAATTTGCCATACAAAGTTGTCTGTTGTATATGGGTTAATTCGTTTAGATTAGCTTAAGCTTAGTTTATTTACATCGATTATATACAATATTTCAGATATTAATATTCATCACGCTCGTTTGCTGCTGCTTCCTGGAGACTCTAAAGTCAGGAAAGTTAAGTGTGGGAAAATCCTAAAGGTAGATCAGACCCGCTCATCACTGGAATCGAACCTGTGACCTATGTTACTAGAGGCAAAAGTTCAACAACTGCACCAATATCTTTTTGTTTCCATAAACTGTTATTTATGTTTTGGTTCAGTCTTGTTATCAATGTTTAGCTGATATTGTATTTCAAGGAAAGTCTACTTTTTAATCCATTTTAACATTGGTGAAATTATGATTATAATTATGATTTTGAGAAAAGGAGAACATTCATGTCTTTAGCAAATTAACCCTTTTCTCAATGTTTTAAAAGTAGACTGCTGTGGTAAAAATAAATAAATGCAGTTTTCCGGCGACATTTATGCCTTGTATCAGGAATGTAAAGTATACAGTTCATTCTTCTAGATTCCTGCTTGCATAAACTTTATCTTTTTTTTTCTTTTTTTCCAAAATACAAAAGTAAATAAGCCAGATATCAATGCATAACAGAACGCTCCCAGATAAACTTCGCAATCCACAATGTTTGAAATGTGTTTTCTTAGAAGAGTCATTATTTTACGTTATTGTTACTGAAAACAACTTCAGATATTCCATTTCGCACGAACATTTACTTTTCTCGAGTGGGAAGAATATCGCGAATAATTAAATCGTGATAAAAATAACTAATACAAAGTAAATTTAAACAAAAACTCGACTATATATATATAGTGCATATAGTGCATATATTTTAATATTATTGCAACAAAACAAATCAGATTTATTTAGTAAGTTCACCGCTTGTATTACATTCCTGTATTCCTGTAACTACAGGTATGTAATTACATTTCTTACATTCCTGTAACGTTAATGGTACAGTTACTTCGTACCCTAGTTATTTTGTACCCTGTCGATTTCAACAACCAAAATCAACAGGGTACAAAATAACTTGGGTACGAAACAACCGAAATCGACAGGGTACACAATAAGGGGTCTAGACATTTCGTAACCTCTCCGTTTCGTAAACGAAAAAAATGGCCGTTTAGTAACCGAACCGTTTCGTACCCGGAAAATGTTTGGCTGTTTCGTAACTGATACTGTTTTGTACCCGAAAACCCGACAAGAAATTGGCTGTTTCGTACCCGAAAATAAATCGGCAGTTTGGTAACCGAACCGTTTCGTACCCGAAAAATGTTTGGCTGTTTAGTAACTGATACTGTTTTGTACCCGAAAACAAATTGGCTGTTTCGTAACCGAAAATGTATTGGGAACAAATTGGCTGTTTCGTACCCGAAACAAAAATTGGTTGTTTCGTACCCGAAGTACTTTTTTGGGGATATTTTTTTTAGAACGAAAAACATATGATGTGACATATATGAAATGAGATACCATTTTAGATGTATTTTCACTGTGTTTATTGATTAAATAAGACATGATTAGCAGTTTCTTACATTCTACAACAACATGGGTAATATTATATATGGAAATGATGCGACTTGCCATATGGTCACACATATTAGCGGGCTTTGACACAATTTAGGATTTCATCACATAACATTTACATCGAAAGCGGAAGAAATATTAATTTATCTCGTAATCAAAGACTTCGTACAAACTGTAATATGAATAAGATTGAAAACGAATATCACTCTTAATAAGTATGCTCTAACTATGTATCATTGCGGGCAAAATACTTCAAATCATTCTATTAATGGCCAAAATTTAATAAAATGCATTTACTCATGCAAATAAAAATGCCATTTATTCAGATATCTAAATATATATATTCTGCAAATAAATGAGAAGGATCCTTGATTGTGTTTAATTTGTCCATTTCTGAAATATTTATAAGAAAGTAGTCAAAGTCCCATCGACTGATTAAACAGGGTTGGCACCTTGTTGGCTTTTCAAAATCCACAGGACTCAAGGTAGTCTAATTAGTTAATGTTTGAAACTATAATTACTTGCTGTTTTACAAGTGAGAGTATTTTATACATTGAAACAGGAAATGATACTCCGTTTCCACCACTTTTGGTAAATACTATATCTCACATAGTCTTTCTTCGATTTTTAAATTCTTAAAGCGTCCTGTTTCAATACGAAGAGGTAAAGTTCCAGTCCTAAATTGTGCTATGAAAGAGCGAAGGTGTTTCGGTAGGAACATTTTAACGAAGTTTTCACATAAAAATTCATTTTTTAGGAGGTCTCTAAATGTCCTTAATTTCGGTTGTGCTTGAAGTTTTCTGTCCTTTGTAAATAGTTCATTTAATCGTAAGTTTCAAATGTATGCCGTAAAATCGTTTGCAATGATTTACCTCCCATAGATAGACTTTGGTAAAAGGTCCTAGAGGTTTAGTTTTTAGCAAGGGGCTCTTTAGAGCCAATTGCTATAGTAGCTAATTTTCGAAACGACGCATCATTTTGAGACTGGAATCTAGACAGGCGTTTTACGATATCGGCATGGAATTACTTCACATCTGTCTTTCTACATCAGCTCTCCGTTTCTGAACACCATCTCGACTTCATATAGATGTATTGGTGGTTGCAGATCGTACATAATGTCAATGAAAGTGGATGATTTGTGGAATATTTTGTTAAAAATGAAATGACTGTTGCCAGCTAATTTCCATGTTGGTCATCTTGAACCGCCAATAGTTCCTGTCTAAAAATCAAAATGCGGTAACTTGTTGACATATGAAGCCGAAAATTGATTTGATTCGACATCACTAACCCAAAAGGAATAACTCGAAAGAATTTTTATGTTAAAACATATGAATTACATGATTAATAATTAAAATGTATTTCTACGCTTTCAACATACTTGATCGCGCGTAAAGTTCATTGGTAATTCCTAAATATTGTAAATCGAATGGAGTAAAGGTAACTTTTCGATTCCGACTCAAAAACAAATTAAGATAAATGAGTTCCAATGATAACATATATACTCAAACATTCAAATTATTTAAATGATAATAAAATAAACAGATGACAAAATATAACATATATACGATAAATGTGCAAGTGAGCCTAGGCGTCGTAATTTCCAAAAATCCTTTCGAATAAAATGTATTATCAGCGGAAACGTTAATCTGGAATCTAAGTACTAGAGTATTTCATTTTAGATTCCTAGGTAAATACATCAAATGTTCAACCAAAATTAACCTGAACAACCTCAGCAGACGGAATAAGATAGTCAAGTCCCAGTTATAAAACAAATGATTTAAATGACATTGGTTTTTTATCAAGATAAAACGTTTCATACTAAATATTTCGCTAACTCGTGTATTGGTTTATAATTATGTTATAAAAGAAATCTATCGAAGTGGCCGCGAAACGTAGTGGTTAGCATGTTTGGCATTGAAACGGGAGACTTGAGTTCGATTCCCGCTCTGGGCAGCTAATTTTTTTGTAAGAAAAATATAATATGTTTTGTCTTATAAATTGCCGATATCAGTGGTGCAATTGTCAATTAACACCGCTGCAATAAACTCTTTCAAAATGTTGGGATTTAAAATGAATTCAAAAGCAATGCATTTAAAACTATTCACCTATGCGGTGTGAAACACTAAGAAATGATTAAATCGTGTGTATGATGTTTTACGTCACTTTTAACAATATTTCAGTCATTGCACGCTGAAGAAAATGTAGATAACACAGGATTTTATTTCTGCTTTGAAAGTAAAATTGGACTCTCAATATAATTATCATTGTTAGGTTATTGTGATTTTGATATGAAATGTATATGTGTTAATTGCATTAAAAAAAGACACGATTAAAATCCATTGTAAACCAGGAGGTGTGCTAAGCAGAAACTATCCAGATAGCAGATGTGCATGTGTATGCCAACTTTTAGTATATCGATAGACCATCATACTGTGTTTACAGTGTTTTGCTTTACTCCTTTATCATTTAATATATGGATATAAAGTGCTAACTAACAAATTGCTAGTGTAAAGTGTTCAAGTTAGACTTTTGGGATCGGTAAATCCATGTCCAAATGTTATCTGCAGTTAGCCCCTTGCTGTGAGCACTTGCAGTGCTTTGATTCAAATATGTTTTTAATATCTGAACACCAGCTGCGTGGTTGATCATAGTCCCAGAGAAACACTTTCTTTGTTAACCTGTCATCAGGCATCGTAACAAGTCTATGCCATAGTCTTGTCATTGCGGAATGTCTCCTCGACTGTGTCGGTTGCCATCATACATCGCCGTTTATGGCGACATTCGAGGCATGTTTATGGACTCCTAAAAAGGCTCGAGCCGCTCTATTTCGTATTGTATCACACATTGAATATAGCTTATAACCCCACACTGCGGCACCAAAATCCATTATAGGCACAACACTTGCGTTGAATAGTTTCGTGTAAACATTAAAAGAAAGTCCGTCAATCGATCTTACCTTGTTATGGATTCAACCCAGAGCACGGCCCGCCGACTCGTCGAGTGTACTTTCTGTCGAAGTATAGTCTAGTGATTCAGTAAGAATACAACCGAGGTACTTATATTTGTCAACTACATTTATAGTTTCCTGTCCGATTTTGTAGTTAAACACAGTGCGATCTTGACTAAGTTTTTTAAAATGCACAACAATGGGTTTTTGTCACGTTAAATTTCATACGCCATGGCGTATTTGCAGCAGGCGACTTGAAAACATTATTTAACCATTTCTTTGAAAAACAAATACAATCTCAACTATTAACCCTTTTCCTCATATATACTCTTTCTGACGCCTCTGCTGCAGACGGCTTTTTGAAAACATGGTGACAAAACATGGTGACAAAACATGGTGACATGGTGACAAAAGAAGAAATTGCTCAAAACAAGCAATTTCTCATTGAGTTACCATGTTTTCAAGTCTATTCAATTATTGTACTTTCATTTAAAGGCGAGTTTCCAATTTTGTTCGGGTATACTTTCAACGTCGTCTACTGCAGAGTTGTCGTATGTGGGAAAGGGTTAAAAGTACGTCTGCATTTGACACAAATAAAAAGTGTATAATTCTCAACATAGCGTGGACTCTTTCCCACATGTAAACGCATTTTCACGCATTTGTAGCAGACAACTTTAGAGAACATATTGGAAAAAGAAGAAATTTCTCATAACGAGCAATTCTCCGTTTGTCACAATATTTACTATTCTAAGTAAAGTATTAGAAACATAGATAAGAATAATATGGATTATTATGAATCTACGAAGATAGATTAAATGTATGCTGATTTTGTTAATTCATTCTGATTGCAGAGTTCATCCAATCAAGAGATTGCAAATTGTATTGATATATCTTAGAAGTCATACCGCACATATGTGACATACTGTTGTTAATTTGACCCCAATTCTCTAGTTAATGACATCTGCGATGCCCCTTTCTCCAGCCATTTATCAAAAGTTTCGCAAACATGATTGAGAAGGATAAACATTTATTGGATATTATTTTTAGAATGAAAAAAATATAATGTGACAAATACGAAATGAGATACCATTTTAGATGTTTTTTCACTGTGTTTATTGATTAAATAAGACATGAATAGAAGTTTCTTACATTTTTTTTTAACTTTGCGGATTAAGTGACAATGAGGACTAACATTAGTATACAGGTATCTTGATCTTCAAAATTTGACAAAGGTGACCTGATTCAGCGCTCAATACCTCTATCCGCCTGAGACGGAATGTGTCGGACCGGATTAGAGGCTGATCTGGATCGATACATTACGCATCATGTTGGTTTTTATCGTGGAACGGCTCAATTATGTTGATAGTATAGCAGTCAAAGCTCGCCAATTATCAATTCTCCCAACCTCGTCAGATAAAGTTCATATCTTTACGTCAGGGACATAATATTCTCTATTTATCATACCAGTGTTATACGTCACGTAATCTGCTCATTGCATGATAAAAACTGTCTCCCACGTCAATGACCCTATCTATCTCACAAACCAAGCACTCACGATACCGAAAACATGACTTCTTCGCCAGAAGATACGAGGATAACCGCTGTTAAAGAATTGATCGAGTTATGTCCTGATTTTCCGAAGAAAGGGATTTTATTTAAGCAAGTTGTGATAAATTGTTTTTGTACTGTCAGTTTATATTTTTGTCAATATCTAGAATTTAACCCACGCGAGTCCCTTGGTCCTAAAGGGGGCTGTACTGAAACAGGTAAAACGATACACTCGTTCACTCATGCACCATCGATTGATGCATACAGGTTTACACTGTCTTGTTATCTTGCTATTGTTTAATGACAGTGTATTAGATCTAAGACTTTAAATAAATTAAGTTAAGGACGTGATACAAACATGATTTATATTCATAAGTCATACGGTAAAGGGTGAATCAAAGTTTAAAGTTCGGAAAGCACTTACATTTTTAGGGAGGATCAAAGTACATTAAGTATAAGTCGATCTGAAAACATTCTTGAGAAACCCAATGAAAAAATTCACCTGCAATTATCGAATCCGTCTTCAATTCATGCTGATGAAATACATTATATCCAATGTTTTGAGAGCCTCCATAAAATGTTTCAGGCAGCTTCTACATGTATTTGGAGAACTCTGTTCTAGTTGACAGACCCATTTCTTCTTTTCACACAATTGTCTGTACAACCCTTTCGCACAAACGACAAATCTGCAGATGACAATTTTGAAAATATACCTGCACACTTATGGAAAATTCCTTAAAATGAAAGTTTATGTATAATTATTGAATAGATTTGAATACATTTAAAAGTTGTCTGCAGCCGAGGCGTCAGATGGTGACTGTATCACAGTATGTGGGAAAGGGATTAGTCATAAGGAGTAGTAAATAGGTCATTCTTATATAATATCTCTCTTAGCACTCATAAAAACCTATGTTGTGGGTACTCAAAATAATTGTCTCACTGTGACGATTCTTTTGAGTACCAACAACATAGGTATTTGAGGTCAAAAAAGGATTTTAGAGCATGAAAAACACTCCTTATCTAGATCTCTGAAATCTAGGTAAAAATGTAGAACACTCTAATAATGAAATCATTAAATAATTGTGGAATATAGATTTGAAAACACTGGCAAAAAGGAGCAATTGCTAATCAAGAGCATTTTCTTTTTTTGCCACAATTTTTTCAATAGTTGTCTGCTGCAGATTCGTCAAAGTGTGTCTATATGAGGAAAGGGTTAACCCTTTCCCTCATAGGCGCTTTCTGACGCCTCTGCAGCAGACAGCTTTTTGAAAACATAGTGACAAAAGAAGAAATTGTACAAAACGTGCAATTTCTCCTTTTGCCACAATGTTTTCCACTTTTTGTCATAGGTTATCCATTCAATTACAGAGATTTTCTATTTTTTGACAAAATACGTTCAAAGTCGTCTGCTGCAGAATTGCAGTATGAGGGAAAGGGTTAAACATCCTCTTTTTTTCATAACAGAAATCTCTTCCCAGTCCTACGAAATCCAAGTGTTTTTAAGGGTCTGATTGACCGTCTGACGGAAGATATCAAGTCTAAATGTGAAGACGCGGAAGTTATAGTTGGATTGGATTCCCGAGGGTTTCTTTTTGGACCAATGATTGCTCAGAATTTGAACATTGCATTTGTACCTGTGAGGAAGAAGGGGAAACTCCCTGGTGAAACCTTCAGAATGGAGTACAGTCTGGAATATGGTTCTGTATGTTTCTTTATATCCATAGCCAATTTAATATGATAGGCAAACTCTTGAATGAAAATACCTCAAAAACTATAAAAGGCATTTTGAGTGGCATTTGGCACAGTTGGTATTATAAATGAGACAGTGTTGCAATGGTAGCGCAAGGGTGTCTCATACCTAAGCTTCTGTGCTTGTATTGAATCTGAGTTCATTCGCCCAAAGAACCTGTTCCCTTTAGTCAGTTCACCCTATTTGTTGTCTGCAGATTTGTTGTATATGGGAAAGGGTTTAAGACCATGGTCACTGGAGGAAGTTATCTAATTTTCTTGTGGGATTTTTTTTTGAGAAAACTGAAATTTATAAAATAAATAATTTATATATTAAAAAATCAATACAGTCATATAGAATTAAATATTATTTATAAGAGACTAAAATAAGGAGGGGGGAGGTGCTTTGTGGCGAATGGACCAGGGATATAACACACATTTATTCAAAACACAATGAAATTGGCGTTAACACACACAATCAAAATTAGAGCAATCAGACCTTTATCGAAACTAAAACTTGGGTAAATGAACCCCGTACCACTCGAAGCCTATGATAAGCAGTTCTGCTTTTGGAATTTGGAACTGGTGAGGTCTGCAGAAAGCAGACATCAAACATGAGCAATATAAGCTTAATGCTTATTTATTTTTTTACTGAAGATATTTGTGTTTCCTGAATACAATCAACTATACATTTGAGCTGCATCAGTGGAAAAGGAGTGTTGTTGGTTCCTGCTAGATGCCAAAAGCGATATATCGCTATAGCTCTTACAAATGCAGCCAGGTAAACAAGAAAATCGTTTGTGATCAAGAATGTGTATTCAAAAAGGCAATACCAGAGTTATGACCAATTATTATTTGCTTGCAATGAATACGAATTTGAGTATTTGTTTTTCTCCAGGATATTTTTGAAATACAAAAGAATTCAGTTCAATCCGGACAGAAGGTGGTTATTGTGGATGACTTGCTTGCAACGGGAGGTATAGTACAGTTATGAGTATAAAGTTAATACTATTAACCTTTTTCCACATACAACAATTCTGAAGTAGACAAATTCAAAAACATCTGGACAAAATTGACAAATCTCTATTAGTGAACATATAATTATTGAATAAAGGTGAAAACATTGTGAAGAAAGGAGAGATTGCTCAATATGTGCAGACTTTGAAAACATTTTGGCTAAAATATGAAAAATCTCTGTAAAAGAAAGTGTAATAATTGAATAGAGTTGAAAACATTGTGTCAAAAGAAGAAATTGCTTATTATGAGCAATTTCTTCTTTTGTCACAATGTTTTCAAAAGTTGCTTCCTGCTGTATTGTCAAAATATGGGAAAGGGTTAATGTTTCTTTTCAAAGGATGAATCTTTTATTTGCTCCTACTAGGGTTGTTCCAAAAAAAAAAAACCATTGCTATTGACCCAATATGACCCATATTCGAACTTGACCTAGATATTTTTAAGACAAACATTCTGACAAAATTTCAAACTGCTGAAGCAAAAATTGCGGCCTCTGGAGTGTTAACAAGATTTTCCTTCAATTTGACCTGGTGACCTACTTTTTGACCAGACATGACCCATATTCGAACTTGACCTATATATCATCAAGACAAACATTCTGATAAAGTTTCAACATGCTCAAGTTGAAAATGTGGCCTCCAGAGTGTTAACAAGATTTCCCTTTAATTCGACCTAGTGACCTAGTTTTTGACCTCATATGGCCCAGTTTCAAACTTGTCCAAGATTTTATGGAGATGAATGTTCTGATAAACTTTCATGAATATTGGATGCAAAATGTAACCCGTAGAGTGTTAACAATCTCAAATGTTGACGACGCACGACGGCCGGACACCGGACAAAATGTGATCACAATAGCTCACCTTGCACTTCGTGCATAGGTGAGCTAAAACGCCAGCTTGCCCTAAAACATTAACCGGACACCGACACTGGGTAGAGTAGTCAAGTCCTAATTTTTTTTTTAATATCTGAGCTAAAAACGAAGCTTTAACGTTGAGCTAAACACAAATGTTAAAACTGACTGAGTCCAAAAATAGCAAAACCTTTAAAAAAAAGGTTTTTCAAATGTTTAACACCAAAACCTGTTTGATATGTTGAAGAATTATATTTGATGAATGAATGATCACAATTAGAAAGGAATGTAACCAAATATTATGAATTTATCTCAAATTCTCAAAATCAAACAAAAATCATGTTTTTTTACCCCAAAAAGTAACACTCAGTATCTTTAACATACAATGTGAAGAAGGGTATTATATATAATTATATTCCAAATATGAAACCCCTAACACAAGTTCTTATTGAGAACAAGAGTGCCAATGCCGCCACAATATACGCCGCCACAAAATATGAAGATCAAGATTGGTCCTTTTAATTATTGCTTTTAACATGTCTGTATACATAAGCTCAAAATGAAGTATGTGAGACCAGTTAGCTTAGCTGGAAGAGACAGGGACCTGAGATCATGGTTGCCTGGGTAGTAGGTTCGATCCCTGCAGGGACAGCCGGGTGTTTCCTTGAGCAAAACAGTTTATCCACACTTGTTCAGAGTTGAAAGTCTTACTCTGCTTACTAGCCTAGCTGACTTTGGTATTAACTAAAAATCACAAAACTACCATTGGAATCTCTATCAAAATGGCCGAACCGAAAAATGGTAATTTCATGAAAAAAAAATCACAAAACTACCATTATGGTAAAACAATCATTTAATGGAAAAGAAACAGCAAACAAAGTATTGGATTGGATTGTTGGAGCTTAATGTCCCATTCAACACATTATTTCAGTCAGGAAGAAAATAGGATACATATAAACAGAGATAGAACCCTATATAGGCTTCCGATATGAAAGTAGGTCAAATGGCAGTGTCGATATGTATCCTTTTTTCCTTCTGAGCATAACTCTTGCAAAAATCACTCTACCGGATAATCCGTGCTTTATGCACTTCTACCTGTTTGGAAACTTGAGTTGCGTTCTCAAGTGAATATGCTATAGAGACCAAGTTTCGAAAGGCATAACTATTGCAAAAATTGCTGAACCGGAAAATCCCTGATTCATGCACATCTACCCATTATAGTAATGATATTGACTAAGTTTTGAAAAGATTCAGTCAGAAACGTAGGAAGAGTTGCGTTCACAAGCCACAATATCAATCAGCTACAGAGACTAAAGTTACAAGGGGACATAAATCTTGCAAAAATCAATGAACCGGAAAATCGCCGCTTCATGCACATCAATCTCATTAAAATCATCTCCTATTAACGCTACGCATAGTGTATTTAAGTCAGATTGCATGCACATCTACCCATTATAGTCATCACATTGACCAAGTTTTAAAAAGATTCGGTCAGAAACATAGGAGGAGTTGCGTTCACAAGGCTGCAATATCAATCAGCTACAGGGACTAAGTTACAAGAAACATAAATCTTGCAAATATCAATGAACCGGAAAATCGCGACTTCATGCACATCTACACATTATAGTTATGACATTGACCAAGTTTTGAAAAGATACGGTCAGAAACGTAGGAGGAGTTGCGTTCACAAGAAATGGACGTACGGACGCACGGACGGACGGACGGACGGACGGACAGACAGACAGAGAAGATGACGCCAATTTACGACCGCCTCCGGCGGCGTATAAAAAGTATAAAAATAAATAAAATACCAACTGGCCCTAAAACTTTAACCACCCAAAATCATGTTTTTTACCCCAAAAAGAAGGTCAAACTCAGCATCTTCAGCATTCAATGTGAAGAAATGTATAAGATGTAACTATATTCAAAATATGAAAGCCCTAGCACAAATACTTATGAAAGAAAATGCCAACTTGCCCTAAAACTTTAACCCGACGCCGGGGTGAGTAGTAAAGCTCTCATATTCTTCGAATAGTCGAGCTAAAAACGTTGCAAACATTGTGGCATTTTGAGCAATTTCTCCTTTTGTCACAATGTTTTCAGAATCGTTTGCTGCAGATGCGTCTACAAGTGGGAAAAGGTTAAAGTATTTTGAATATTACTTGGCCAATACTAGCCATTGTACTAAAATAACTTATTTTGGATATTTTTTTTTAAATCTTTTAATCGTGGTACATTTTAAGTCAGGATTTGTTGTATGTGGGAAAGGGTTAATATGTTTTCTTTGGACAACCCTCATACCTCAAATCTGCAGCAGATGTTGAACATTTCTAGGTAAAATTATTATCAAATAAAGCTGAAAACATCTTTATGAGCAAGTTCTCCTTTTGCCACAATGTTAATTTAAACTTGTCTGCTGCAGAATCAGATGCATCAAAATGTGTCTGAATGTGGGAATGAGTTTAACACTCAAACTCTTTTTCTAAATTTAAAATCGTTTCTCACCTAAGGTTGATGGTATGATTATGTCGGTTATGACGTTGTCAGTCTCTGTCTGTAGCTATTGATGTATCTAAGATATGGTTGGAGGGGTTTCGATTAAAACGTCATTGAAATCTTACCGCCATAATGAAATACTAGTAACCACACTGCAAGGTTTTTATTTCTCCTAGAACTGATATTGTATATCATTGTACTTTATACTGTATTAACCCTTTTCCCTCATACGACAATTCTGCAGCAGATGACTTTGAACATATTTTGTCAAAAAAATAGAAAATCTCTATAATTGAATGGATAACCTATGACTAAAAGTGGAAAACATTGTGGCAAAAGGAGATATTGCTCGTTTTGAGCAATTTCTTCTTTTGTCACTATGTTTTCAAAAAGCCGTCTGCTGCAGAGGCGTCAAAACGCGTCTATATGAGGGAAAGGGTTAAGTGGTCTTCTGCTGATTTGTTGTATGTGGAGAATGGTCAACCCATTCCCTGTCATGACTTATCTACAGCAGACGACTTTGAAAACGTCTTGTCAAATATATTGAACATCTCTATAAATGAAAATGTTATTATAGAATAGAGTTGAAAACATTGTGGCAAAATGAGAAATTCCTCTTCATTAACAATGTCTCCTTTTGCCACAGTGTTTACAAAAGTTGTCTGCTGCAGTAGAGGCTCCAAAATGCCTCTGTATGCAGGAAAGGGAGGGTTAAATGCTATGATGTTTTGTTTCTTTACTTTTTATCTAGGAACAATGAAGGCAGCATGTGATCTACTGGAGATGGCAGATGCGAAGGTTCTAGCATGTGTTGTAGTGATAGAGTTAAAAGAACTGAATGGTAATGATAAGCTGAAGTACCCACTTCTGTCATACATCAGTTAATTGGGTTCAGTTCTGTGGTTTAGTTTGTATTAGAAGTTGTGGATTTGACTATATTTAAGATAGAGAGAAAGAGCTGTAGATAATTACAGTCTTAAAGGATCTACTTAGCCATGCTTTCTGGGGCCTCGACATCAGGCGACTTTTGAAAACATTGTTGCATAAGAAGAAAATGCTTAAAATGAGGAATTTGTCCATTTGCCACAATGTTTTCAACTCTAGTCCATAATTATACTTTCATTTATTGAAATTTTAAATAATTTTTGCTACTTGTTTTCAAAGTTATCTGCTGCAAATTGATTGTATGTGGGAAAGAGATAATGGCCTGAAATAAAAAACCTTTAAAAAGGTCTCATCCGCGAGTACGAAAAGTCGAAACTATAAAATATTTGAAATATGTTTCTATTTGGAGAACGTATCCTTGAGAATGGTTTGAACTGATCTCCGCAAAATATTCTCTGTACTCAAAATGGCAGCCCCCTGGAGAATTGCCAGACGAAATAGAGGAAAACAGCCAGAAATAAGGATCGTGCAAGAATGTTGGGACCAATGGCATATTACGATTATATGGTGTTCATTCAATATATTTTTTATTTTGTTTTATTTTGAGACGATCATTTTTATAATAGAGAGTCTGCGTAACCCAGGTTCGAGGACACAGAGAAATCTTCCGATTCCTCCATTGCTCCAGTTGCCATGACTTTATGTTACTTGTCGAGTGGTGCAATGCAATTTTTACTCCCAAGATTCATATAATCTGTCCAAAGATAGTGTGGGAAGAGTTGTGAGAAAGTTTCATTTTTCTTGAAAATCTGTATCAGGAGATCATCCGTCTTCCAGGCCCAGAACAATCCAACTGAGTTACACAATGTTGCGCTTCTGTTGCTGGTAGACTATATTTCATTTTTTTATTTACAAGTTGTTGCATTTTGGGTCGTTTAAATCATGAAAATTCATTCTCTAAACTGGTTCAAATGTCCTCCAAAACAAACTTAGTAGATAACAGTCTAAAGGTGTTTTTCTGATATCGTGTCTTAAGAACGAATTTAAATGATTCTCTTGTGAGAATGAACTTTCAGAAAACCTTAAAGGGTCGAAAATGTATCAAGTTTTATAGTTTCGGGGCTATAGTGGTCTGCTGCAATGGCATAAAAGGTCACCTCGAGTAAGGTTAATTTGGCTTGCTAGCACTAATATACAACTAATGTGAACCAGACAATTTTGAAAAACATGAAGGCATATCTAAGGTTATGAAAATCTTAATATCGAATAGAGGTGAATGTATTGTGGCAAAGGGAATGATTGCTCATAATGAACAATTTATCTTTTTGCTAGATTGTGTTCAATAGTCGTCTGCTGCAGATTCAATTTCATGTTGCAGATGTATGTTAATGGTTTTCTTAAGTATAAGTTTTTAGTCCTTTACTCATTTAAATAAGTATGCAGTTACAAGGCATTACTAATGAAATGATACCGAGGGCTTGGTGTGAAACGGTTGTAACTAAAAGTCTATTTTGAAAACCCTGGTTTAGGGGCAATTTTGACCCCTTTGTAAACAATGCAAATTTAGGTGCCATTGCTCAGAACGAGCAATGGCACCTAAATTTCCATTGTTTACCAAGAAAAATGATTTAACGCTTATAAAGACTTTATGGCGAGGTGATAAACCTTGGAAAAAAAATAGCAATTTTAGTTACAACCGTTTCACACCAAGCCCTCGATACAGTCTTATTGTATTTCTAATGTACAACAAATCGGCAGCTTGAAAACATACTGGTAAATATGGGGAAAACCTCTATAAATGAAAGTATAAATTATTTTGAATAGCACTGAAAACATTTTGGCAAAGGGGGAAATGACTCATTAATTTACGAGCAACTTCTCCTTTGTCACAATGTCTTAAAAAGCTGTGTACTGATGTTGGAAAGGGTTAATATTTATGCAAAAGAAAAAGCGTTGAACCATGGGATCACGTTTACGATAAGAACTTTTGGAATTTTGTTTCTGCCCCAAAAATTTAGAAACTGTTTATGTGAAGGGGTTATAGGGATATTACAGATTGAAAACTATTATACGGATAATACACATTTTCGAGGGCGTGAACATCTGCGGATGCCCGCAAAATGTGTTTATGCCCGAGTGCGAGGAACATTCGAAGGGCGTCCGAAGGGCGTCCGCAGATGTTCACGACCGAGAAAATGTGTATTTTCGCTATTATTGCATAAAATAAGAGCAAACATCCAATAAATAGTCCGCTGTAACGTTCTGATGTACGATAA
The DNA here is from genome assembly GCA_031761405.1 of Serripes groenlandicus. Lineage (NCBI taxonomy): Eukaryota > Metazoa > Mollusca > Bivalvia > Cardiida > Cardiidae > Serripes > Serripes groenlandicus. Next base: position 67,226,863 of record JASEVX010000010.1, read on the forward strand.
CCGCTGATGAACATGATCCGATAACGATTGGCACATTTGATGTTATAAAATAAACAATTTATGTTTTACATATCCACGAACAGGGGTCGAGTTAGATAAATGGTTTTGGATTATATTATGCTCTTTAGCTCCGAGTCTATTGCATGTTACCGATTAGCAAGTTAAAAAAGCTGATATTATTGTTTTATATTACATTTACGTTTACAATATGTCTAGATGAAATTTACGGGTTTTGGTGCCAAATGACTAGCGTTATGACGTCAAACCGCTGACGTGACGTCATTTTCCTAGTATTCGGTCCCAGTGTTAAAAATGTTAAAATTCCTAGTATGAAACCAACTTTATCGAGCTTATATGAGATACTTCGGAACTGGCCAATCTTTCACTATTTCTGTCACACTGTGATTAATGCCATCATGTTTAAACAATACCTGACATAAATCGCCGACTTTCGGCCGGTAGCCGGGAGATGCAGCACTCATGTTTTGTTTACTAACGATGCACGGGTATGCATATGTAAAACATCTAACCGGTCTGAAACGGCACGTGCGCGAGAGAATCGCCTTGTTTATACGCGGGCGTAAAACATAGATTTTATGCAATAATCATCATTAGAATCTACTATTTTGTTTAGTTCAATAATTTTTGACGTTTCATGGATTATGTAACCAGAATTTTAGATTTTATAAAAGTTGACAAAATTTTGTTATTTGGAAATTTTCATTTTATTCAAGAAAAAGTTGCAATGATACAAATATTAAATTACTATAAATCAAATGTTTTTGACTTTCTTTTTGTCATGCATTCCATTTTGGTAAATGTGTGCTCTTGTGATAATCCTGTGTCCGTCATTGTCAACAATTTGTTTAAACAAATTTCCTTGAAAAAGGATATATCATCTAGAAAATGAAATGTACATATATCAAGTTTTTATAGAGTTGAAAACATTGTTCATAGTCTTTTTAGAAAACAGTTTAGAACTACTTATACCACATTGTTTTCATATGTTGCCTGTAGCAGATGTTTGGAAAGGAGAAAATGATTGTTTTGATCAATTTTTCCTCTTTCCACAATGTTTTCATGTGAGGTGTCAAATGTCTTCTACGGAGTGAAAGGTTAAAATGGCACATCATGTGGTCCTGTTTTGGTCACCTGAGAATTTTTGCTGATTATCCGTGGAAATTTACAAAAAAACTTGCACTTGATCATCAACATGCTAGCATGTTTGGACCAATCAAAACCTACTTGTAAATTATAGTAATAGGTCACCTTAGAAGCATTTCTGTCAAGTATCTCGGAAATCAAACAGACTGAGTTAGAAACTTTGTCACTTTGATCCAATTTCTAATGCCACAGCAATAGGTGTTTTACTTGTACATTGGGTTTAATACTTTGATTAATTAATAAGTTAATATGTAGAAATGACCCAGTGTCCTAGGAGATGTTTTAAGGAATTGTTGACCATGCATGTCACCGGATGACGGATGCAGGGTGATCACAAAAGCTCATCAAAAGTATGATGCACAAAGGTGAGCTTAAAAAGGAAAAGTGTCATTAATAACACATTTTACAGCAGGAATCTTAATTAAACATTGCAGTAAAAGAAGCAAATTCTTCTTTTCAACTCCATAAAATTGAATATAAACTCATTTATTGATAATTTCCATATTTTATTTAGGTATTTTCGAAGTCCTCTGCAGCAGATTTGTTCTTTACGGGATAGGGTTAAATTTGATACAACATTGAAACTTTTTTTAAGCAGTTTCCGTTTTCTAAATATGTTTCCAAATGAACAATTATAGAATAAAGTTGAACCAGGTCATTATGTACATCTCTTTTATTAAACAATTACTAGAGTAGAACCAGGTCATTATGTACATCTCTTTTATTATTCAATTACTAGAGTAGAACCAGGTCATTGTGTACATCTCTTTTATTAGTCAATTACTAGAGTAGAACCAGTATGAGGCGCCGTTTTACTATTTATTCCTTATTTTTTGATATCAGAAAATCTATTTTTTGATATCAGGAATTCGAATTTTTGATATCAGAAAATGTTCATTATTTCCTGATATCAAAAAATATCAAGAAATATGCTCTATTTTTCCTTAAGTACATTTTCCCCAGTCTTTATGCATAGTGTCTTCGTCTTTGTCTCAACATTATACGTTGAGCCAGATCATTCGAAGGTAGCCAGTTGCCTTGGAAGATTGTTGTGTGGAGTATTTTTTCTAGAATGTTAGATGAACAGAAATTCCATTGAAAATAATGTTAAGTTCAAGTCAATCAATCAATCATGGCAAATAACTGGCATTTATAAAAAGGAATCAGAACATTCTGACACTCCTGACCCTATAACAAAATAAAACAGATATGTACTAATTAGCTCACATACAAGATAAGTTAAGGGTTTTTTCAATGTGTTTTTCAGATTCTTTCTTGTTTGGGAACTGACACTGCATAATTAATTGTTCGTAACTTTCACAGGACCTAGGCTTTGCTTATTAACATATTAATCAAATGCATATATTTTATTAATATAATTGCAACAAAACTAATCAGGTTTTTAATCATATTTATTTAGTTATTTCACCTCTTGTATTACATTCCTGTATTCCTGTTATAAAAAGGATTCAGAACATTATTCAATGCCTTCTAGTGTTTTTTTCGATCAACATCCCTGGAAATCTCACAGTCTGTTACACTCCTGAGCCTATAACAAAATAAAACAGATATGTACTTATTAAACCTAAATACAAGATAAGTTAAGGGTTTTTTCAATGTGTTTTTCAGATTCTTTCTTGTTTGGGAATTGACACTGCATAATTAATTGTTCTTACTTTCACACGACCTAGGCTTTGCCTATTAACATATTAATTAAATGCATATATTTTAATATAATTGCAACAAAACAAATCAGGTTTTTAATCATATTTATTTAGTTATTTCACCTCTTGTATTACATTCCAGTATTACTGTTATAAAAAGCAATCAGAACATTATTCAATGCCTTCTATAGTGGTTTTTTTTCCATCAACATCCCTGGAAATCTCACAGTCTGTTACACTCCTGACCCTATAACAAAATAAAACAGATATGTACTAATTAAACCGAAGGGGAGCTAATGTAGTCACCCCGGCGTCGGCGTCGCCGTTGGTTAAAGTTTTTGTGCAAGCTAGCATTTACCCTTATAACTTACATACGCCTAGGCCAATGATCTTCAAACTTGGTATGGACATACTTCATAGCAAGTTGGTGATGCCTACACAGTTTGGAGTCAGTAGGTCAAAGGTCAACGTCACTGTAACTTTCTATATAGAAACAGTTCATGGTTAAAGTTTGTGTGCAAGCTAGCATTTACCCTTATAACTTACATACGCCTAGGCCAATGATCTTCAAACTTGGTATGGACATACTTCATAGCAAGTTGGTGATGCCTACACAGTTTGGAGTCAGTAGGTCAAAGGTCAAGGTCACTGTAACTTTCTATATAGAAACAGTTCATGGTTAAAGTTTTTGTGCAAGCTAGCATTTACCCTTATAACTAACATACGCCTAGGCCTATGGTCTTTAAACTTTGTATGGACATTCTTCATAGCAAGTTGGTGATGCCTATAAATATTGGAGTCAGTAGTTCAAAGGTCAAGGTCACTGTGACATTCTATATGGAAACAGTTTATGGTTAAAGTTTTCGTGCAAGCTAGCATTTACCCTTATAACTAACATACATTTAGGCCTGTGATCTTCAAGTTGGTTTTGCCTAGAGAGTTTGGAGTTACTAGGTCAAAGGTCAAGGTCACTGTGACCTTTCTGTAAAGAAACAGTTAATGGTTAACGTTTTTGTGAAAGCTAGCATTTACCCTTATAACTTACATACACCTAGGCCTATGATCTTCAAACTTGGTATGGACATACATCATAGCAAGTTGGTGATTCTTAGAGAGTTTGGAGTCAATAGGTCAAAGGTCAAGTTCACTGTGACCTTCAATACAGAAACATTCCTTCCTTTAAAACTACTGCTCTGAAACTTAGTTTGGGTAATGGTCATGATCAGCACTTGACTCAAACAGGTCATGGGATCATGAGGTCAAAGGTCAAGGTCACTTTGACCTTTAACCAAAAAAAAACCACTATTTTTTGCAATAACTTTGAACTAGTTGTACCTAAATTCATCAAACTTGATATGGACATTAGTCATGATCATTAATCAAAGAGTTTTCAGGTCAATAGGTGCAAAGTCAAGGTCATTGCAACCATCAATACGCAACCAGTCCTTGCCTTACAACTACTGATGGCCTACGCCTACAACTTTGAAACTTAGTTTGGGTATTGGATATGTTTTCTTCAAATATCCTAGAAATACTTTAACTTAAGTTCATTAAACCTGATATGGACAATCACATTGGTCATGATCACTTAGTCACCCCACTGTGACCTTCATTACAAAAACACTCTATTCCTTATGTCACACCTACACCTATGTAAACAATCAAGTACGATAACTTTATCGAGCATATAATGCAAATTATGGCCCTTTTTTGACTTAGAAATTATGGTTGAAGTTTTGCATGCATATACATTAAGAGTCCTTATCTTAGTAACTACTTGATGCATTCCATTAAAACCCTTCCCAACCATTACACCTATGTAGATAATCGAGTTAGATAACTCTATCATGCATATAATGCAAATTATCAACCTTAAGAAATTCTGTTTAATGTTTTGCATGCAACTACATTAGAGTCCATATCTCAGTAACTAATAAGCGGTGGAATAGTCGAGCGCGCTGAACTCCGACAGCTCTTGTTTCAATGTGTTTTTCAGATTCTTTCTTGTTTGGGAACTGACACTGCATAATTAATTGTTCTTACTTTCACACGATCTAGGCTTTGCATATTAACATATTAATTAAATGTTTACCCGAAAAATTTACTGCATATACTCATATAGACTGGCAACAGTCCTTATGGTTATTTTTCAATGTTACAATGGGGGAGAACTCTAATAGACAAAATATGCATTACTCTGATTATCGTCCTTAGGACTTGACCATACTATGTTTCAGACACCAGTTGAAATGCAGCATATAATAATAAACATAGAGCCTTGTGCCAGGCTAATACTCATATTATAGTGCATACATTTTAATATAATTGCAAAAAAAAAAAATCAGATTTTTAATCATATTTATTTAGTTATTTCACCTCTTGTATTACATTCCTGTAACTACAGGAATGTAATTACAATTCTTACATTCCTGTACGTCACGTACCCTATCTATCTGCTCACAAACCAAGTAAACCCGAAAACATGACTTCTTCGCCAGAAGATACGAGGATAACCGCTGTTAAAGAATTGATCGAGTTATGTCCTGATTTTCCGAAGAAAGGGATTTTATTTAAGCAAGTTGTGATAAATTGTTTTTGTCCTGTCAGTTTATATTTTTGTCAATATCTAGAATTTAACCCACGTGAAACCCTTGGTCCTAAAAAAGGTAAAACGATAAACTCGTTCACTCATGCGAATGGATTGATGCATACAGGTTTATAATGTCGTGCTATATTGGTATTGTTTATTAAAATTGTTTTAGATCTGAGACTATAAATAAATTAAGTTATTGACGTAATTTAAATATGATTTATATTCATAAGTCATACGGGTAAAGGGTGAATCGAAGTTCGGAAAGTACTTACATTTTAGGGAGGATCAAAGTACTTTAAGTAGAAGACGGATTGAAAACATTCTTGAGAAGCCCAATGCAAATTCTCCTTCAATTATCGATTCAGTCTTCAATTCACTCTGTTGAAATACATTATATCCAATGTTTTGAGAGCCTCCATACAAATTAAAATGCTTCAGGCAGCTTGCTACGTGTATTTGGCAAACTCTCTAGGTAAAATGAAGACCATTAATTCTAATAATGAAAGGATTCAAATTATGAAATATAGATTTGAAAACACTTTGGCAAAAGGTAGCGATTTCTCATCAAGACCATTTTCTTCTTTTACCACAATGATTTCAAAAGTCGTCTGCTGCAGATGCGTCTAAGTTTGTCTATATGAGGCTTAACATATTCTTTTTTTCATAACAGAAATCTCTTCCCAGTCTTACGTAATCCAAGTGTTTTTAAGGGTCTGATTGACCGTCTGACGGAAGACATCAAGTCTAAATGTGAAGACGCAGAAGTTATAGTTGGATTGGATTCCCGAGGGTTTCTTTTTGGACCAATGATTGCTCAGAATTTGAACATTGCATTTGTACCTGTGAGGAAGAAGGGGAAACTCCCTGGTGAAACCTTCAAAGTGGAGTACAGTCTGGAATATGGTTCTGTATGTTTCTTTATATCCATAGCCAATTTAATATGGCCCTCTTGTTTTTCTCTTTTACTGAAGATATTTGTGTTTTGTTGAATTTCCTCCCAAATTTAATCAACTATACATTTGAGCTGCATCAGTTGAAAAGAGGTGTTTTTGAATCCCTGCTTTGCCATCTCAAAAGCCCAATTAGAGTGAAGAATATTGGTTACAATTTTAGTTCTTTTGGACGACAATATATTGCTGGCTGTTACAAATGCATATGAACAAGAAAATGGTCTATGATCAAGAATGAGTATTCACTGGCTATCCTGAGACTTCATTATCCCCCTGCCAATAGTGGTTGCGATATTGGTTTGGTGTTTTCTGTTCGTCTGTCAAAAGCCATATCTAAGTGAGCCATGGATGGAAGGATTTGATTAAAACTTTATAAAAAATTTAACAACAGAAGGGAAATGTCAAACAGCAAGTTTCACTAAGATAGCAACACGAGATAGAGAGTTATGACCACTTGTAGTATGCTGATTCAGCAGACCCTTTATTGTGATCGCCTTTTGTGCGGCGTCTGGCAACTTCTTCTCCTCGGTAACCAGTGGGTCAATTGGGATGAAACCTAACAGAAAGCATCCTCTCAATGACTTTACCAGAGTTCCTTCAAATTTTTGGGATCCATCCAGAATTCTGGTTTCCATGGCAACAAAATGAAAGAAATGTTCCTTGGATGACCCTCTATCAGATTCCTTTAAAGCATGTTGATTGGTCGAAAAACATGGCCGCCAGGGGGCAGGGCTATTTTGACCTAAATGGCTATAGTGAAAACTTAAAAAAAATTCTCCTCCGAAAGTGTCAGACCGATTTTCAAATAATTGTGTATAAATCTTCCTTGTGTGACCCTCTATCAGATTCCTTCAAGCCATGTTGATTGGTCGAAAAACATGAAAATTGAAGTATGATTTTAATACTGGAAAAGTTTACCATTGAATAAGAATAATCTTTTAATTGGAATGGAAATTTTGCAAAAAACAAGGCCTTGTAGGAATTTGGACTCAAACTTAAAGTATTTGTTTTTCTCCAGGATATCTGTGAAATACAAAAGAATTCGATTAAATCCGGACAGAAGGTGGTTATTGTGGATGACTTACTTGCAACTGGAGGTATAGTACAGTTTTGAGTATTTTCCCACATACAACAATTCTGCTACAGACGACTTCAAAAATCATCTGGACAAAAATGTGACAAATCTCTATTAATTAGTGAACATATAATTATTGAATAAAGTTGAAAACATTGTTACGAAAGGAGAAATCGCTCAAAATGAGCAGACTTTGACAAAAATCTTAGCTAAAATATGAAAACTCTGTAAATGAAAGTGTTATGATTGAATAGAGTTGAAAACATTGTGGCAAAAGAAGAAATGTTTTCAAAAGTTGCCTCCTGCAGTGGTGTCAACAAAGGGTTAATGTTTCTTTTTAACCCTTTCCAACATACAACAAATCTGCAGCAGATGACTTTTAAAACAGCTAGCAAAAACCATGTTAAATTACTGTAAATGAAAGTATAATTACTGAAAAGAGTTGAAAACATTGTGGCAAAAGGTGAAATTGCTCATCTTTTTGTCACTATGTTTTCAAAAGCTGTCTGCTGCATATGCATCAAAATGCATCTGTAGGTAGGAAAGTTAATTAAAGGATGAATTTTTAGCTCACCTAAGCACAAGGTGCAAGGTGAGCTTTTGTGATCACTCACCGTCCAGCATCGGCGTCTGCCGGCGTCTGCGTCATCGTCGTCTGTCCGTCTGTTAACAATTTCCTACAAATGACTTCTCCTACTAAACCAATGAGCAGATTTCAAAATAACTTCACAGGAATGGTCCTTAGGTAGTCCTCTTTCAAAGTTGTTCAAAGAAATTAATTCCAAGTAGAACTTTGGTTTGCTGCGGCATCAGAAAAGGGGAAAATTGCCAAATCTTAAAAAATCTTCTTGTCCAAAAGTACTGGCCCGATTTGAAAATTATTTTGCACAAATGTTCCTTGGGGTACCCTCTACCAAGATTGTTCAAATATTTCCAATCCGTTGAAAAACATGGCCGCCAGGAGGCGGAGCTTGTTTTCCTTATATGTGCATTGTTAAAACTTTGAAAAATCTTCTTGTCCAAAAGTACTGGCCCGATTTTAAAATTATTTTGCACAAATGTTCCTTGGGGCACCCTTTACCAAGATTGTTCAAATATTTTCCATCCATTGAAAAATATGGCCGCCAGGGGGCGGAGCTTGTTTTCCTTATATGTGCATTGTTAAAACTTTAAAAATCTTCTTGTCCAAAAGTACTGGCCCGATTTTAAAATTATTTTGCACGAATGTTCCTTGGGGCACCCTTTACCAAGATTGTTCAAATATTTCCAATCCGTTGAAAAACATGGCCGCCAGGGGGCGGAGCTTGTTTTCCTTATATGTGCATTGTTAAAACTTTGAAAAATCTTCTTGTCCAAAAGTACTGGTCTGATTTTAAAATTATTTTGCACAAATGTTCCTTGGGGCACCCTTTACCAAGATTGTTCAAATATTTTCCATCCGTTGAAAAACATGGCCGCCAGGGGGCGGAGCTTGTTTTCCTTATATGTGCATTGTTAAAACTTTAAAAATCTTCTTGTCCAAAAGTACTGGCCCGATTTGAAAATTATTTTGCTTTATATGGCTTTAGTGAAAACTTAAAATATCCTCTCCTCCGAAAGTGTCGGCCAATTTTCAAATAATTTTGAAGAAACATTCCTTAGGTGACACTCTACATGATTCCTTTAGCCATGGTGGTTGGTAAAAAACATGGCCAACAGGGGGCAGGGCTGTTTGGAGATTTGATTTTTGCCTTATGGCCGTGGAGCGATACTGGCCCTCTTGGGCCTCTTGTATTTTTACCCACTTGATAAAAACAAAACCTGCTCTGGCGAAATGATCTGTTCTTCTACTGTCAAAAGTCTTTGAAATCATCATGCTTACTTGGCTTGTAGTTCCCTTTTTACTTGGAAAATTATTTTGAGCTCACCTGAGCACGAAGTGGTCAAGGCGCCTTCTGTGCGTTGTCCATCTTTGGTCAACATCTTCTCCTCTGTAACAAGTGGGTCAATTGGGATGAAACTTCACAGAAAGCATCCTCTCAATGACCTCATCAGAAATCTTTCAAATTTTTGGGATCCATGCAGAAATGCTTGTTTCCATGGCAACAAAACGTAAACAACTTTAAAATTCTTCTTCTCCAAAACTGGTTGGCCGATTTTCAAATAATTTTGTAGAAATGTTCCTTGGTTGACCCTCTAAGACCCTGTATCAGATTCCTTCAAGCCATGTTGATTTGTCAAAAAACATTGCCGTCAGGGGGCGAGGCTATTTTGCCCTTATATGGCTATAGTGAAAACTTAAAAAATCTTCTCCTCCAAAAGTGTTAGGCCGATTTTCAAATAATTTTGTAGAAATGTTTCTTGGGTGAGTCTCTTTCAGATTTTTACAAGCCATGTTGATTGGTCTTAAAATATGGCTGCCAGGGTGGTTAGCCTTATATTGGCTTTAAAAAACTTCAAAAATCTTCTCCTCCCAAACTATTTGGTCGATTTTCAAACAATTTTCCAGAAATGTTCCTTGGGTGACACTTTACGGGATTCCTTCCAGCCATGGTGATCTGTCCTAAAACATGGCTACCAGGGGCAGGGCTGTTTGGAGATTTAATTCTTGCCTAATAGCAGTGGAGCAATACTGGCCCTCTTGTATTAGCTTACCTGACCATAAAATGAGTTAATGTGGTTGACATAACAAATCACATTGCATAAGTCAGGTGAGTGATCCAGGGCCATCATGGCCTTCTTGTTTAAGTATTGCAAGCAATCTCATATATATTTTATATCGGTATGTTATTGGGATATTATATATCTTGGCAAATATGATGAACATCTCTATGAATGAGAATGTGATTATAGAATAGAGTAGAAAACATTGTGGCAAAATGAGAAATTACTCTCCATGTTTACAAAAGCTGTCTTCTGCAGTAGAGGCGTCAAAATGACTCTGTATGTGAGAAAGGGAGCGTTAAATGCTATGATGTTTTGTTTCTTTACTTTTTCACTAGGAACAATGAAGGCAGCATGCGATCTACTGGAGATGGCAGATGCGAAGATTCTAGCATGTGTTGTAGTGATAGAGTTTAAAGAACTGAATGGTAGTGATAAGCTGAAGTACCCACTTTTGTCATACATCAGTTGATTGGGTTCAGTTCTGTGGTTTAGTCAGTATTAGAAGTTGTTGATTGGACAAGCTATGCTCAAGATAGAGAGAAAGAGCTGTTGATAATGGGTCTATTTTACCATGCTTTCTGGGGCCTCTGCATTGGATGACTTTTGAAAACATTGTGGCATGAAGAGAAAATGCTCAAAATGAGGAATTTGTCCTTTTGCCACAATGTTTTCAACTCTGGTCCATAATTCATTTATTGAAATTTTCAATAATTTTTGCAAACAAAAATCTTAAAAGAGGTCTCCTCCACGAGTACGAAAAGTCGAAACTATAAAATATTTGAAGTATGTTTCTATTTGGAGAACATTTCCTTGAGAATGGTTTGAACTGATCTCCGCAAAATATTCTCTGTACTCAAAATGGCAGCCCACTTGAGAATTGCCAGACGAAATAGTGGAAAACAGCCAGAAATACGGATCTTGCAAGTGTTTGGGGACCAATGGAATACACAGGAGGATTTATTTTGAATTATTTTGAGACGATCATTTTTATAATAGAGAGTCTGCGTCACCTAGGTTCGAGGACACAGATAAATCTTCTGATTCCTCCATTGCTCCAGTTGCCATGACTTTATGTTACTTGTCAAGTGGTGCATTGCAATTTTTACTCCCAAGATTCCTATAATCTGTCCAAAGATAGTGTTGGAAGAGTTTTAAGAATGTTTCATTACTTCTTGAAAATCTGTATCGGGAGATCATCTGTTTTCCAAGCCCAAAACAATCCAGTTGCACAATGTTGCGCTTCTGTTGCTGGTAGACTATATTTCATTTCTTTCTTTACAAGTTGTTGCATTTTGGGTCGTTTAGATCATGAAAATTCATTCTCTAAACTGGTTCAAATGTCCTCCAAAACAAACTTAGTAGAGAACAGTCTAAAGCTGTTTTTCTGATTTCACGTCCAAGAACAAATTTAAATGATTCTCTTGTGAGAATGAACTTTCAGAGAACCTTACTGAGTCGAGAATGTATCAAGTTTTATAGTTTCGGGGCTATAGTGGTCTGCTGCAATGGCTTAAAAGGTCATTCTGTACCTCGAGTAAGGAATGTGGCAAAAGGAATGATTGCTCATGATGAACAACTTATTTATTTGCTAGATTTTTAGCTCCACTGTCCGTTAACTTTTTGCTTTTGCTTCAAACAACTTCTCCTCCCTAACCACTTGGCCAATTGGGATGAAACTTTATAGGAAGCATTCTCTCAAAGTACTCTCCTAAATTCCCTTTTTTTTTTTTATCCATGCAAAATTCTAGTTTCCATGGCAACCGAAAGAAAAAAAATAGTGAAAACTTAAAAAATCTCCTTCTCTGAAAGTTTCAGGCCAATATTCAATTAGTTTTGTGTAAATGTTTTGGGTGACCCTCTATCAGATTCCTTCAAGCCATGTTGATTGGTAGAAAAACATGACCGCCAGAGGGCGGGACTATTTTGCCATATATGGCTACTGTGAAAACTTAAAAAATCTTCTTCTCTGAAAGTGTCGGGCCGATTTTTGTAGAAATGTTCCTAGGGTGACCCTCTATCAGATTCCTTCAAGCCATGTTGATTGGTAAAAAAACATGGCCATCAGGGGGTGGGGCTGTTTGCCTAATAGCCGTGGAGCGATACTGACCCTCTTGTGCCGCTTGTTTTCAATAGTCGTCTGCTGCAGATTCAATTTCATGTTGCAGATGTATGTTAATGGTTTTCTTAAGTATAAGATTTTAGTCCTTTACTCATTTACATAAGTATGCATTTACAAGGCATTACTAATGAAATGATACAGTCTTATTGTATTTCTAATGTACAACAAATCAGCAGCAGATGACTTTGAAAACATACCGAGGGCTTGGCGTGAAACGGTTGTAACTAAAATTGGTATTTTGTTACCAAGGTTAATCACCTCGCCATAATGTCTTTATAAACGTTAAATCTTTTATTCTTGGTGAACAATGGAAATTTAGGTGCCATTGCTCGTTCTGAGCAATGGCATCTTAATTTGCATTGTTTACAAAGGGGTCAAAATTGCCCCTAAACCAGGGTTTTCAAAATAGGTTTTGAGTTACAACCGTTTCACGCCAAGCCCTCGAATTACTGGCAAATATGGTGAAAACCTCTATAATTGAAAGTATAAATTATTTTGAATAGCGCTGAAAACATCTTGGCAAAAGGGGAAATTGCTCTTTAATTTACGAGCAACTTCTCCTTTGTCACAATGTTTTCAAAAGTTGTGTGCTGATGTTGGAAATGGTTACTATTTAGGCAAAAGAAAAAGCGTTGAAACTTGGGATCACGTTTACGATTAGGAACTTTTGGAAAAAAAGATCTGCCGCAAAAATTCCCAAACTCTGTTTATGTGATAATACAGATTGAAAACTATTCATCATTACTATTTTGTTTTTCTCAATAGTTATTGAGGTTTCATGGTTTAAATAACCAGACATAAAAGTTTACTAAATTTTGTTATTTGCAAATTTTCATTTTATTCAAGAAATATTTCGAGGGCATGGCGTGAAACGGTTGTAACTAAAAACCTATTTTGAAAACCCTGGTTTAGGGGCAATTTTGACCCCTTTGTAAACAATGCAAATTTAGGTGCCATTGCTCAGAATGAGCAATGGCACCTAAATTTACATTGTTTACCAAGAAAAATGATCTAACGCTTATAAAGACTTCATGGCGAGGTGATTAACCTTGGTAAAAAAATACCAATTTTAGTTACAACCGTTTCACACCAAGCCCTCGATTTGCAATGTTACAAATATTAAATTACTATAAATCGAAAGTTTTTGACTTTCTTTTTTTAATGCAATCCATTTTGGTAAATGAGAGCTCTTGTTAAAATTACTGTGTCTTTCATTGTCAACAGTTTCTGCCGTATAAATTCCGAAACTTTATGTGAAGGGGTTATGGATAATACAGACTGATCATCATTACTATTTTGTTTTTCTCAATAGTTATTGACGTTTCATGGTTCATGTAACCAGATGTAACAAGATTTTATAAAAGTTAACTCAATTTTGTTGTTTGGTAATTTTCATTTTATTTAAGAAATATTTGCAATGTTACAAATATTAAATGACTATAAATCAAACGTTTTTGACTTTCTTTTTGTAATGCATTCCATTTTGGAAAATTTGAGCTCTTGTGATAATCCTGTGTCCGTCATTGTCAACAATTTGTTTAAACATCCCTAAAACCACAGAGTCAATTGCAGCAAAACTCGACAGGAATATTCCTTTACTGATCTTCCAACAACAGACCCAAGATGGCAAGTATCGCTCCATTTCCATTAGTCAAAAATTAAATCACAACAGCCATATAAGGAAACAACATATTTTGACCTATCAACATGGCTTGAAGGAGTACCAAAGATTTTTTAAGTTTCAACTAAAGCCACTATAAGGCAAACAACCACACCAGACATAGTTAGACCAATTAAAATGGCCTGAAGAAATCTCATAGAGGGCCACCCAAGGAACATTTCTCTAGACCATCTGCCTGATACTTTAGAAAGGAGAAAAGCCAAATAAGGCAAAAAAGCACCAGCCAAGTCTTGAGAACAATCAATATGGTTTGGAGGAATCTCATGAAGGGTCACTTAAGGAACAAATCTAAAAGAAAGAAATTGCCGAAGTACATTCGGAGGTGATTTGGTCTGATTTCAAGATATTTAAATAGAATTGTTCCTTCAGTGACACTTTACACTAATTGTTCAAGCCATATTAATTGGTTGATAAATATGGCCACAAGACGGTATCAACAAGAGTGCCGTGGAGTTGATGTCAACGCTTGTGTTAAAACCAGTTATGGGTCTTAGTATGGACATGCATATAGTTCCTAGGAAAATTTGTACCAAGTTTCATTTGAAAATGTTGGAACATTTTTTGTGTTATGAGGTAAGGTACAAGTCTCCAATGGTATCACAATAGCCCAACAAACTAAAAAGGGGGTAGAATGAAAAACTTTAAAATTCTTATTCTTATTTCAAGATAATTTCGCATAAATGATCCTAAAAATGACCTTCTAAAGTTATTCAAGCTATTTGATGATGCAGCAACCAAAGTTACATTCCTCTGACATTTTGCTACAATGGACGAAGTGGTTTAAGGGAAGTTGTTTAAATAAATTGTTGACACTGCCAGACACAGAGTGCTGACAAGAGCTCACCTTGAGCACTTTGTGTACAGGTGAACTTAAAAGGAAATTTTATAACAGTAAATAACTGTGCTGTTTATGCACCATATCTAAATCTCTGTACCTGCCCCAGTATTCCATACAACATTCTTACAAGGCAACTGGTAATCATTCCTTTTAATATCCTTTTCTTCTTGTTTGTTTAAGACATGATTATGTCAGTCTTTCCTTAGCCCTTTCCCACTTGTAGATTGGTTGTGGTGCATCATCAGCAGACATCTTTGAATAAAGGGAAATTGCACATGATGGGAGAAATTTGCCATGTTCTGAACTGTATCCTGTAATTATTCTTTCTTTTGAAGAAATTTGCCATCTTTTTTCTTGATGTTTTCAAATTTGTATGCTGTAGATATTTTGAATGTTGAAAAGGGATATATCATACTGAAAATTAAATGTACATGTAATAAGTTTTTAAAGAGTCGAAAACATTGTTCACAGAAAACGGTTTCTCCTTATACCACATTGTTTTCATATGTTGCCTGCAGCAGATGTTTGGAAAGGAGAAAATGCTTGTTTTGATAAATTTCTCCTTTTTCCACAATGTTCTCATCTGAGGTGTCAAATGTCTTCTACCGACCGAGTGAAAGTTAAAAATGGCACAACAGGTAGAGGGAGCCATGTGGTCCTGTATTGGTCACCTGAGAATTTTTGCCGATTGTCTTTGGAACTTTACGAAAGACTTGCACTTGACCATCAACATGCTACCATGTTTGGACCAATCAAAACCTACTTGTAAATTATGGTAATAGGTCACCTAAGAAGCATATCTGTCAAATATCTTTGACTGAGTTAGAAACTTTGTCACTTTGATCCCATTGCTAATGCCGCAGCAATAGGTGTTTTACTTGTACATTGGGTTTAATACTTTGATTAATTAATCAATTAATTAATATGTAGAAATGACCCAGTGTCCTAGGAGATGTTTTAAGGAATTTTTGACCATGCTCGTCAGCGGATGAAGGACACAGGGTGAGGTTAAAAAGGAAAAGAAGCATTAATAACAAATTTTCTGAAGAGCTTTTTACATGTTTCTTTATACTCAACAAAAGATAGGGTACCGGGACCAAAGGCATCTACAGCAGGGATCTTAATTAAACAATGCAGTAAAAGAAGTAAATTCTTCTTTTCAACTCTATAAAATTGATTACGCTCTCATTTATTGATAATTTCCATATTTGGGAAAGGGTTAAATTTGATACAAAATTTAACTTTTTTTAAGCATTTCCTGTTTTCCATATATGTTTTCAAATGTTGTCATTTCAGGGAAAGGTGATTATGTTACGAAATTATCAACTCATGACTGCATAAAAATAACAACATGTTTACATATCTTTAACCCTTTCCCACATATAGATGCTTTCTGATGCGTCTGCAGCAGACTTTTGAAATAATTGTGGCAAAAGGAGAAATTGCTCATGATGAGCAATTTCTCCATTTGCCACAATGATTTCAACTCTAAATCAACCTGCGCATCAGCATATATTGTCACACTGATTGTCAATTAAAACCACACAATTTGCTGAAAGAAAATCAAATGCTCTTACGACTAGTGTATGTCAAATTCAGCGTGTGAATCTGCACATTTTCTTGCACCGTTTGTCAATTAAATATACAAACTTTGCCACAAGAAAGTCAATTGCTAGAGTAGAACCAGGTCATTGTGTACATCTCTTTTATTAGTCAATTACTAGAGTAGAACCAGGTCATTATGTACACATCTCTTTTATTAGTCAATTACTAGAGTAGAACCAGGTCATTGTGTACACATCTCTTTATTTGCCAATCAGTTACAGAAGCTTCTTACCCTTTCTCACAGACAACTTTGAAAAAATGCCTGCAAAAATATTGAACATCTCTATAAAGGGAATTACAATTAATAAATAGAGTTGAAAACATTGTGGCAAATGGGATAATTGCTCATTAATACTTTCCCACATACAGACACCTCTGCAGCAGACGACTTTTGTAAACATTGTGGCTACAGGAGACATTGCTCATATAGAACAATTTCTCCTTCTGCCACAATGTTTTCAACTTTATTTAATAAAAATACTTTCATTTATTGAGATATTCAATATTTTTGTCGAAGTCATCTTCTGCAGATTTGTTGTATGAGGGAAAGGGTAAAGAGCAGTTTCTTCATTTGCCACAATGTTTTCAAATACTGTCTGCTGCAAAGGCATCAGGTTGATTAATTGATTGATTGGGGTTTAATGCCATTTTAACAATTTCTCAGTCATATCACGGCGGCCAGTTCACCTTCACACGTATTTCCTGGTTTTCTCACACCAGTACTCCACACAACAATCGTCCCAAGCAACTGGCTGCTTTTCCACATAGACTTAGCCCATTGGTGGAAGATGAATGACGCATGTCGCATTGACTTTTGTCAAACGTCGGAAAGAAAGTTAGCCGAGCCGGGATTCAAACTCACAACCCCTGGATTGACAGCCGGCGTCGTTACCGACTGAGCTACCGGGGCTCGGCACAAAGGCATCAGAAAGCATCTGAATGTGGGAAAATGATAATGAGCAATTTCTCCTCTTTGACACGATGATTTAAACCATTTTCAATAATTATACTTTGCTTTTATAGTTTTCCATATTTTAGTCAAGATATTTTCAAAGACGTCGGCTACAGATTTATTGTTTGTGGGAGTGGGTTAAGCCATACAGTGTTTGTTGGGATCAGACAGATTTCTATCTACACCTCTCAAAAACTATAGGTAGCTTGTTTTCCTGCAGGTTACTCATAATGTTCTTAACGTGAACACCAACGCTCATCTGTTTTTTCTATTAAGTCCAAAAAGGGACATAACTGAATAATTATTAAAGCCAGAGTTATGTGACTTAATTTAGGCATGCATATTGTTTCTAGGAACATATCGAGGGCTTGGTGTGAAACGGTTGTAACTAAAAACCTATTTTGAAAACCCTGGTTTAGGGGCAATTTTGACCCCTTTGTAAACAATGCAAATTTAGGTGCCATTGCTCAGAACGAGCAATGGCACCTAAATTTTCATTGTTTACCAAGAAAATTGATTTAACGCTTATAAAGACTATATATGGCGAGGTGATTAACTTTGGTAAAAAAATACCGATTTTAGTTACAACCGTTTCACGCCAAGCCCTCGATATGTACCAAGAATATGTGTAAATGATTTTGTGTTATGAGGTAAGGTTCAAGTTTTATTACAACACCGCCAAGGGTATTACTATAGCATGACTTTTTTTCTTCAAAAAGCAGACAAGCTAAAAATGTTAACAACATATCAATTTCCTGATACAGAAAACTTTGGAAGCCTCCACAGCAAACAATCATGGGAAAAGAACATAATTAATCCTTACCCACATACAGGCACTTTCTGCCACCTCTGGAGCAGACGACTTGAATACATTGTGACAAAAGGAGAAGTTGCTTATAATGAGCAATTTCTCAATTTGCCACAATATTTACAAGACTTGTTCAATATCTAAACTTTCATTTATATCTTTATTCCAAACATTAACCTTAAAGCTTTCAAAGTCGTCTGCTGCAGATTTATTGTATGTGGGAAAGGGTTAAATACTTTGCTCTCAACAGTTTCTCGTTTTTCCCAACAAAATATTATAGAATATTTCCTCTGTAATATTCTATAAAGTAAGAGTTTATTAAGTTTGGAGTAAAAAACCCAACTCTTAGTTAAAAATTGTCATTATCTAATAGTATATACATTGTATATACATATATATTATACAGTATGTACATCATATTCACAACTTTTACAAGATTTACATTGTGTACATAAAGTCGAAACATTCTTAACATTTATCTCTTAAAGATCTTAACTCTTTCTCTCAAAACAAGCAATTTCTCCTTTTGCCACAATGTTTTCCACTTTAAAACATAGGTTATCCTTTCAATTTTAGAGATTTTCCATTTTTTGACAAAATATCTTCAAAGTTGTCTGCTGCAGAATTGTTGTATGATGGATAGGGTTAACACTAACAGTTTACCCAATTCATTATTCCAAGTCATCTACATCACCAAGGAAAATATTATAAGAACTTGAACAATAGAAACATTAAGTGTCTTGGAATGAGCTAACCGTTAAACCCTTTCCTATATATTGACATATTTGACGCATCTGTAGCCGACACCTTTTGCCACAATGTTTTTCCACTTTATTCAAATAACACAACTCCCCCCTCGCGCACAGACTGCATGGCCCAAGACTTCAGCTCTTTGCACGTTCAACAAGATCTCTATAACCACATACGCCAAATCTACAGCCGACAGCTTTGAAAACATTGATGCCAAAATATAGACAATCTCTATTAACCATTTGTAACATTCACCAATTCTACAGATAATGAGTTTGGAAACATATGATATAGGCAAATATATTAAATCATTATTAGCAACTACTCCTATTGCCACAATTTTTTCAAAGGTTGTTTTACTGAACGGGCTTCAAAATGCATCTACATTTGGGAAAGGGTTAATAAATTTAAAAGTATGTTTATAAAATAGAGTTGAAAACATTGTGAAACAAGAGGGCCATGATGGCCCTATATCGCTCACCTTATTTAATAGAACTTCAATAGTTTTCAAAGTTTTTACTCTTTTTAGGCCAATACTTTTGGACAAGAAGATTTTTAAAGTTTTAAAAATGCACATATAAGGAAAAAAAGCTCTGCCCCCTGGCGGCCATGTTTTTCAACGGATCAAAAATATTTAAACAATCTTGGTAAAGGGTGCCCCAAGGAACATTTGTGCAAAATAATTTTTAAATCTGGCCAGTACTTTTGGACAAGAAGATTTTTAAAGTTTTAACAATGCACATATAAGGAAAACAAGCTCCGCCCCCTGGCGGCCATGTTTTTCAACGGATCAAAAACATTTGAACAATCTTGGTAAAGGGTGCACCAAGGAACATTTGTGCAAAATTATTTTCAAATCGGCCCAGTACTTTTGGACAAGAAGATTTTTCAAAGTTTTAACAATGCACATATAAGGAAAACAGGCTCCGCCCCCTGGCGGCCATGTTTGTTAACGGATTGGAAATATTTGAACAATCTTGGTAAAGAGTGTCCCAAGGAACATTTGTGCAAAATAATTTTCAAATCGGGCCAGTACTTTTGGACAAGACGATTTTTAAAGTTTTAACAATGCACATATAAGCTCCATCCCCTGGCGGCCATGTTTTTCAACGGATCGAAAATATTTGAACAATCTTGGTAGAGGTACCCCAAGGAACATTTGTGCAAAATCATTTTCAAATCGGGCCAGTACTTTTGGACAAGAAGATTTTTTAAGATTTGGCAATTTTCCCCTTTTCTGATGCCGCAGCAACCAAAGTTCTACTTGTAATTAATTTCTTTGAACAACTTTGAAAGAGGACTACCTAAGGACCATTCCTGTGAAGTTATTTTGAAATCTGTTCATTGGTTTAGTAGGAGAAGTCATTTGTAGGAAATTGTTAACAGACGCCGACGACGACGCCGGACGCCGGACGGTGAGTGATCACAAAAGCTCACCTTGCACTTCGTGCTTAGGTGAGCTAAAAAGGAAAAATTTCTTATACAAGTATTGCCGAACTGTTTTTCAAAGTGTGTCAACTGCAGCAGTGTCAATATGCGTCTGCAGATAGGAAATGGTTAAATCATTTATAAGAAAACCTTGATGATTTTGAAACAGCACAAAATTAATAAGAATGTGAAAAATTGATCGATTAAATTTTTTGTTATCCTATTCCTATGATATTTTCCAAATATGTATACTTCAGGTGCATAACCCTTTCCGTATCAGCAGAGGACATTTTGAAAATATTGTGGCAGTAAAAGAAGAAATTGCTCAAAACAAGCAATTTCTCCTTTTGCCACAATGTTTTCATCTGTTATACCTTCATTTATGGGGATTTTCAGTGTTTGTGCCTAGATGTTTTCAAAGTTGTCTGCTGCACATAAATTTTGCTGTATGTTGGAAAGGATTAATAAAGGTTCTCTTTAATCAGAAAAATCATTGAATTAATCTGATATAAACTGAAGATTTTGAATAGCTGAGTTTCCCGGTATTTTTCTTTCTCTGCGTCCTAGCAGAGATTTGATTTGAGTGAATGTCTTTGAGACTTTCGGGCTCACTGGTGACTTCTGTGAGATGACGTACACCTTTTTGTGTTCAGAATCAGAATCTGTATAATAGCTATCACTGTTCGAACCTGTTTGTATCTCCAGCTGTTCTGCTTTAGAAGGGGAACAATGAAGTTCTATGCAGTTTGTTTTCTTTACTACATTCTTTGCTGCTTCAGTTTTTCCTGTATTAATCAAATTGCCTTTCATTGCTGACCTATTACTGAATTCTGGATTACAAGAGCTGATAGCACTTTTGCAAACACTCTTAAATTCTTGATTTTCATCATGAACTTGGTTATTTACCTCTACATAAGTAATGGTCTCAGATCTAAATTGCACTGCTTTACCACCTTGTTTTATCACATTTTCAACACTGGTTTCATTGAGTTTAGCTTCACTGAAGGGTTTACTACTCACACCTATTATAACACTACTTCCTTGTGCACCGGGAGATTCTCTTTCAGAAACACTATCATCCACTTCTGTTAAATTTTCAGGTATATTCAGTTTCCCAGTGGTTTTTTTATTAGTTTCTATATCAGAATGACTTTCTTCTAGGGTTTTCGCGCTTTCTGGTTGATGATATTCAATCCCTGTTAGCCCTAGTTTTGTAACTTTATCAGGTTCAGTTTGGCTTTGTTTTGTTTCAATATCCAAGTCAGTTGCTTGACCACTGGCATGTAATTTGGTTACACGATGAACTTGAGTGTTCTCACCTGTATCACCTAGTCTTATGCCTGGAAATGAAACGCTACTGTCACTAAGCCAGGCATCATCACTGTCAGAACATATAATTTCAACAACTTCAGTCATGGAATGTTTGCCATCCACATGTTTCCTTCTGTGTTTTGTTGACCGGTGTGACACCATTTTTATGTCTGAGGATTCTGGAGATACCAAAATCTTTTTGATCATTTTCTTGACATCTAAAGGTTTTTTCTTGACTTGCTGTTGGTTAATTAAATTCATAGAAAATGCATCTGTACCTAATTTGTCTTTCCAAGAATAATCATAAGATTTTTCAAAGGCCATTCTGGAGGCTTGTACCGACCCAACCATCTTAAACTTTGACAGTTTGAGTTTCCTGCCTTTCTTTTTTAATCCTTTCTTTAAGTCTGAATTGTTTGACTTTGCAACTGCATTGTTAGCATTTTTCATTGTTTTCTTTTCCGTGTCACTAAGTGGACTATCAACTTTCGATGGGGATTGTGCTTGTTTCTTATCTCTTAATTTTTCTTTGCTTTTTATTGTTTTACTGGCCTTTAATTTATTTTTATTCAATCTTTTGTTATAGACGCTTGATGGTTTTCCCCTTTCTTTTGATGTTTTCTTTTGTCTTTCATGGGTTTTATTTTCTTCAATGTTTGACTTCATTTCAGTACTTTTGACACATTTCAGCTTCTCTGAAATTATAGCTTCTAAACGCTGTTTTTTGCTCTCCATATTTTTACACTTTTCAGGTGACCTTGAAGAAATTTCTTTTTCAACCAGTTTCTCATTACAAGCTACATCTAATTCCTCATTTGTAACTGGATAATTAGTGTCAATCATTTGTTTTTCGTCATGACTAGTTTCATTTGATGTAGAACAGCATTTGCAAACAGTAGACGTTTTTCTTTTTCTTCCCTTCTTTTCTATACAATTTTCATTTTTAACACAACACAGCGATCCCTTGAGGTTTACTTGTTTACACAATTTAGATCCATTGGCTTCCTTTACTTCAGATGCATTTGAAGTTTTATTGACATCTGTTGTAAGGTTGGACACACTCCTCCCTTTAGATTTCCTATTACTTGGTGTCTTTCCTTTTCTCAAATTGTTTTTAACCACTGAGTCATTAGTTTTCTCTCTTACATTATTACTGGCTTCCATGATGTCAGAACTCTCTTTTGAATCACATATAGTTTGTGGCTGATCACCCAATAACTCACTTTCTTTTTTATTCCAAGTAACTTTCTTGTTCACTTTGGGTTTACTTGTTTTCCTTCTCCCTGAATTTCGCACCATGTTTGAAGATAGCTTAGACTTTTTGGGTGATTTGTTTGCAATTGTTTCCTCGTCTTTTTCATTAGACACTAACCTTGCTTTGGCAGTCTTTATATCTACCTGTTTTTTCTTTCTAACAGTAGCTTGTAGAGGAGTTTTTTTAGTTCTTTCTATGCCAGAAAGTTTTTTGCGTGGTGAAGTTTTGGAACTAACATTATCCTGAGACTCTTTCTTTGACAAGTTTTTAATGCTGCTTAGTATACTATCTCCTCCAATAATCTTTTCTACTTTATCTCCTAGGGTAGTTTCAGTTGTACTGGTATCGTTTGCTTCTTTGCTATTCGTTTTTTTAGATTTGGATACATTTTTGTTTGGTTTTCTTTTCGTATTGTTTTCTTTCTTCTTTTGCTTGAGGGCATTCTGAATATTTTTCACTTCTGCTAATTTTAGTTGGTACAATTTCTCAAGATTATCTTCATCATAATTCATGAAATCATCAGTTTCCATTTGACTATCTTCACAAAGTGATTTGCCAAAATTAATACTTGTTGGCAGAGCCTTCATTACAGTTTCTTTATGCACACCAACATCATAAGTGTGTACATTTGGTGAATGATTCTTTCCATGTGTTTTGTGAGAAACCAATTTGTTACATGCTGTAGTTTCTGGATTATCAACAGTATTAGGACATTTTTGTATCTGACTTGATTTAGCTTTAGAAGCTGTAACAATTTTAGCAGCTTTTGCCAGTGCTACTGTCTTAGAATCTGTTGTTAACCGTCGCTTTTTACCTTTCAAACAAGAACTGTTTAAGGTTTCCAAAGTTTTGACAGTATCATCTCCCTTGTCTGTCATACTCTTTTTGTGCTTTTCTATAGGTTGATCGACATTATTGGAATCTGGCTTTTTACGTTTTCTACCTTGTTTGACCTTTTCACTGCTGTTCATCAAGTCACTGTCAGCCTTTTCTATTGACTGATGAGAATGGTTGTCTCTGCTAGCCTGTTTTACATCACTATCCGAGGTATCAACAACTGCATCAGTTTTAAAATTGACTATTTCAGCACTTTCAGTTTCAATATCAGTTCTTTTCTTTGCAACATAATTCATATGAGACACATCAGTAGTCTGTTTCTCATTATTTGCCTCAGATTTCTCAACAAAATTACTTTGATCCATTTGCCCATCTCCAGTGGCCTTTTTCATTTCTATCACTTCACTTTCTAATTTCAATATTCTCCTAGTTAAGAAATTGATATCCATTTCAGTCTTTCTTTCCCTCAATATTTGTTCTTCCGACCCTACGGATGCGGGACATTGTGTACATTCAATCAGCCTACCATCTGCACTAACTTTGAGAACAATGGGAGATTCACTCGAACAAAGACTCACACGAGAACAGGTGGATGCATTTTCACTCAAACAGGTATTTTCTAAATATTCCACGAAGTCAGTGTCAGTCTTCTTAACAATACTAGTCTCATGATCAACGTTGCCTTTATTGTCACAGGGTGAAGTAGTTATTTCAGCTGCTTTATTTATTGGCTGTTTTGTATTGTCACTTGTGCTACATTCTGGATCTAGTTCAAGATTGCGCCAACTACGAGAAGTAGATTCTGTTTCAGTTTCATTCGCAGTTACAACACTCATATTTTCGTCCGAGTCAAAAGCCTTTACATTGACACTACTTTCATTTAATTGGTTATCATCATGCACTGGTTTACTCAATGACTGATTGTTTTGATTCAGAAAATATTCGTTATCAATTTGACCTTGAAACTGATGCACATAGTTCTCTGTTGCCTCTACATTAGCTTGATTTGAGACAAGTTCGGAATTGTCCTGACCTTTAGACAGACTAACATAATCAGTTTTACCTGCAGGTACTGTTTCTTTACTTGTTCTGGACTTAACATCAGTCTTAAATGATAATTGCTGAAAGCTACTTTTAGTTGTTTCTATACCACTTTTACTGAGTATTAGTAGTGGGTCATCAATTTTGCAATCCTTACCTGACAAACCCTGTTCATAATTCTTCTCCGTACTTTCTATGTCAGAGCGCTGACAGCCATATCTCTTTATTGTTTCTGTAGTTTTTGTATTTGATAGCTTTGCAGCTTGTACACTATCCATATCAGACAACTGAAGATCAGTTTCTTTCCATACCCTTTCTACCTTCATTTCACTCAATACGGGATGATCATATAAACCATCAAACTCAACATGGTCGGGAACATGGCACTGCTGTACAACTGCAACTCTAGCCAATTTGTTTCCATCCCTTACAAACTTGTACTGTGTCGGTATATGACTACCTTTGTTCACAGTTGGCACAAACGCATGATTTGTCTCAGCAATATTTTGCGGTGACAAATTATTTCCTTTATTTTCAATGACAGTATTTGTTGGTGAGGAGATTGGGCTCACATCAAGTTCTATTAAAGATACCTCAAGTTTAACTGGAGAGGAATCTGAAAGGTTGGAATATCTATCTTGTACATGAATTATGTCATTTCTTGCAAAATCTTCTGTATTATCTGATTCAATACCATTCAAATCTTGGGAATTGCAAATTCGGAACCTACTTAGAGTCTGAATATACTCATCATGTCTTTGAGCTGTAAATAGATCCTCAGACTCAGATTCAGATAACCTTCCAGATACAGCTGTAACTTTGGTTTCTTTATTGTTTTTCTTTCTGTTTGGAAATTTCACATTTGATATTCTAGAATCGTCATTTGTTCTGCAACTACCCTCTTTCACTTTGTTCTTATTATTAACAGATTTTAATGATCTATCCCATATTTGTTCGTCCTTGTTCAGATCTATGTCTGTGTTACATCCTATAGTATTTGTTAATGTCAGAGATTCCTCTTCCTTCTGTTGAGTAAAATAATTGGCCTTTTTGGAACCTGTTATGTGTGGTGTTACTTCTATGTTTCTTATCTCTGTTTCATTAAGTTGTGATTGTTTTGAATTTTGTTTAGATGAAAGAACTGAAGATTTAGTGTCATTTTTGGCCAACTGATCTGTGAAAGTTGAAGACCCAGCTTTTAAACTATTGCTCTTGTTATTTGTAACAGATTCATCACTTGTTAGATCAACTTTTGCCGTCACTTTTGGTTTCACCTTTGCCTTTTTGTTCAAGTAACCAAAAAGCTCATCTTCTCCAGAATCACTATCATCAGACAGTTTTGTCAAATCAGCATTTGGTTTTTCTGTGTTAGTGTTTACATCAGCCATCTTTTTATATATATTAAATGGTTTGGTAGTGCCATCTGTATCAATTGTTTTCATGGTGACTGTTCCTGAAAAAATAGTTAACATGTGTGAACACAAAATTTCTAACAAGTTTATTTGTTGAATTGAGATTCACCAAAATAAAAATTGTATAAAAATACTTGAACCACCTTGGTAAACTTAGAGAATTTGGCTGAGGCAAGAGCCAAAGGTGACATGCTTCTAAGTTGACTTAACTGCCCTGACCAGTTTCATTCAACAGTTTAAACTCTTCAGAGGGAAACTGTCTGTTGTTAAAACTTGACCTTGTAAATTAGTTTTTTAAGCCCACATTACCAAGTTTTGAATCTGACTGGGATTTGATGGAGACATATTTTCTGATGTTTCTTCATAAAGATTAGATGAAATATGTTGCCTCTAATGGGTTCAGATGATTTTTCTAATAATTTACCTAGTGACCTAGTTTTTCTAGTCCATATGACCCAGTTTCGAAACTTGATTGGAATTAGACAGATTTTTCTGATGATTATTCATGGAGTCTTCATTTAGAAGACTTGATGAAAATTGTTTTTATTTCTAAAATTTGACCTAGTGACCCAGTTTTTGACCAAATGTGAACAAGTTTTGAACCTGATGGGATTTCATGGCGATACCCATATCATGATTTAATGAAATATGAGGCTCCTTGAGTTTTAAATACGTTTTTACCTAGCTTTTACCCAACATGACAAGAGTTTAAAGTTTGACCGAAATTTTATAGACATGAATAATCAGATGAACTTTCATGAAGATTGGATGTCTAATGTGATGTGTACTGTGTTCACAAGGTTATTGTGATACAAGCCATGATTTATGTAGTAAATATACAATATCAGTTCAAATTCAAGAGGATTTTGAGGCAATCTGAGTGAAACTTGTCATCTCAAGTTAACATTTCCGTATAGTTTTAATCCAATCAATCATGCCTTAGATATATGGCTCCGGACGGACAACATCAAACCAATATCCCATCTGCCTTTGTTTGGGGATAATTAACTTGTTTATAAACATTTTTTTAATATTGAAACAAAAGATACTTTATTCATTATACTGCATAATTTCATAAATTTTGTACATAACATCCAGAACAATCACATCACGTGACACAGGAAACCGACGATTTTTGTACATTAAGAGAAATTTATTTTATATTTACATATCCTGATGAAGGCCTAATTATTGGCCGAAACCGGTAGATAATAAACTTCATAACTAGTACGGTGCTTGTAGTTGATCCTTCTCTTCCTTTTATTTATTATCATTTGTTTATAAACAGATACATATGCCATCGGTCATGGTAGCCCTGTATCACGCACCCAGAAGACCAATGTATTTTAAGAAATTGCTCATGAGTAGCTTCACTATTTCTCATAGTACTTTCAATGATACATATTTAAGTTATTCCTCCGATTACAGAGATATTTTCAATATACTATTGCATTGTAACATACATGATTTTTATCCCCTGATGTTTTCAAAGCAGTACACTCTATCAATGTACCATATCAGGTAAACAATGAAAGATATTTATTTTTAACAACGCACATCACTTGATCAGTAGTCACTGGAACATGTATGGTGATTGAAAAAGCTCACTTTGAGCACAGGTGTGCTTAACATCCTGAGAGATGAGACAATAGCAAGTAGATCTTTTCTCCTTAAATAGTCTCTTCATTGTTTTCAAAAGTGTTTTACTGTGGATACCAATATGCAATATGTCAACTCCATTCAGTATCATGAGTACTTTGATTTTGCTTAATGGTTAACCCTTTCCCACTTACAAGAAATCTTCAGCAGACGACTTTGAAAACATATTGGCAAAAAAATGAAAAATCTATGAATCGATATTTGAAATGAGCAATTTCTTCATTTGCAAATGAAAACATTATCTGCTGCAAAGGTGTCAGACCGTGTTTGTATAATATGGGAAAGGGTTAATCTAAGACCAATCTGAATGTGGAAGACAGTGGTGCAATGGTAGAACTACGGCCTCTCGTACCAAGGGTCCCAGGTTTGAATCCCGTGATGAGCGGGTTAGGCCTTTAGGATTCACCCTCCCCCCGCAAACAGCATGTGTACTGGTTTTAAGTGGTTTAATATGTCTCCAGGAAGCAGACATCAAGCATGATTATCATAAGCTGAAAGCTTGTTTCTCAATTGATGTAAAATAAATAAATTTAAACTAATCTGAATTTTTTAAAAGACTTAAAATCACTTCGCAGATGTATTTATAGGGGCTATAAAAGGTAAGTTCATTATAAGACCTCTAAACCTTACATTGTTAATCTTTTCCCACATAGAACAAATCTAAACCAGTAAACTTTGAAAACATTTTGGCAAAGACATGGAAAATCTCTATAGATCAAAATATTATTAAATTAAAGAGTGGAAAACATTGTGACAAATGGAGGAATAATTGAATTGCTCATTATTTCCAATTTCTCCTTTTGCAACAATGTGTTCAAAAGCTGCTGCTGAAAACATGGCCAATGCTCCTGTATGGGGAAATAATTCATGTTTAAATATATACTTAAGAGAATTGTCCATTGAATCACAGTTAGAATATACTTTGTTGTTTGTTGACGTTGACCCTCGCGCTCGGCTTTAATGCCATTTGGCGATCAGAGAATTTTTGAGTGACCACAATATTTATAAGGAACAATTGCTTTTAACCCTTTCCCACAAACAAAAAATCTGCAGGCTAGCAAACAGATGAAAACGTATCGACTAAAATCTGAAAAATCGCAATAAATGAAAGGTTCAAATATTAAATAGAGTTGAAAACATTGTGGCAAAATTAAAAATTACTCGTTTTGAATGAACAATTTCTTCTTTTGTCAGAGTTTTCAAAAGTCAGCACAGCAGAGGCGTCGGAAAGCATCTATATGTGGGAAAGGGTTAAAGAAGAGATATATTGTTTGACGAAAACCTATTTACTCCTTATTAAACGTTGCATTTGGCATCATTTTAACACTTATTTATAATCCAAATGTGACAATGTGGTGTGAAATCTCTCATTTATGTTAAAGCTTAATAGTGCTGCCTTTATAAATTAATGGTATTTATGATGTTAAAACAAGCAATCAAGCAATTTAACCCTTTTCCCATGTATATAGACTGAAAGAAGCATTTGACGCTAGTTTCTACTTAAACTAATAAGCAACCACTGACATAAGGTTGACTATTCTGTCACTGTTTGGGGGTGCGCAATTATAAAAGCTTTTAGTCTAAATTATACATTAATTAATCAAAAATAGTTGTACTGTACACATATTTTTTTTACAAGTGCAAGTAAAAGCAAGTATCGGGTTAGGTTTAACAAGCATGCATTAGACTCTTGAATGAATCAGGACTTGCTGCATATGTCCATGTGGCTGGTAAGGTATTCCAGTTTGAGGCCTTTATTGTTCTTGGATAGAATGACTTCTTCCTTCTGAAGGTATTGCAGGATAGTATTTCACTATTTGGAAGGAGTTGTTTTTAAAGTTGTCTGAAGCAGATTTGTTATATATGTGGGAAAGGGTTAATTCAGAATTAAAAAAGAGTAGCTGCATACATCACAAACATGGGTGACAGCTAATCGCAGAATTGAAGACCCTACCCAAGTCAGGCCTTTACCCTTTACTTTAGATGTAACTTTAAACGATGCCACACCGGAGTCAATGCGACCCAAGATTGCCAGACGTTGACCATCTTTATCTACGATTTTCATAGATGCAACATGAGAGGTTTGTGTGCCTGGAGCAATGCTCATTAGAACAAATTAAAGAGTGTGCAAAAAATAGTAGTCGAATTTGCTCCAAATATAGGATCTGCACAAACTTTAGGTAAACTAAGCTTAAGGTTAACAACATCAGTCATTTATTGGTATACTTACTATTTGGTCAACCAATAAGAGTTTGGTTTAAAGGAATCGCATTGACAACAATGACAAAACAAAATAAAAATTGTTTTGCATCTTTAAAATATATATCAACAGCAAACAAATTACACTGACACCGTTTGACCTAGTAATAATGGCTATGAGTGCGTATACGTTTTATAGTCAAATGATATAAACATCTATATACACAAATGGTGCGCATTAATTAACCCTTTGACACTTACAAACCCATTTTGACGCGCTTGCAGGGGACGGATTTCGAAAAAATAATTGCCAAAAAGGAGAAATCGCTACAACACAGCAATTTCTCCTTTTATCACAATGTTATCAACCTGGGACAAATAATACGGGGAAAGGAAACTAGTGCGATAAGATATATATTATGCTTTTACAGGTCAAAATACATACATGTATGCTATTAACAGATAGCGTATAAAGTATATATTGTTATGGGTGAAAGAAAAAGATATTGTGAGTATTTTAAAATAAAATATAATAATATAACATAAGCTATCATATCTTGCAATAACCCCAAACACGATTATAAAGTCGATGAAAACTGTGAGCTAGATAAAAAAAATAAAATACACATTTGATATACTAAATTAATTAATAAATAAGTAAAGTAAGGGAGAATTATAAATATATTGCATTTTTTCGCACGTCCTTAAATTCTGTATTGGTAATATAATTATGATTGGTAATTAATTCTTTGTTCTTTTTGCGATTACTTTAATAAACGTGTGGTGTTGTTAAAATTGCATCTCATTCAAATTAAAACACCGCTCTTCAAAGAAATGGAGATTATATTTTATTATAGGTTGTGTTGTTTTGAAGAAAAACAAAAAAACAAACACTGACTAATTACAGTTAACTGTGTTGTAAGTCGACCATTTTCATAATAAGTCGGTAATTAGTGGTCCCAGTATCAACTTAATTCAATAATGGGACTTATCCTTATTTTTGTCTAGATTATTTTAATTCGTCTGCAACCGATATTTAGAATTTTAACATGAAACTCAATAGCTTTTTACGCCCATATGCTTGAACTGGGACCACTAATACGTGTTAGTGGTCCCAGGCTTGAATAATCTTTTGTTTGGGTGCTGTTTCAAGAACAAATTCACAGTACATGTCCTTTTGGCAAATGCCGTCAGGAGTTATCAATAAATCATAACGATCGTGACTTAGTTATTGTTATAAAAAACGGAAAATATCTAGTACTCTGGGATTATGTTCTTGGTGCAATATAAAGGTTAGAATAGATTCAATTTCTAACAAGGTAACACACAGTTTATCACAAAAGTGTCAGAATAACAGAACTACAAGATGCCCTAGAACAGACGTGATGCCTGAAGAAGAAGGAGATATCAAAACCCACAAGAGAGGGAGAGTGGCAATGAAGTGAATGAGACCATGCCTCTCCTCTACAGGCACCAATGCACCAATAAGTAAGTTGTAGCAGTAGAGTGCAAACGCCAACCTCTCCCTCGACCGGTTGATCCGATCGCGCTGTGCAGGTGCCCGCAAGCGCTGTGGAGGTATCAACGGCATTCTCGTGAGAATGTTTTTCTTAATGCTATAGATCTAAGTCAAGTTCGAATATAGGTCTCCTGCTTTATGTTGGTATTTGTTTGGCTCTCTTGTTTTATTTTATTCTTCAATGTTTAGCCTATATGTCCCTTTTATATTATTCACATCCACGTTTTCTTTGCAAATATGTTCTCATTACCCAGAGACATATATATGTCTCTGCATTACCGTACTCAAGATATTTGCGATCTCCTAATTGGCAAAGACTAGAGTGATATCATACAGTACCTGAGTGCCCTATGGGCGGAGTTTCTACTATCCTTTTAAAGATATCGAGTTGAATTTGACTACCATGTAAATTCTATTGAGATGATTTTGACTCATCATTTCGTAACTGGGTAACCTTTTTCATAGGTTTTCGAGCGGCTGTTATATGACTAAAACAATTGCTACAAATTGACCAAGATTGTGTGTTTACGAAATGACGATACCTACATCGACAATCCATAGATTGTTGTCCGTAAACGTATGGATAGCCAAAAGAAGCGCCAACCAATCAAAATTCGATTCTCATTCCCCAGTTCCCAACCGGCGAAATATTAATTTTTGTACTTCCGGTAGAAAACTAAAAAACATAAAAATGCTGATAAAAGTGAAGGTATAAATCCAACAAATGTGTACTTATTTGCTTGACGATTTATCTGTAACATGTATCAATTGAGTTCATGTCGTCCACAAATAAACTTACTTTTTACTTAATCATATTCTTTTTACTTTCAGACGCTGACTGGAAAAGAGGTGAGCAACTTCATTGAAAAGTGAAAATCTACTTCAAAAATAGAAATGACGTTTGGTCAAGTATCCTACAGGACATTCTTATGTGTTTTATTTGCCCAAAGACACACTTTAATACATGTTGACGTCCTAAAACGCTTTTGAAATGGATTCATATGACAAATATGTCTCTTCTTTTCCTTTATGTTGAAATTAAGTCTTTACTTTAGAATTAGACACCAATCTCAAAGTTATTCTTTTGTTTTAGATGGTAATAATAATTATTTGCGTAGATCTGTAAGTATGATACAGGAACACATACTATCATATATAGATTCTTGAATTTTACAATAAATTGATGGGATACATCATGGTTTGCCTTTAGTCCTTCAAAAAAAGACATCGTGTATGCTTATTTTTCATTTTGTTATTATCCTGCATACCAATTGACCAATAATGACAAAATTGAGAAACCGAAAAGGCTAAATTATTTGGACTAGGTTTGCCTTCATCCTGAGTCTCAATATAGAATTTACATCTTAAAAATAAAATATAAAATTGCCTTCCGAGTACAGAAACCTACACTAACTTCATCCCAGGACCCCAGTTTTAACCCTTTTCCACATACAGCAAATCCTCCCAAAACTGTGGCAAATGTCTTGGCAAACATTCAATACTCTCTTTCAATGAAAGTTCAATTATTGAATCAAGTTGATACCATTGTCTTAAAAGGAGAAATTGCTACTTCAAACACAATGCTTTCAAAAGACATCTGCTGCAGATGTGTGAAACTGTTTCTGCAGGTGGGAAAGATTTAAACTTGAATCCTTTCCGACATAAAGACACATTCTGACGCCTCTGCAGCAGATTTTTTTTGAAAACATTGTGACAGAAGTAGAAATTGCTTCAACAGAACAATTTCTTTTTTTTGTCACAATATTTTCAAAACCGTCTCCTGCAAGTTTGTTGTATGTGAGAAAGGGTTAAATGGACAGTTGTTTCCTTGTGACATCACATAGGCTCCTATTCCATTGTGTGCTGCTAAGGAACCTATGTGTTACTTCAGATTAAAAGAGAGGAATTGGGTTTAAGATACAAATAGCCCTTCTGTAGAAGCTGGCTTTTATAGCAACGTTTGTAGAGTGGTTGGCAATGTACATCGTGATTAGTGCCTGGATGGGTTATAATGCGATGACTTAACTGTATTTGAAGCTTCAATTGGCTTTGAAATATCAAAGTCATGGCACTCAAAAGAATCGTCATGTGAAATACTCATCTTATCTAGAGCTCTGCACAACATTTTCAACTAACTTCAATAATAATACTTTATAGAGATTTTCCATATTTGACAAGGCGTTTTCAATTTCACCTGCTTCAAATTGTTCAGGTGGGAAAGTGTCAACAGTCAGCATTATTTGCAGTGCAATAAAACAGAATGTGAAATACTTATTTTAAACCTGCCTTATCTTTATTGAAAAATTAAAAAAAAAGGCAGGATTATAGTGATGGAAATTAACTTTTGTCCATAAACAGACACACATTGACGCATCTTCTGTAGATGAATTTTGTAAAAATTTCATGGCAAAATGAATCAAAGCGCCGATGGCACAGTAGTGGTTATCGTGTAGAAAATCCTGCAAAGTAACACGCAGTATGTCGGTGTAGGCCCTGCGAATAGATATAGGCATATACGATAACGCTCGATCTCCAACTCAATTCGGCTGCACTTTCAGCATTGATTGCTAATTGACGCTAGAACCTACAGACATGTCTAACTTGTACACTGCATGACATCAAGTCTTTTAAACCTTAGTAAACCAGTCTTATCATCTAGACACTTTCATATATTGCAACAACTACAAAATAAAGCGTTTATAATATTGAGATTTAAGAACAATCGATAACCATTCTCAAGAGCTATTTATAGAACCTTTTTGAATTTCCAGATGCTTCTACTGCGTCATTGAGGTGTTTTGAGTATAATGAGAGTTATAGTATTTATTATCTGCCCAAACATGAAGAAAGATAATATTTACATAATTAAACTCTATGTAGATATTATCTCAAATCTTATCTTAGTATCAATCCGGTACCAAATTAGCACTGACATGATTGTTATTAATCGTGTCTTTGCATCACTGATGGAACTATATATTTGGCGGCTTAACGGATGTAGGTTAATTGGTTTGCAGTAAGGAATAAAAAGTCAAATGGCTTTTCAAAACTGACTATGTAATTTGTTTCGTTTTTGTTGTTTCTGTTAGCATTGTGGCAATTGTCAAACCAATCACCACACAAATTGCCCATGATGATGCTCGTTTTCAACTGTAAGCCTATTTGAACAATAATTTTACTTTCATTTACAGAGAATTTCCAGATCTTTGCATAAATGTTTTAAGTTCACCTGAGATGAATTATTGTGATCAATCTTTGTCCTGCATGCTTGGACCACCTGTCAACATCTTCTCCTCTGTAACAAGTGGGTCAACAGGGATGTTACTTCGCAGAAAGCATCCTCTCAATGTCCTTACCAAAATTATTTCAAATTGTTCTGATCCATGCAGAATTTTGGTTTCGATGGCAACCATAATAATAAAAAGAAATCCTCCCAAGCCAGTTGGCAGATTTTTAAAATATTTTTGTTGAAAATTTCTGAAATGTTCCTTGGGTGAGCCTTTATATTCCTTCAAGCAATTTTGATTGTCGAAAATCATTGGGGGCTGTGCTGTTATGCCTTATATGGTTTAAGTGAAAACCTATATAAAAATCTTTCTCCTCCGAAAAGTATTTTGTAGAATTGATCCTTGGGTGCACCTATTTCACCTTAGGCCAGGGCTGATTTTTCTTTTTAGTGAAAACTTTTCATCCAAAAGTATCAGACAGATTTCCAAAAAGTAATTGTTGAAATGTTCCTTGGGTGATCAATCCTCTACTTGATTCATTCAAGACTTGTTGATATGTCAAAATTCATGGTCACAAGGGGCTGGGGCTGTTTAAGCCGTTATTGTCAGATTGTAAGATTTAGAGAATTCGCTTTGTTGTCTAAAGTTGTCCATGTTATGAAACAGACCCAAAAAAGTAGTCAACTGGTTAATTTTAATGATGTTGTCATCCATCTTATACATCTCATTAACATTTTGTTTGTTTATTTTTACAGATAGAAATAGACATTGAACCCACAGATAAGGTAAGCCAATATAGAAACAAATATATTTGAATAGGAAAAAAGTTATTATGATTTTATATCTTGAAATTTAATTTTGATAAATTATTATCGTTTTGTTTACATAAGCATTTCATAATCATTATTTCATATAACCTCCATCCTTGATCCAGAACATGCTTTTTGAAAAGTTGCTCATAATCTCGGATATATAACAAGAATTGAAACTTATTTTCATAAAATGTTTTGATTTTCAACATTCTTTCTGTTTCAAAAGAAAAACGGAGATCTTCAAAGTTTTCCATAGAAGTATGCAAATCAGACTGCAATGCAATCTCTTGAGAGCAAAATCTTGTGAATTAAGAAACACAGATGTTCTGAAGAGGTTAAGACTTTTCATGATAGAAATGTTGTTGACACATCTTCTGCAGACAGCAGTAGAAACCATTGTAGGAAAAGGAGAAATTGTTGGTTACTAGTTCAATACAAGCAAATACTCCTTTTCCATCATTGGTTTCCAATTCCAAAGCTGTTCTATGTACAGTTCAGATAAAATTTTATACTTAAATATCATAATTATTATTTGTCAGGGTATATGAGGGTTATAGTTTAACTGTTGTTCATAGTAATAACTCAAATTATTTCTGCCATGTTTAGCTACGTTAGGAAACATGACAGAACATGGCTTGAACTTAACACAACTTGTACTGAACATTTTAATTTTGGACTTCAAAATTTGCTGCCCTTATTTTGTCTTATTGAAAGTGATTTGGATTAATCAGCCAGTGCATACCAAGTTTCAAAATTAACTTATTCATTCAATGTTAAAGCATGGACACAGCGAATCATTACGGTTACCAGGCTTTGATTTTCTGAGTCTCATGTCACAACGAGACAACAACATGGCTCGCACATAGGGACAATGTGGCCACTTATGCTAGGGCATAAGAGGTTTTCCCTAAAGGTTGGTGCTGTTTTAACCCGTTCCCTCTGCAGCAGAAGGCTTTTTGAAAACTTGGTGACAAAATAAAAATTGCTCAAAAGAAGCAATTTCTCCTTTTGCCATGTTTTCAACCCTATTCAATAGTTATACTTTCATATAAAGAGATGTTTAATATTTTCGCCTAGATATGTTTTCAAAGTTGTCTGCTGTAGATTTGCTGTATGTGGGAAAGGGTTTTACATTTTATATGGTGTTGTTGTTGTTGTTGTTTCAGACAAAATAAATTATAATAATGACACATTTTTCCATGACAGGTGGAAAGGATTAAAGAGAGAGTTGAAGAGAAAGAGGGTATTCCACCACCACAGCAAAGACTTATTTTTAGCGGGAAACAAATGTAAGCACTAAGGGTTGTTTATATGTATACTTGAGGCTATGATAAGGAGGAGTAAACTTGTGTTTGCCCAACAATTTATCTTATGATACAGCCAAACCCTATGTTATGGGGACTTGATCCTTTCCCTCATATAGACGCTTTCCGACGCCTTTGCAGCAGACAGCTTTTTGAAAACATAGTGACAAAAGAAGAAATTGCACAAAACGTGCAATTTCTCCTTTTGCCACAATGTTTTCCACTTTTTGTCATAGGTTATCCATTCAATTATGGAGATGTTCTATGTTTTGAAAAAATACGTTCAAAGTCGTCTGCTGCAGAATTGTCGTATGAGGGAAAGGGTTAACCCTATCCCACGTTCAACAAATCAGTGGTAGACAACTTTGTTAACATTATTGCCAAAACAAGAAATACCTCTATATATTTATCAAAAATAATTATTGAATAGAGTTGAAATCATTGTCACTAAAAAGAAAAATTGCTTATTTGATAATATTATGGAAAAAGAGATACTGCTCATTCTGAGTCATCTCCTGCAAATGTGTCAAAATGCGCCTATATTTGGGAGCGGGTAAAAAGAATGGTCTCGTTATTTTAGACTGATTGGCTTACAATCCAAGAAGCTGATAAAATTAAATCTACCATTTAACTTCTCTATATTGCTTTCCAACATATACAGATCTGCAGTAGACGACTGTGAAAGAATCTCATGGTCTAGGGGGAAATAAATAATTAGATTAGGTAAACCTCTGCAAATGACATTATAATTGTTAAAAAGAGTTGAAAACATTGTTGCAAAAGGATATTTTTTTTAATTTTGAGCAAATTCTCCTTTTGCCACAGTGTATTCAAAAGTCGTTTGCTGCAGTTAGGTCAAAATGTATCTGCAATAGGCAAAGGATTTACACATATTAAGCACCACTTTCGTACAAAATTTAAGGATATTTCTAGATCATAATCATGTTCTTTTTAATTTTCAAGATGTTTACAGAGTTGTAAATATTGTGGCAAATGGGATTGCTCATTATGAGCAAGATTCTTTTTTTGCCACTATGTTTTCAAGTTGCCTGCTTCATCAGATGACAGAAAGTGTCTTCATGTGGGAAAGGGTTAATTATGTTCTTTTCCCATGATTGTTTGCTGCCGAGACTTCCAAAGTTGTCCGTATAAGAAAATTGATGTGTTGTTCCCCTCATATTGATTTTCATTTTAAGCTTGTCTGTTTTTCGAGAGAAAATAAGTCGGGGTATTGAGATACCTTTGGCATCGTCACAAAACTTTAACCTACCCTCATAACTTTTAAACCGTTCAACATTTTCGAATGAAACTTGGTACACATGTTCCTAGGAAAAATATGCATGTCTATACCAAGTCACATAACTCTTGTTTTAATTATTATTTATTAATGCCCTTTTTTCGACTTAGAAAAAACAGACAATCATTTGCATTTGTTCTGCGGCACTCTTGTTACTCAATTAAACCCCATGTTCTGGTGCTCTAAATAATTG
Source organism: Serripes groenlandicus (assembly GCA_031761405.1). NCBI lineage: Eukaryota > Metazoa > Mollusca > Bivalvia > Cardiida > Cardiidae > Serripes > Serripes groenlandicus. The sequence continues at coordinate 67,265,202 of JASEVX010000010.1, forward strand.
TCTTGCAGAGGCGATTCTATTCAGTACCCACATCATAGGGCTTTTGAGATGAAACAACAATTTGAGAACATGGGTTCACCCCTTATCCATAAATCTATCTCTATTTCAGGAATGATGAAAAAACGGCGCAGGATTATAAAGTCACTGGAGGTTCTGTTTTACATCTTGTATTAGCTCTACGTGGTGGGTTATGATGGACATCTCATTTTCTTTTTCTCTCTTGTTTATTGTTTTTATAATGAAACTTGTGTTTGAATAAATGTACATGCACACTTCTACTGGACTCTGAATTTAACACTTTATCTGATATGGACATTTCTTCTGAAAGACAAGACTGAAAGACAGTTCTTCTGAAGAGCAAGGCTGAAAGCCATTGCTTCTAAAAGGCAAGACTGAAATCCTTTTTAGAGTTATATTCCATCCTTTAATTTATTTGAATGTGTTGTAGAAAATATATGTGATGTTTGTAAACCATGCATGAACCCGTTCACACATACAACATATGTGCAGCAGATGACTTCATGGCTAAAATGTGAAACATCTCTATAATTGATAGTTTTATCATCACATAGAGTTGAAAACATTGTGTTAAATTAGAATTGGTTCATTATGAACAACTTCTTGGTTTGCCACTAAGTTTTAAAAAAAATTCTGCTGAACAGGCATTTGTATGTGGGAACTATTGCCTGACATGTTAATGCTTGACTCAACCGAATAAGAAATGATCCTTGGCTTTAATGTTAATTCTGATGAAATAAAATCAAAATTTAGAGATGAAATATAAATTAGTATGGGAAAAACAATTCCTCCTTTAATGTTTTCAAAGAACATCCTTTACTGGACAAACATCAACATTGTTTCCCTTTTAACCAATTCCTATAATAAAAGTACACCTAAAATAGCATCAAGTAAATATGTGTGAAAATGAAAAGATTAGTAAATGAAGTTCAAGAACTTGCATGGGCTAACAGTCTTTGTGGATAAGCAGCCAGCTGCTAGGAAAACCTGGTGTTAGTAAGCCAGGGAACATTTGGGTAGGTGAACTGGCTATTGTGATATTACAGAAAAACAAATTCAAATGGCAATGCATTACACCCTTATCAATCAATAAAACAAGAACTTTCCATTTCTTAGAAACTTGAAATCAATTTTTTAATCTGTATTTATGAACAAGTCTTTTCTCAACATTGATAATTGTGACGAGGGGGGAAGTAAATAAACCAACATAAGACATTTGGGCAAATTGAACTTGGTAGACATTGTTTGCAATTATAATTAAAACAGGTGCTCAACAGTTCATGCAAATGTTGTTTAACCCTTTCCCACATATAAAAAATCTGCAGTAGACACATCAGTAAGCATTTAGGAAAAAATATAGAAAATCTATCATTGAAAGGACTACTAAAAGATAAAATTGAAAACATGGAGGCAATAGGAGAAAGTGCTCATGATCAGCAATTTCTCCAATTGCCACAATATTTTTTCGAAAGTCGTCTGCTTCTGATTTGTAGTCATATGGGAAAGGGATACAGTAGTGTACAGTCAGATAAGGGTAATTTGTCCATGTTTTCCTTTACTTGAGAATCATTTCAACTTACTGATAACTTAATGTCTGCTTTACAAGGGGGAAAATGTGATCAAATGTTTTTTGTATTATATTAAACATCGTATAAAATGGTATTATACATGTAAAAGTTAATATTTGATTTTCATTTAGACTCTTTTATTAGCTCACCTTAGCATGAAGTGCTGGGTGAGCTATTGTGATCACTCACTGTCTGTCCGATGTCTGTCGTTCCGTTTACATTTTCCAACAAAAAACTTCAGTTGCATTTCTATAGAAATTCATAAAAAAAAATGAGTAAAATAACAATTGTTTTCCCTTATAAATCTTTATGAGGTGATGCTTGATTCTAATTAGACTGTAGTATGAGAAAGCTTTCATATTTTAATTATTTAAATAAAACAGTTTTTCCTCTGCTCGGTAGGTACCAATTAAGGAACTGCAAGAAGTAACGACTGAATCGCAACTAAATTATACCTCTTTAAAGGTTGGTTAAAGGTTGGTGTCCAATACAAACATTGGGGGGATAAATGTACACAAGAAAACTGTTAAAGCATTATACAATTTTGCTGTTTATGGGATATCATATAGATGAGTTCAGGTATGTCACAGAAAGCTAACATTCTCTTATTTCCTAATAGTGAAGACCCTGATCATACTGTTTTAAGTACATACTGATCAGGATCTTCATCATTATGAAATAAGAGAATGTTTTTTCCTTGTGACATACCGGAAATCATCTTATAAACAGTATGATTAGTTTAGCACTAGACACAATTTTACTTGACCGCCTCGATGGTGTTGTGGTAGAGCGTCCACCTCAGGTGTGGGATGTAACATGTTTGATCCCTGGCCGGGTCATACCACATTAAAAATGGTAGTAATGGCTGCCTTCCGTTGTGCTGAAGGTTTCAGGGTTAGCATTACAACTGACTGGCTAATGTCAGGATAAATGGACCAGTAGGACTGGTAACTTACTCAGGAAATTAAGTGATATAACATCAAAAACGTTGAAAGCGGCGTTTAACACCAAACAATAAACATTTACTTACTCTGTAACTTAAGATGATTTCAGGTATGTCACAGAAACTGAAAATAAATTAATGTTAGTTTTCTGTGACATACTAAATCATATTTTTTCCATAAACAGCATTTATATTTCTTTTAAAAGCACTAGATAAACATACTTATTGTGTATATATTGTATATGCCTCATTAAACTGAGTGTGTTTTTAGATCACCTGAGCCGAAGGCTCAAGGTGAGCTATTCTGATCACTTTTTGTCCGCCGTCCGTCCGGCGTTAACTTTTAGCTTTAAACATCATCTCCTCCCAAACTCCAAGGACAATTTCCGTGAAACATCACAGGACTGTTCCTCTGGTTGGCCTCTTTCAAAGTTGTTCAAAGATTTAAATTCCATTGAGAACTTTGGTTGCTGCGGCATCAGAAAGGGGGCAAAAGGTCCAAACTTTAAAAATCTTCTCCTCCGAATTTGCCTGTCAGATTTAAATATAATTTGGTAGAAATGTTTATTGGGTGACCCTCTATAAAAATTGTTCAAGCCATACTGATTGGTCGAAAAACATGGCAGTCAGGCGGCATCAAAAAAGGGGCAAAATGACAAAATTTGAAAATTCCATTTTTATGCAAATGCTTGTCTGATTTTAAGAAAATATAATACGAATCTTACTGTTATGATCCTCTATTCAATTTGTTTAAGCCGTTTTGATTGGTTACACAATCATAGCAACCAAGCGTCATCACAAAAGGGGTAAATTGAACTTTTAGCTACAAATGACAACCATCTCCTACCATTCCAACAGACCAATTACCACAAAACATCACAGGAATGTTCCTTTGGTGGTCCTCTTTCAAAATTGTTCAAAGATTAAAATTCCAATGAGAACTTTGGTTGCTGCGGCATCAGAAAGATGACAAAATGTCCAAACTTTAATAATCTTCTCCTCCGAATCTGCCTGTCAGATTCAAATATAATTTGGTAGAAATGTTCCTTGGGTGACCCTCTATAAAAATTGTTCAAAGCATACTGATTGGTCGAAAAACATGGCAGTCAGGCGGCATCAGAAAAGAGGCAAAATGACAAAATTTGAAAATTCCATTTTTAGCTCTACTGGCCAAAGGCCAGAAGGGCTTATGTCGTGGCGATTTGTCCGTCGTCCGTCCGTGCGTCCGTAAACAATTTCTTGTTAACACGATACAGTCTTCACTTTTGATTGTATCTCAACCAAACTTATACAGTAGTTAGATATCCATGAGAGCTCGGTTTCTTTCGAAAACCAGCCAGATCTGCCCATGCATGACTGGATTATGGCCCTTGAAATGGTCAAAATTGCTATAAAAGAGCTTGTTAACACGATACAGTCTTCACTTTTGATTGTATCTCAACCAAACTTATACAGTAGTTAGATATCCATTAGAGCTCGGTTCCTTTCGAAAACCAGCCAGATTCGCCTATGCATGACTGGATTATGACCCTTGAAATGGTCAAAATTGCTATAAAAGAGCTTGTTAACACGATACAGTCTTCACTTTTGAGTGTATCTCAACCAAACTTATACAGTAGTTAGATATCCATGAGAGCTCGGTTCCTTTCGAAAACCAGCCAGATCCGCCCATGCATGACTGGATTATGACCCTTGAAATGGTCAAAATTGCTATAAAAGAGCTTGTTAACACGATACAGTCATCACTTTTGATTGTATCTCAACCAAACTTATACAGTAGTTAGATATCCATGAGAGCTCAGTTCCTTTCGTAAACCAGCCAGATCCGCCCATGCAAGACTGGATTATGGCCCTTGAAATTGTCCAAATTGCTAATATATCTATAGGTGCTACCTATTTACGAAAAAACGCAAGATAATTATAAACAAAAATTAAAGAGCATACTTTGGCCATAAAAAAGGATTTACAAGTAATTGACTAGACAATAATAATGTTAATGTCATGTTTTGTGCATTATCAAAAAATATTTGGAATTCGTATTGCTCTCGTCTATTATTGCGAACAGAAAATAATAAAGTAAAGACTTTCAGAAAATCAAGGAATACATTTATAATGAACGAGGTTAAAACATGATGGCCAAGATGATCCTTAATCGATCACCTGCATTATGGTAAAGAAGCAAAAAGATCAGCTCTTTGCTGATGCCACCTGGCAACTGCCTTTTTCAACAAGTCAATATGACTGGAACAAATGATGTAAGGGGTCACATTTCTGCTAAACCCTTTCCCTATTAGAGACGGTTTCTGAGGCCTTTGCAACAGACGATTTAGGGAAAGATTGTCGATTTAGGGAAAGATTGTCGCTAAAAGAACAATTGCTCCTTATGAGAAAGTTATCCTTTTGCCACAATGTTTGATAAATAGCTCATGTATAGGAATTTGGGGTATTTCATGTTGATACCACTTTTTTGCGGGAAACGACGTCGCTCCATTGACGTTACGCCAAGATGAAGTGTTACGGAAATGACGTCACGTCCTTCTTTGGATACGATACAGTCAACATTTAGGTTCAGGGGTAGAAGTCTAATGCTGTCGTTTTTTTGACGAATGGGAAAACATATTTCTTACAGAGTTCCATTTATTTTTAATGTTAATTCCCCCAAAACACAGCACTTTAATAAATATCGATTTAAAAAAAAAAAAATATTAAAAAGACGACAATAATTTAAAAAAACCGTGTTTGTTGTGTCATTTTATACATACCCAAATTATCGATTTAAAAAAAATATTAAAAAGACGACAATAATTTTTTTTCAATCCGTGTTTCTCGGCTCATTTTATACATACCCAAAATGGCGGCCCCCATGGATTTGGCCAGTTTCATTTCAGAAAGCTTCATGGGTTATTGAAAAAAAAAAAAAAAAAAAAATCTCACACCCGTTAACCATAAGCGAAAAAACCCATTCATGGTTTTTTTCCGTATAATTGAGCATGTGAACACAATAGAGGCTCCATTTACTATCTGATCTTCACCAAACTTAGATAGTAGTTAAATATTGATGAGAGCTTGGTTCCTTTTGAAAATCAGCCAGATCCGCCCATGCAAGACTGGATTATGGTCCATGAAATTGTAAAAATTACAAAAGAGCCTCCATTTACTATCCGATCTTCACCATACATACATGCTCTGGATTGAAAATGACCAAAGAACCATACCAGTAGAGCATAGGCCCTCATGGGCCTCTTGTTATGAAAGTGTTTGTCTGATTTTAAGAAAATATAATACGAATCTTACTGTAATGAGCCTCTATTTAATTTGTTTAAGCCGTTTTGATTGGTTACACAATCATATCAACCAGGCGTCATCACAAAAAGGGTAATTGAACTTTTAGCTGCAAATGACAACCAACTCCTACCATTCCAATAGACCAATTTCCACAAAACATCACAAGAATGTTCCTTTGGTGGTCCTCTTTCAAAATTGTTCAAAGATTTAAATTCCATTGAGAACTTTGGTTGCTGCGGCATCAGAAAGTGAGAAAAATACCCAAATTTTAAAATCCTTTTCCTCCATAATCTACTTGTGCGATTGCAAGATAATTTGGTAGAAATGTTTCTTAAGTGACCCTCTAAATAAACTGTTGAAGCCATATTGATTTCGTTGAAAACAGGGCAGCAAGGCGGCTTCAGGAAAGGTGCAAAATGACAAAAACTTTATAATTCCATTCTTATTAAAGTTCTTGGTAGATTTCAAGATATAAATGGCCTTTACTGATAAGCTGTTTCTTGAGAAGTGTCTTCTCCTTTCAGTTTCATTTGCACTCCCTGATAACATTTTCCAGATATTTGCAGTTAAATATTTGCTACTAATTTACTATCAATTAGGTGATCGATTTAGGGCCATCTTGGCCCTCTTGTTATAACAGTTATGTACATTTTATCTCACCAGGGTTTGTATATGACACCCAACCTTTACATAGATCTAATATAGTTCTGTTTACGATTCTAAGTGTTATGATGTACATGAATGGATCCGTTTTTAAAATCCTGAAATCTTGGAGAAATGTATAATTCATGAGTGTGTGCTCTTGTGTAACATAGTTGTGGTTGATCCCAAACCCAATCAGCTTCTTACTTTAAGAAATATCGATTTGAACTTTTTTTACATGAATTTCTTCCCTCTGGATAGAAATGCCACTTTAACCAATGGACCAATTTCTAAATATCTTTTACTGGAATATGTCTTTTGTGGGTGATCCTTGCAAAACTGTTCATTGGATTTAATTGCATGGAAAACTCTGGTTACTTTCTACCAAGATTCTTAAAATTATTCCAATGCATTGAAAAACATGGATTCCATGATGCATTGCTCATTTTCAGAACAAAAAATAAAACAATCTACTTGTTCAAAAATGATGGCCTGATTTGAAATAATTTGGCACCAATTTTCATTTATTAGCTTTCTGCAAAGAGTGATCAAATAGTTATGACCCCCTTTGAAGAAGAGGGGAAGAGAGGTAAATGCCAGTCGTCAGTCAGTAGAATCGAGCTTTTCCAATTGTTAACTAGATAATACTTGGCCATTAAATTTGGCAGGAAGGTGGGGCATAATGTTCAAGACAAATATCTCGTATTTTAATTTGCTAATTGACATAATTTCCAGGGGTCTTGTTTTTTTTTCCATATAAAAACAGTAAAATGTTTAAAAAAAATATCGAAAGCTGCAAGTGCTGTGTTATTAGCTCGACTTTTGAAAAAAAAAGAGAGCTATTGTCATGACCCTGGCGTGGTCGTCCGGTTAAGGTTTTTTGTTCAGCTCGTTTTTTTTTTCGTTTTTCTAACAAACTACTACTGTTAAAGTCACTAAACTTCATAAACATTATCATAATATGTTAAATAATAAAAGTATATAGCTGGAAATCTTTATTTGTTTCACTTAAAACTTCAAAACGTAAGGTTACGGTTTTTTGTTTAGCTCAGGTTTTTGACAATTTTTGACTCATGATTTTTCATATTTTTTACTTTGCTTGATACTTCACAAACTTGCTGAGTGTCTTAAGTTGACCTTATATAACAAGTTTCATAACTCTGTAAATAGTATTGACAAAATTATCTCCCCATTTCGATTTAGAAAATCTACTTTGAAGGGAGAAAAATGGTGATAACTGAAACACAATTTAACCTGTAGCTTTGAAACTTCCTAAACTTATTCAATGTCTTAACATAACTTGATACAACAAGTTCCATAACCCTGAACTTAATATTGACCAAATTATCCCCCCTTTTGGACTTAGAAAATCTACACTGAAGGTGTTGTGATCCGGTTAAGGTTTTTTATTAGCTCGACTTTTGAAAAACGAGAGCTATTGTCATGACCCTGGCGGCGCCGGCGGTGGCGTGGTCGTCCGGTTAAGGTTTTTTGTTTAGCTCTTTTTTTTATTTATTTTTTCTCCCTATCAGTCGAGCGTCTGTGCCGTACGCGGTGCTCTTGTTTTAGTTGTAGCATCACAAAGCTATAGCTCTATTATTTAAGTTATGTCATTGGGGTTGAAAATTGCCCACCCTAGGGGAACATGTTGTACAAAGGAAGTACTTTGTACATGTATAAGTTACTGTAGCTAAAGGTCATCAGTACAAACTTTTACTCCATAACTTTACTACAACCGGCGAACATGATGTGTTTGATGTTATCTTTATGAATAAATTCCGTTCAATCACTGATTAACACTTCCCCTTATTAAAATGACATTTGAAGCCTCTGCCGCAAATGACCTTTGTAAAGAGTTAAGGAGTTATTGGATCAGTATGAGCAAAGTCTCCTTTTCATCTCCATCAAATCTAGGTCACAATGTCATATTTCAGAAAATCCTAATGATCACTATAGGAGCCTCATTTTTCATCAAACCAACATAAGTTTCATCAGAAATTTATCTGCATTAATCCTTAGTCAATTTCAAAACGGGGTCATGTGGGGACAACAACTATTTTATGAGTTCAAAATTTAGGAAAACGTTGTTAACACATTTTTCTTCCAATCTTCTTGAAAATCAGCTGAGCCCCAGTAGCGTCGGGGGCTGTTAATCCAAGGAATGTGAGTTTGCGCCCCAGCTCAGCCAACTACTTGATGTTTGACAAAAGTCAGTGTAACGAGCGTCATTCACTTTCCACCAACGCGCTAAGTCTATGTGGAATAGCAGCCGGTTGCTTGGAAAGTCTGTTGTGCGAGGAAACACATGGGTAGTTGATATCACTGAACAATTATTGACAACGTCGTAAAATTCCAATCTATCATAAACAATCATCAAAATAGTCTTCTCTTTCAAATCCCAGTCAGGCTCAACTAGGTCAAATTTGAGAAAAACCATGTAAACAGGTGTATCGAGGTGTACTTACGGAAGCGTCCTGGTGCCAATTCATAATGTTCTATAAAAAAGAATAACTCCTACGTAAGAGATAAAAAAGCCTAATTAGGACTGTAACTCCTACGTAGGAGATAAAAAAAAAGCCTAATTAGGACTTTGTAACTCTTACGTAGGAGATAAAAAAGCCTAATTAGGAGTTTATAACTCCTACGTAGGAGATAAAAAAGCCTAATTAGGACTTTGTAACTCCTACGTAGGAGATAAAAAAGCCTAAATAGAACTTTATAACTCCTATGTGAGATAAAAAAGCCTAATTAGGACTTTGTAACTCCTACGTAGGAGAAAGAAGCCTAATTAGGAGTTTATAACTCCTACGTAGGAGAAAGAAAAGTCTTATTAGGAGTTTATAAAATAAAACTTTGTTACTCCTACGTAGGAGATAAAAAAGCCTAATTAGGATTTATAAAGTCCTACGTAGGAGTTACAAAGTCCTAATTAGGCTTTTTTATCTCCTACGTAGGACTTTATAACTCCTACGTAGGAGATAAAAAAGCCTAATTAGGAGTTATAAAGTCCTACGTAGGAGTTACAAAGTCCTAATTAGGCTTTTTTATCTCCTACGTAGGAGTTATAAACTCCTAATTAGGCTTTTTTATCTCCTACGTAGGAGTTGCAAAGTCCTAATTAGGCTTTTTTATCTCCTACGTAGGAGTTATAAAGTCCTACGTAGGAGATACAAAAGCCTAATTAGGACTTTGTAACTCCTACGTAGGAGATAAAAAAGCCTAATTAGGAGTTATAAAGTCCCACGTAGGAGTTACAAAGTCCTAATTAGGCTTTTTTATCTCCTACGTAGGAGTTATAAACTCCTAACTAGGCTTTTTTTTATCTCCTACGTAGGAGTTACGAAGTCCTAATTAGGCTTGTTTTATCTCCTACGTAGGAGTTATAAAGTCCTAATTAGGCCTTTTTATCTCCTACGTAGGAGTTACAAAGTCCTACGTAGGAATTACAAAGTCCTAATTAGGCTTTTTTATCAACTATATATTTCTTTATTTCCTCCATAAATTGAAGATTTACAAAAGCACATGTGTATACAAGAAATTCACAATTCAATGGTAATGAGAATAATATTAACATTCATACACCCACATACACGCACGTACAACCACATTTTCGCACATAAACCTCACACATAATCAATAACTGTCAAAAATGAATATTATTTACATATAATACGTCCCATGGCTAATCCAACTACCAAAATAGTAATTGCAGCGGTTAAATAGAGATAAAACTCACATTAGCCGCTGCATACTTAAAGCGAAAGCGAAAATAAAGTTGAATAACCCATGGAACGTGTCAGTGCTTTGAAGAGCAAAATTCAATTTAATTACAAGTATAAAGATTCCACGCAACTTTTTTTTTTTTTTTTTACATATAACACGTCCCATAGCTAATCCAACTACCAAATAGTAATTACAGCGGTTAAATAGAGATTAAAGCTCACACTAGCCGCTGCATACTTAAAGCGAAAGCGAACATATAGTTGAATAATTTATGGAACGTGTCAGTGCTATGGGAAACAAAATTCATATTTTATTACAAGTATAAAGTTTCCACGCATGATGGACAAATCTGAAGCATAGCTTTACGAAAACATCGTATCGATCTCCAAGAACAGAGTACAGCGGAAAACAAGGGGTGCCGAGCAGAATACTCACATAATTATAACCATCAAGGTTAAACAATATACGTGGGATATCATGACCAAAATGTCCCGTAATTATACTTCTAAATTTTAATCTAGCTGTGTTAACAACCTGACAGTCCAATATTACGTGAAACGTAAGATTTGACTGTAAGTTTGAACTTCTGCATTTCAAACATTCCGTCTTATAGTACATAAGATTAGCGACTAGCTGAGCTACCGATGAACAGTATTTAAGCATGCTTGGATATTTCAATGCGAAATTCCATATGTCAGACGAGTAAAAACAAGGTTGGATTTGTCTGTACAGTGCGAAGTCTACTTCAGCAGTATTTCTTTCCCACTCATATACATAATAATTGTTAACTTTGTTTAAATACAGCTTTTTCCACGATGACTTACTAGGAAAGGTCCCACTTTTTATGTACGCATCAACAATGTACCCTAGATTGTATTTGTGCAAAATTATAAAAATGTCAACAATGAATCCAATTGTCGATACACCTGACATATAAGAACATAGGCGAATCAAAAACATGGTTTTAGCCGCTGAGTCATTAACCAGTGTACAAAACTGCCCAAATAGGTTTAGTTTCCTCTTTTCAATTTCAGATTCGATTTGCAGACATGACATGAGACCCAGGACAACGTTTGTCCTGGATCTCATGTGCATGCCCTGAATATGTTTCAAACATAGGCGGTGCGAACGCTCTAACAATATCATATCGTTGTTTGAAAAGGGAATCAATTCAGTCCCAAAAAGTGCCTTTGGAAGAATAACTGCGTTATATATCTTCTTACTTGTGATCGGGTTAAATCCATTGGCATTTAACCCATCTTTACAGATGCCGAAAAAAGTTCGACGTAACTTTTTGGAGGAATTTTGTACTATGGACTTTGAATCACAATATTTATTGCTTAATATCCCTAAATGAACAATTTCTGCGGTTTCGTTGATAACATAATTTCCCATGTACCAGGTTCTGTTGCTTTTTCTAAATGCATTTTTTGACTCGTTAAATACTACAACCGCACACTTATCGGAATTATACTGGTACCTCCATCTGCATGAATACGAATAACAAATACTGATCATGGATTGTAATGCCTTTGGCGACAAAGAAAGAAGAGTCATATCGTCTGCAAAAGAAGGTGAGCAAAAGTCATAATTGCTTATCTTAAGCCCTAAATTACTTTTTGACAAGATATCTATTAAATCATTGATGTAGCACAGATACAAAAATGGGGACCAGACCCCACCCTGTCGTGTTCCTTGTAAAACAGGGAACCAGTCTGAGTAGTGACCAGCGTGTAAAACTCGGCTATACATTTCTATGTGCATGGCAATAACAGTTTTAAGTAAAGTAATGTTAACACCTAATTGATGTAACTTATATATCAGCCCGCCAAACTCTGTCAAAAGCTTGACGAGCATCCAGAAAACATGTGTATAGTTTACTATTCTTTTCCTGACAAAAATGAATGCCCTCTTTAACTATTAGTGACGTCATCATACTGCCCATTTTTTTCTGAAACCCACCTTGTAAGTGATGGAGAGGCTTAGAAATACAGTTTTGCAATCTTTTTAACAAGATCCTTTCATAAAGTTTTAAGATCGAAGATAATGTAATGGTACGATAGTTTTTAGGTACATCTTTGCGCTTTCCATTACCTTTGTGCAATGTAATGATTGTACCGTATTTTAAACTTACAGGTATATAGGAGAACCAATACATTAAATTAATCAACAGTAGTGATGTAACATTGTACCACCGAAAATAATGTGTTCATTATAAACGTTGTCTGGACCCAAAACCTCATTTAACGAAATCTCATCCTTTGTATTAATTAAAGGGTTACCCATACCTTTTAAATTCGAGGCTATGTTGGACACTCTATAATAATGCTCACTGTCATATGAATCACATTCAGTGTCTGAGTAAAGTGAAGTAAAATAATCCCCCCATGCAACAGCAATTTGTTTGGAGTCCCTTAATACTGAATCATAATTAGGACTTTATAACTCCTACGTAGGAGATAAAACAAGCCTAATTAGGACTTCGTAACTCCTACGTAGGAGATAAAAAAGCCTAATTAGGAGTTATAAAGTCCTACGTAGGAGTTACAAAGTCCTAATTAGGCTTTTTTATCGCCTACGTAGGAGTTACGAAGTCCTAATTAGGCTTTTTTATCTCTTACGTAGGAGTTACAAAGTCCTACGTAGGAATTACAAAGTCCTAATTAGGCTTTTTTATCTCCTACGTAGGAGTTATTCTTTTTTATAGAACATTATGAATTGGCACCAGGACGCTTCCGTATGTACTAGAGTTTTATGTTGGTAGGGTTTCAATTCAACGAATTTTAAAACTTGTACAATAATGTTTTAAACTTGGTATCATAATCGTACTGCTACTCTCTTCCTTATTTAGGAATTATTATAAAATAACACTCTTGACATACTTTCAAAGCAGGATAAACAATAATATCCCATACAACCCAGTACCTAATATGCCTTTTATGTGACAATTATTAACGATTTTCTTTTAATTATCCCTTTCCCACGACATACGACAATTCTGCAACAGACGACTTTGAACATATTGGATAAACTATGACTAAAAGTGGAAAACATTGTGGGAAAAGGAGAAATTGCTCGTTTTGAGCAATTTCTCCTTTTGTCACTATGTTATCAAAAAGCCGTCTGCTGCAGAAAGCATCTATATGAGGGAAAGGGTTAAGGCTAGAGAAAAGAAATTTGAGACCCAGCATGAGAATTTGCTCACAATAATCCATTTCTCTCTTTCCAAGAATTGTTTAAATGTTGTTTTCTTCAGAGTAATGAAAATAGTATACCAGTTCCATCAATGAAAACATCAAGGCAAAAGTACAGAAAATCTGTAAAGGTGAAAGAATATTTGTTTTTATCGGAATCATGATGAACTATTTCCCTTTTTGTTACAATGTCTTCAAAGTTCGTCTGTTACAGATGATTTAAAGTGCGTCTGCATGTTGAAAAACGGAGAAAATGAATAGCTTAACCTTTCCCCCACATATTAAAAATCTGCAGCAGACGACTGAGAAAAGATCTAGATACATTTAAAATAATCCTTGTAAATAAAAATATACTGAATGTTTGCTGCAGATGCAACACACAACTTCTATGTGGGACAGGTATAAAACCTTTCCTTTGCATTGTATATTTCATCCTTCTCCGACAATGTTTTCAACTGAATTCAATAAAAAAAATTTTAGCTCACCTGAGCACGAAGTGCTCTATGTACTTTTTTTTGTGATCAACCTATGTCCGACGTCGTCCATGCGTCAACTATTTCTCATCTGATTTTCAAATAATGTTGAAGAAATGATCATTGGTTGACCCTCTATCAGAGTCTTTCAAGAAATGTTGATTGGTAAAAAAACACATGGCGGCTGTTTTGCCTTAAATGGCATATGTGAAAACTGTAAGAATCATCTTATAAAGTAGCTGGCAGATTTGCAAATTATAAATTGTAGAAATGATTCTTGGTTGACCCTCTATCAGGTTCCTTCAAGCCATGTTGATTGGTCGCGAGGGGGCTTGGCTGTTTTACATAATATGGCTTTAGTGAACTTTTAAATTTCTCATCTGAAAGTATCTTGCCGTTTGCAATTTTTTTTTTTTAGAAATGTTCCATGGGTGAACCTCTACGAGATTACTTAAAGCCATGAAAATTGGTCAAAAATCAAAATGAGTTATTTTGGTTGACATGACAAATCACATTGCATATCTTAGGTGAGCGATCTAGGGCCATCATGACCCTCTTGTTTAAAGAGACTTTCTATATGTTTGCATAGACGTTTCCAAAGCCGCCTGCTGCAGATTTGTTGTATGTAGGAAGGGGTTAAATCTTATCCGCGGGCTGTCAATCCATTGGTTGTGGGTTTGAATCCCAGATCAGCCAACAGTCTTCTCTACACTAACATATAACACAACAACATATATATGCGATGCCAGACGAGCGCTATGAGCAAGACGAGCGCTATCCGTGTTTAATGAAGTACAGAGCAGTATGACATAAACAGTGTAACAAGCAATGATATAAGGATTTTTTTTTTTTTTTTTTTTTTTTTTTACGTACATCTTAAAGTAATGTTCCTTGTCATGAAGCTATGAATGTAACCTTGATTTGCTGACGCGAACTGACTCGCCCAGGAAAAACACAGAGATCAAAACATCATGTTTTCAAAGGGTGGATGAAATTGCTCTGAGAAACCTGTGTCCATTTGTCACCTGTCAGATCGCTATGAATGTTGGACCTCATTCGATTTTCACACATACATGACAAGAAATTTATATCATTAGAAACATTAGAAAGTAAGTTGATTTGATAGCAAATGGGAATTTACCCTTATTAACAAATATTTCACCGAAAGACAAAAATTTAACTTGCTCGGTGTCGTCTGGTAGAATGACCAAAACCTGGACTGAATATACACACATGTACATGTGTCTGCACGAGATACCCCATACAGGGAATATCCATTATTTCACTACTGTGAACCATGTACGCGTTATTTCTTACACGTAACGCTTAAGACAAATATTTCACTCTATACTAGCGAAACGCGTGAAATAGATATTCTTGCCGACGTTTATCAAACGTCACTGGGACGAGCGTCATTCGTTTTCCACTATTGGGCTAACAGTCTAGTTGGAAAAGCAGCCAGTTTCTTTGAAAGACTGTTTGGAGTACTGGTGTGAGATAGCCAGGAAATACATTGTTAGGGCAACTGGTCGCCATAATATGATTGAAACATTGTTGAAAATGGCGTTAAACCCCTATCAACCATCGGTCATAATGATGTCAGTCAGACTGACTGATTTGATTGTTGTCATCTTCCTGCACAAGACACTATACTCATGTTGTTTGGAGACCGCATCGTTGGTGTAGTGGTAGAACGTCTGCCTTATTGTGGGTTCGATCTCCGGCTGGTTCATACCAAAGGCTTTGAAAATGGTAGTTATAGCTTTCCCCCATGGCGCGAAGAATTGTAGATGGATTCGCTGGTGTTAGGATAAATGACCAGTTGTACTGGTGACTTACCCTTGATATAACGAATATATTGTTGAAAACGGTTTAAAACCAAACACACATGTTCCATAGAACATTCTTGTGTGACAATTTGAGGTCATATCAACACGGAAGAGATGTTATCTTACAGGAAAAAAAATTGTCATGGAGAAAGCAGACCTATTCTTTTTAATAGATAATGGATTTTTAAATGAAAATGCTTAATTAATTTCAATATATTTGCATTGTTCAACTTTTGACAGAATAGAAAGAAAAAATTGTAAGGATTATGTTTTCATTGATATATTTTGCAGTGACAATTGTTCACAAATGATAAAGACATTGAGACATTTTGCAGTGACAAGTGTTCACAAATGATAACCCTATCAAACATAATTGATGTCATTATCTATTGATTAAAGTAACTAACAATTGCTGAGGGCTGACCCTGTCAAGCGGATTTTCACTTCATATATTTTAAAACACTTTATTAGTTGAGTTTAACCCTTTCTCTGCCTTTCTCTTAACCCGAAACTGCGCTTACTCCTATATACCTACAGCGAATTATTTTGGGCTGATTTTAATGACATTGAGATTTCTTATAAGCGCTTTTGTGTTTGGTCAATACTGGCACTAGGGACAGAATCATTTTGTAAAATTAAGAAAGGAGTCCACTAGGTTATATCATAAAGACCACACCCTCTCCCTAGTCAGAGAATAATACAACATACTGTTAACTCTTTCCTTTGGATTTAAACCTACAGACATATTTTGAAAATATTTATTCAATACGATGTCCTTTCGTCTAAAGAAATGTTCTGTCTGTTTTCTTCAAGATGTTTCCAAAGTCGTATAGCAGAATATGTGGGAAAAGCTTAAGCAGAAAATATAATAATAGATGTTCCAATTCAATTAGGAAATGCTTGAACCGATGAAGGACCAGTAGGTAGGTGTACTTTTCAACGCCCCTTCATATGATGAACATTTAACCCATTACTTGATTTGTCTGCAGCAAACGTCATTGGAAAACTTGTGACAAAAGGTGAAATTGTTCAATAAGACTAATTTCTCCATTTGTCCAAGGTTTTCAACTCTATTCAATATGCGTACTTTCTTAACCCTTTCCCTCATACGATAATTCCGCAGCAGACGACTTTGAACATATTTTGTCAAAAGATAGAAACACTCTATAATTGAATGGATAACCTATGACAAAAAGTGGAAAACATTGTGGCAAAAGGAGAAATTGCACGTTTTGTGCAATTTCTTCTTTTGTCACTATGTTTTTCAAAAAGCCGTCTGCTGCAGAGGTGTCAGAAAGCGTATATATGAGGGAAAGGGTTAAAGAGAGATTTCCTTTATCACTCCCGTGATGATTTCAGTCATTTGTTGCAGATTTGTTGTAAGAGGGAAAGGGTTAAAAGCGTTTTTCAAATCACAAGTTGCTGATAACTTAATTAAAAGTAAAACAAGTAATGGTGTGAAACATTTAAATTATATATCTTAACTAATTTATAACTAAAGATGAATTTTACACACATTAGTACCAATTTAGGAGTGAAAACAACTTTGCCAAGTATAGAAATGGAGTTTGAAATGAAATTAGCCACGAAGATGCACTACTGGTCAAGCAGTCTACTTGGATCGTTATTGGTAATCATTGGAATAACCGGAAACATCTTATCCATAATAATTTGGAAACGGAAGAAAATGAGGTCATCAACTGGAACATATCTGATTGGTCAAGCCATTGCGGACATAGGACTGTTGGTCTTCTTTTTTCTGACGGACAGTTTACCCATGATGTTTCCGGAGATAAAAACTGTGCACGAGTATGCCGTGTTTTACTGCTACGTTGGATTCCCTCTGTTCTTTTGGTTCATCCTTTTGAGTATTTGGATAACTGTCGGCGTTACATTCGATCGCTTCATTCTCGTGTGTCGGATTTCAAGAGCCCAGGTACGTAATTCGAGTCTCTTCATCAGAATACAGAACTTTTGAAATTATAGAATGTTGAATCAAGTTGTATCTTGTATGACCGACTCGTGAGGTGTAGTCGTAGAGCGTCCGTCTCGGGTGCGGGCGGGCGGGCACATGTTTGATCTCGGGGCCGGTAATAGCCAATTCATTTAAAATCCCTCGTGGAAAACATTGTGTCAAAAGGAGAAATTGCACGTTTTGTGCAATTTCTTCTTTTGTCACTATGTTTTCAAAAAGCCGTCTGCCTCGGGGTCAGTAATAACAAATACTTTTAAAATCTTGGTAGTATTGGCTGTCCCTTCTTGGCTCTCAGGATTGCGGGGTATAACGAATCATTCGCGATTGTCAAGATAATTGGAACATAACCAGGAAACGACATTATATAACTAAAAAAGTGTTAAAAGCGCCGTTAAACACAAATAAAAGAAACAGAGGTATCTTGCATAATTTGCTTTTTCGTCACAATTGTTTGTATACATTGTATACTTCAAGGATACTTGCACTTCTAGAGTGCAATCGGAACATATTCTGATAAGGCTGCATGGAGGCATGCAGAGGCTGATCTGGATTTTTGTTTGTGACATATTTCCAAAGATCGCTTTTCCTAAGACGTTACCTATTTCTTTGAGCCCTTCTTTTAGTTTTCCTTGTTTCTGAACAATTTCTTGACATCGGAGGCAGTTGAACACATTGTGGGAAAAAGGAATTGCTTTTCCTGGAAAATCTGAACCACATTGACCTTCATTTTTCTTATGAATTAGCAGCAGACATTTGTTAATTCAGGGAAAATCAGAAATATGCCAAAGTGAAAATTGATTATCCCGCAATGCTTATAATCACAAACAAAAACTTGTATATAATCAAATTTTTACATAAAATATTTCAAGGCAGATTACTAAGAGCATTCCACCAAACACATGTATGGCATGGAAACGTTGGATAATAAGTGAGAAAATGGCTGGATAAAAACAATGCACATATGGATAGCTAAAACGCTTCTTGGAAGTATAGTTCTTGTATAATGCTCATCTGCAGGTGACAAGCTATCTACATAACAAGTTTGAATGTGATTCTCTTGCGCATCATTAATATTGGATTTAATTCAGAAATAATCGCGATATTGCGGGGAAAATACCGTTTACTCCTAGTTGTCTAGACCTCGCTATAACACGGTTTTAAGCCGTCCCGCGAGAAAACCAACAACTCTGCGTAAAGTATCGACCCAGATCAGCCTAAGCATGCAGGCTAACCCGGGCAGACACTTTTCGCCTTCCGTGGATTTTCTGTTTCAGGAATCATTACTCTACACATCTATCTCCCTGAGGCGGAATGTGTCGGCCCGGATTAGCATGCGCGGATTGCGCAGGATGATCCGGTTCGATAAGTTACGCAGAGTCCACAATATTGGTTTTCTCCTGGGACGGCTCATATTATGACGGATTTTGTTTGTTTACAGTACATGTGCACCAACAAGCGAGCAGTGATTACGATGTTTGCGATGGCTACTTTCTGCCTGATTGCAGATGGCCCCCACTTCTTTACATTCACACCCTCTACTTTCGACAATAACACTGGTATTGCCTACAACGAATCCGAATATGGCAGCGGATTTGGTAGCAGAATGTACGAGTTCTGGGTCCATTGCATGTTTATGGTACTTTGCCCATGGGTTATTGTGTTCGCCTTAAACGTCAACATAATCCTGCGAGTTAGTAGAAGTAATCGGACTGTGTCGGGGAGCATTGCAAGGTCTGTGACCGACAATCGAAGGAGATCGGAAGCACAGATGACATACTTGCTTCTGACTGTGACCTTCACCTTTCTATTCCTGCTGGCCTTTCAGTGCATTACTCAGTGCTTCTTTATGCTAGAAAAGGCAAGTATAACTGGTTTTTCATTAACCCTCTCCCACATTCAACACATCTGCAGCAGGCTACTTTAAAACATCTAGGCAAAAACATGGAATATATCAAAAATTAAAGTATAATATTTTAATAGTACACAAGGTCGTCTGCTGCAGGTTTTTGAAAAAGTTAATCATTTCCTCATTCAGATATTTGATTGCTCTGAAGGAGATGAAAAAGGCGAAAGAAATTGCTCATAACAAGCAAAATATGATATATTTTTTCAAACAATCTGTTCAACTATTTAGATATTATGCCTGCAATATAACCCTTTCCCACAAGTAAACGACGTTTGAAAGCATTGTGACAAAATGTGATATTTTTCATTATGCATTACGATAAATTTATCCTTTTGTCACAATGTTTTCAAGCGCTTCATTCTGCAGATATTTCAAAAAAGAGTTAATGTCCATATAATGGAATCCTTTACTTCATTTCAGGGTAACACACCCATTGTATCAGAAGCATTTTCAATAGCTAAATTAGGGGTCGTCATCAACTCTTCTGCCAATTTTTACCTTTACTGCCTGAGTGGTAAAAGATTTCGTAAAGAGCTCATGGATATGATGTGTTGTTGTCCGCAGTCCGTATGCCTGCGACGAAATCGCACAATGACCTTGACATCGGTTACTTCATCGACAGCCATCTCGGTACTGAGATTATCTTCTTCTTCCGTGGATTCATATACAGAAAACACGAAATACAGTCATGGTAATAATCAAGGGCCGGGTACCGTGAACTCCATTGACAACCAAGTAGGCTTTAAAGAACAACTGTCGTTGCCTAATGCAGAGGACTCGTATACTCATTTATAGTCATAGAAACACAGATTTACATATGAGCCACTTCTATCAAAAGACGGTTTAAACCCTTTCCTTTATACAACAATTCTGCAGCAGACGACTTTGAACATTTTTTTGTCAAAACATAGAAAATATCTGTTATCGAATGGGTAACCTATGACTAAAAGTGGAAAACATTATGGCAAAAGGAGAAATTGCTCGTTTTAAGCAATTTCTTCTTTTGTCATTATGTTTTCAAAAAGCCGTCTGCTACAGAAGCGTCTATATGAGGGAAATGGTTAAACCTTTTCCCCACGTACAGATGCTTTCTGACGCCTCTGCAGCAGACGGCTTTTGAAAACACTGTTACCACAGGAGACACTGCTCAAATGGAAGTTTCAACCGTTTTCAGTAAATATACCTTCGAGATTCGTCATGTTTTTCCGTAGATGTTTTCAATGTCGTCTGCTGCAGTGGTTTTTTTTTACATCTGGAATGGTTTATGAGTCTTATGAGCTCTCAGAATGGGAGTAATCGTATGGAGAGAAAGGAAATTGGGTGTATTCCTTAACTCATGCCTCCAATGAATTTTGAAAGATAAATGTCCATAAAAGGTCAGCAACCAAAATATAATAGAAATCAATCTTTCCCACGTACAAGAAATCTGCAGCAGACGACTTTGAAAACATACAATTTTTTCTTTTGTCACAATGTTTCCAAACAAGAGGCCCATGAGGGCCTATGCTCTACTGGTATGGTTCTTTGGTCATTTTCAATCCAGAGCATGTATGTATGGTGAAGATCGGATAGTAAATGGAGGCTCTTTTGTGTTCACAAGCTGTGTTATAGCAATTTTTACAATTTCATGGGACATAATCCAGTCTTGCATGGGCGGATCTAGCTGGTTTTCAAAAGGAACCAAGCTCTCATCAATATTTAACTACTATCTAAGTTTGGTGAAGATCAGATAGTAAATGGAGCCTCTATTGTGTTCACATGCTCAATTATAGCAATTTGGACAATTTCAAGGGCCATAATCCAGTCTTGCATGGGCGGATCTGGCTGGTTTAGGAAAGGAACCGAGCTCTCATGGATATCTTACTACTGTATAAGTTTGGTTGAGATACAATCAAAAGTGAAGACTGTATCGTGTTAAGAAGTTCTTTTATAGCAATTTTGACCATTTCAAGGGCCATAATCCAGTCATGCATGGGCGGATCTGGCTGGTTTTCGAAAGGAACCGAGCTCTCATGGATATCTAACTACTGTATAAGTTTAGTTGAGATACAATCAAAAGTGAAGACTGTATCGTGTTAACAAGCTCTTTTATAGCAATTTTGACCATTTCAAGGGCCATAATCCAGTCTTGCATGGGCGGATCTGGTTGGTTTTCGAAAGGAACCGAGCTCTCATGAATATCTAACTACTGTATAAGTTTGGTTGAGATACAATTAAAAGTGAAGACTGTATCCTGTTAACAAGCTCTTTTATAGCAATTTTGACCATTTCAAGGGCCATAATCCAGTCATGCATGGGCGGATCTGGCTGGTTTTCGAAAGGAACCGAGCTCTCATGGATATCTAACTACTGTATAAGTTTGGTTGAGATACAATCAAACGTGAAGACTGTATCGTGTTAACAAGCTCTTTTATAGCAATTTTGACCATTTCAAGGGCCATAATCCAGTCATGCATGGGCGGATCTGGCTGGTTTTCGAAAGGAACCGAGCTCTCATGGATATCTAACTACTGTATAAGTTTGGTTGAGATACAATCAAAAGTGAAGACTGTATCGTGTTAACAAGAAATTGTTTACGGACGCACGGACGCACGGACGCACGCACGCACGGACGACGGACACATCGCCACGACATAAGCCCTTCTGGCCTTTGGCCAGTAGAGCTAAAAACCGTCTGCTGCATAGGTTGTTAGAAAGCGTCTACAGGAGGGAAAGGGTTAATAGGACAAGAGAAAATAAGTATATCAAGTAAAAGGAGAAGATAACTCTAGTGACATGTACCTCATAGAGACTTGCTTTTGCAACCAACTACCTCATAGAGACCTGCTTTTGCAACCAACAACAGCAGGATAAACTTTGATGAAACAAGAGCTGTCCAAAAGACAGCGCGATCGACTTTTTTAATGCTTGACAATCAAACAAAACTGTTTGCAGTAAAAGGCAAAACAAAAATCATTAAAGTGTTAAGTCAATAATTGGATTTTACCCAGATTCAATATATTTTCAATATATTTTCTAAGTCGAAAAAGAGCCATACTTTTGACAGAAAACCGTAACATGTATGAACTCTTGTCTGTTGTTGGGGGGTCATGATAGTTAATAAGTATTGTAAGTGTATAAGCTATATCTATAACGGTTTTGAAAAAAAGTGGGGTGGTACGAAAAACTTAACCAAAATTCAAAGTTGACAAAGGTCCATACATTTTACAAAAACCTTGACAGAGTTATGTACTCTTGTCTGTTGGTGGAGGTAATGATGGTGAATAGTATTGTAAGTGTCAAAGCAATATCTTTAATGGTTTTGAAAACAAGAGGGCCAAGATGGGCATAAATTGATCACCTGAGTGATAGAATAGTAGCAAATGCTACTGCTTATAAAGGTGAAAATTAGATCAAGAGTGGGAACGAACTGTAAATAAGATAGCTTATCAGTAAAGGACATTTGTAATAATGCATTAAATCTTTGAACAACTTCAAAGAGGACAACCACAGGAACATTTCTTTGAATTAGGTTGATATTGTTTCAATGGTTTAGGAGAAGATGTGGTTTGAAGTTCAAAGTTCATTTTAGCCCAACCAATCAATATGGCTTGAACAAATTATGTACAGTGACACTAAAGATAACATTTCTTCTTAACTATCTTACCATCAGACAAAAACTTAAATAAGAAAGAAATTGTAAAGTTTTGTCATTTAGCACATTTTCTGATGCCATATGGCGGCCTTGTTTTTCAACCAATCAATATGGCTTGAACAAATTTCGTAGAGGTTCACTCAAGGAATATTTCTACCACATTATCTTGGAATCAGACAAGCAGGTTCAGAGAAGAAGAATTGTAAAGTTATGGCATTTGTCTCCATCTTTGATACCGCAGCAATCAGAGTTCTCTATGTAATTTATATCCTTGAACAATTTTGAAAGAGGACCCCCAAAGTAACATTCCTATTCAGTTTGGCCGAATTTTGTCCAGTGGATGAGGAGATGTCATTTGAAGCTTAAAGCTATTTTTCCACTTTACTGATGCCTCCAACCATTAATGAGGTAAAATTTCATAAAAGTCTCATTTAAAAACAAAATTGGGAGTGAAACCAGCTGGGCTACACATAGCTTATACACTTACAATACTTATTAACTACACTTCCAGTTTTTACCAGTAGTTATAGCTATGGCTATTAGTGAGCCTATTACAAATGTAGACAAAGAGTGAAGGCTCAAATGAGACTGAAATTCGAAGGCTCTGATCAGACAGGCTCTTCTGAATTTTCGGATGGAATAACAAAATCAGTATTGAAAATCGAAACTTTAAATAAAAAAAGTCAAGTTTACTCAAATTTTTTATTTCATACTAAAGCAATTTGCACATGTCTACTCTTCTTCTGCTTCCAAGTTAATACTATTGCCAAATTTAGCATAAAGTTCAAATTTTAACGATTGCAATATCTTTTTATGTTCATCAATCAGACCCGAGAGATCCTCTATGTCCTTCTTTGTTGTTTCTTTTGCTTTCTCCAACATCTCCCCGGTTTCATCTGAATTCATGCTAATGAAGACTTCTCCGATCTGATATGTTCACATAGTCAAGGAAATACCATAATAATGTTGACCTTTGACTTAAACCTATTCCCCAGTTCCTACAATTGTTAATGCCCCTAAAGTAAGACAACTTTTGAAATCATTATGGAGAAAGAACTGATACAGGTTTTCCTTTTTTCTCAAACTCAAAATGTTCTATTTGTTTCATTCTTTTTATATATTATTCATAAAATGTCTAAAAATGCTATATTCTACGATCTGATATGTTCACCAAGTTTAGGAAATACCACAACAGTTTTGTTCCTTTCCCACATACAGATGCTTTCTAAAGCCATAATGATAACCCCATGACCCTGAGTGCCAAGGAGGGCAGTTATCACTACCATTTTTAAGTATTTGGTATAACCCCGCTGGGAAACGAACTTTCTCAGACTCACAATAGTTTCTATTCTATTTCATATTCATACTAGTTACATAAATGTATCTCTCGGAGTTTCTCATTCTTCTTTTATTTTAGTTCCGCAGTGTCTATAATACTTTCCATAATAAGTATCAGATTTATCCTTAATTTGATTTAAAAAACTGCTGCAAAATTCTGAAAACACTGTGGCAAAAGGAGAAATTGCTAAAAAATAAATAATTTCTGATAAAGCTTTCAACTGGGTACTAGTTATATAAGAAGATAATTTTTTATTTTTCCAAGCGTGACATGTTTTCATAGCAGACTCCTGTTACCGCAATAAGTGGCTTTTAAAAACATTGTGGAAATGGCCGAGGGGGTTAAAAAACTGTTTATGATGAGCAATTTCATCTTTTGCCGCAATGTTTTTTAACTCTATTCAATAATGATACTTTTTCTTTATTTTACATACTTTTGCGTAGATCATCTAGATGTTTTCAAATTCGTCTACTTTAATTTAAAATTTAGTTTATATGCCAAATACGGTCAATGGTTACTAGAAAGGATATGGTACTGTATCACCATCATCCAACATCATTATGTCATCGCCTGCATCCTCGAGATTCTGTAACTCTTTCTATGTAAAAGACAGATTAAAAAAACATTTTAAGCAATAATCTTGAGTTCAATACTTTTAAATTTCAACCTTTCTTTAATACAGATGACTTTTGACGTCTTTACAAAAGACAACTTTGAAAACATGGAAATTTGGGAAAGGGAGAAAATGCTCATATTCATACTTCTCCTTTGCCCACAATGTTTCAATAATTCATTGTGCATTTATTATACCTGCCATTGTCCAAATGTATAAATTTTAGCCACAATGTTTTCAAAAATGTATAAAAATTGCGCCTACAAATATTTAAAACAAGAGGACCATGATGGTCCTATATCGCTCACCTGATTTAAATTTTAATCAAACTTTTTTACAATGCACATATAAGGAAAACAAGCTCCACCCCCTGGTGGTCATGTTTTTCAACGGATCGGAAATATTTGAACAATCTTGGTAAAGGGTGCCCCAAGGAACATTTGTGCAAAATAATTTTCAAATCGGGCCAGTACTTTTGGACAAGAAGATTGTTAAAGTTTTAACAATACACATATTAGGAAAACAAACTCCGCCCCCTGGCGGCCATGTTTTTTAACGGATCGGAAAGATTTGAACAATCTTGGTAAAGTGTGCCCCAAGGAACATTTGTGCAAAATAATTTTCAAATTGGGCCAGTACTTTTGGACAAGAAGATTTTTAAAGTTTTAACAATGCACATATAAGGAAAATAAGCTCCGCCCCCTGGCGGCCATGTTTTTCAACAGATCAGAAATATTTGAATAATCTTGGTAGTGGGTGCCCCAAGGAACATTTGTGCAAAATAATTTTCAAATCGGGCCAGTACTTTTGGACAAGAAGATTTTTTATGTTTTAACAATGCACATATAAGGAAAATAAGCTCCGCCCCCTGGCGGCCATGTTTTTCAACAGATCGGGAATATTTGAACAATCTTGGTAGAGGGTACCCCAAGGAACATTTGTGCAAAATAATTTTAAATTCGGGCCAGTGCTCTTGGAGAAGAAGATTTTTAAGTTTTAACAATGCACATATAAGGAAAATAAGCTCCGCTCTCTGGCGGCCATGTTTTTCAACGGATCGGAAATATTTGAACAATATTGGTAGAGGGTACCACAAGGAACATTTGTGCAAAATAATTTTCAAATCGGGCCAGTACTTTAGGAGAAGAAGATTTTTTAAGATTTGGCAATTTTCCCCTTTTCTGATGCCGCAGCAACCAAAGTTCTACTTGGAATTAAATTCTTTTAACAACTTTGAAAGAGGACCTCCTAAGGACCATTCCTGTGATGTTATTTTGAAATCTGTCCATTGGTTTAGTAGGAGAAGTTATTTGTAGCAAATTGTTATCAGACGGACAGACGCCGACGACGACGCCGCCGGACGGTGAGTGATCACAAAAGCTCACCTTGCACTTCGTGCTTAGGTGAGCTAAAAAAAGTGAGAATGTCTTCAAAGTTAAATCTTTTGAGACTAGTCAAAATCATGACCAGAAAAATGATTGATCATTTCAAAACAATTGAATAAAGAGACAATGTTGAATGATAATAAAATGGCAAGACAGTGGGCCAGGGCCTAAGAGTATTCTCTCATAGTGAACATGTTCTCCTTTCTCACTAGGATATTTGCAGAGGTCCTCTCCTCCAGTGGTGTAATATATTGATTTGTGTAGGAATAACCAAAGTGTTTATGTTTCATTTTCCCATATACAACAAATCTTCAGCAGACAACTTTCAAAACATATTTATATGGGTAAAAATATGAAAACAAATCTATTCAAACAAGAGGGCCATGATGGCCCTATATCGCTCACCTGATTTAATAGAGCTTCAATAGTTTTCAAAGTTTACTCTTTTTAGGCCAATACTTTTGGACAAGAAGATTTTTAAAGTTTTAACAATGCACATATAAGGAAAACAAGCTCCGCCCCCTGGCGGCCATGTTTTTCAACGGATCAAAAATATTTAAACAATCTTGGTAAAGGGTGCCCCAAGGAACATTTGTGCAAAATAATTTTTAAATCGGGCTAGTACTTTTGGACAAGAAGATTTTTAAAGTTTTAACAATGCACATATAAGGAAAACAAGCTCCGCCCCCTGGCCGCCATGTTTTTCAACGGATTGGAAATATTTGTACAATCTTGGTAAAGGGTGCCCCAAGGAACATTTGTGCAAAATAATTTTTAAATCGGACCAGTTCTTTTGGACAAGAAGATTGTTAAAGTTTTAACAATGCACATATAAGGAAAACTAGCTCCACCCCCTGGCGGCCATGCTTTTCAATGGATCGGAAATATTTGAACAATCTTGGTAAAGGGTGCCCTAAGGAACATTTGTGCAAAATAATTTTCAAATTGGGCCAGTACTTTTGGACAAGAAGATTTTTAAAGTTTTAACAATGCACATATAAGGAAAACAAGCTCCCCCCCCCCCCCCCCCCCCCTGGCGGCCATGTTTTTCAACGCATCAAAAATATTTGAACAATCTTGGTAAAGGGTGCACCAAGGAACATTTGTGCAAAATTATTTTCAAATCGGCCCAGTACTTTTGGACAAGAAGATTTTACAAAGTTTTAACAATGCACATATAAGGAAAACAGGCTCCGCCCCCTGGCGGCCTTTTCAACGGATTGGAAATATTTGAACAATCTTGGTAAAGAGTGTCCCAAGGAACATTTGTGCAAAATAATTTTCAAATCGGGCCAGTACTTTTGGACAAGAAGATTTTTAAAGTTTTAACAATGCACATGTAAGGAAAATAAGCTCCGCCCCCTGGCGGCCATGTTTTTCAACGGATTGGAAATATTTGAACAATCTTGGTAGAGGGTACCTCAAGGAACATTTGTGCAAAATAATTTTCAAATCGGGCCAGTACTTTTGGACAAGAAGATTTTTTAAGATTTGGCAATTTTTCCCTTTTCTGATGCCGCAGCAACCAAAGTTCTACTTGGAATTAATTTCTTTGAACAACTTTGAAAGAGGACTACCTAAGGACCATTCCTGTGAAGTTATTTTGAAATCTGTTCATTGGTTTAGTAGGAGAAGTCATTTGTAGGAAATTGTTAACAGACGCCGACGACGACGACGGACGCCGGATGATCACAAAAGCTCACCTTGCACTTCGTGCTTAGGTGAGCTAAAAAGTATAACTACTGAAAAGAAAAGAAAGAATTGTCACAAAGGACAAATTATGAGCAGTTTCTTCTTTTGCCACGTTTTTTAAAAGCCACTGCTGCAGATGCATCACCATTTGTCTTTATACGGGAAAGGGTTAATGGAAAAACATTTTTAGATCAATATCAAAACTATTAAAGTTTCCAATCAATAATTTGATAGTTTTTCCTCAGTTGTTTTCAACAACAACCTTTAACACTGTCCCACCTATAGATGCATCTGAAGTAGGCAATATGAGCAATTTCTTCTTTTGCCACAATGTTTCCAACTCCTTTTCAGTGATTATACCTACAATTATAGAGATTTTCCATATTTTTGCCTAGACATTTTCAAAGTCGTCTGCTGCAGATTTGTTGTATGTCACTGTGGGAAAGCCTCAAAGGGTTAAAAGAAAGTATTATACCAACAATTTTACCATATTTAAGCCTTTACCACATACAACAATTCTGCAGCAGACAACTGTAAAAATATAATTGAAGTCAAAATATAGAAAGTATCTATAAATGAAAGTATAACTATTGAATTGTGTCTTTGATGTTGTGGCAAAAAGAATGAATTGGCTCATTTAGTCATTATGACCACTATCAACTTTTTCCACAATGTTTTTTAAAAGTTAAAAAATTAATGCTGTTGCATGTTAAAAAAGGTTAAAAGTATCATACCTTCTTATTAGAATGTTCCTCCTTAAAATCTTGAAGTCTGTTGTTTGTTCTAGCAAACTTGTTTATCTTCTGTTGGTCTTCAAATGTAACTTGTGCATCAGCATCCTACAAAAGAAGTAATATTAAGTCAGACATTTAGAATTGTCACCTGGACAGTTTAATCATCATAAAGGTTTATATATTAGGTTATTTTAATTTTAAATATGAATTTTAATATGAAATGATTCATCAAATAAAGGATTTGCTAATCATGACTGTTCTTTTTGCATACAAACAAAAATAAGAATTGGATTGTTTGTTGTTATATCAACCTTTAAACACAAAATCATACAATTCAGAATTCAACAATGCCGGAATATAGTTTTCGATTGGTTTAAATGTCAGCATTATTAGTCGCCGGGCAGAAGCCCGCGACTTCTATTTTTAATAGCTTTTCGGAAATCACATGGGAGGGCGGCTTATTATTAGAAAGAAACAAATCTAGATGATTTGAACATATTACAATTGTGGTTGTTTACGAACACTAATAAATGACACATCTAAAATGAAATAAATATTCCGATTTTTTAATGTTTGCAGTTTTTTTTATTTCACTCGCATTTAAGTTTTTTGTCTTATTTACGAAGACAAAAGTGGTCCCTTCAAGACGTGAACCAACACCCCCTAATGCAGACTCTTATGTGTCATCATTGAGGTCAATTTCGGATTCTCCTTTTAATAGCAATTTTAACTTACTAAATGTTATTTTCATGTTCAAAGAGATGTCTTGATTTGTGTAGAATTCATTTAATAATGTTAATCCATGAATATCTAAAGTAGGAACTGTTTCTAAGCTAAATATAGACCCTATTCTGTTGTGTAGTTTCGTGACCTTTAACATCGATTTTCGCGCATGCGCATTTCGATATGAAAAAGCGAGTCATATTATTTTATTTTAGACAAGTACAAGACGAATGTTTGACGCAAAGCGTCAAAGAGAAGCCGCAATATTTCGTTGTACATGTAGAAATAAGAAAAAAAGAACATTTTTAAATCCACAAACAATAGAACAATTTAAACTGTAGACGGTAATGCTGATATATTTCTCCTTTTGAAGACTTTTGTTTTCTTCAAATTACCTCCCTTTAAAGCAATACCAGGATATTTACCTTGTGATTCGAATAAGATTGACAAACATTGAAATTATATGAATGAATACTATTATTTAAATAAGTAACAACAGCAAAATTAAATTTAAGCCAGATAAATGTGTACACATTTCGTTAATTTTTTATAGATACCCTAATGTATAGGTATGTATATAAAATTTATAAGCAAATGTTTTCATTACTACGTTCCTAATGTTTGAATAGACCAAGGAAAGTCAAGAATACATAAATAAATCAATGCAGTCTTTTCCGGCGACATTGATGCCTTGCATCAACTTTCTCTTGTAAACACTTAATTGGCTTTGCAATAAATGAATGGGTCTAAATGATAAGACTGGTTTTCAATTATTTTTGTATAAAGCTCCAGATTATGTCACAATATATATGTGTAGTGCAAGCGTCCAAACCACTTTATGATGCCTCATTTCCACAAAATATGTCTCGCAAAATGAGATACAAACATCAACATCTTTCTTTAGCTTTGGAGACAGATATGTAACGTGTAACTGGTCCCTCACAGAGTTAAGATACTGCTGGTAACCCATCCAGGCACTTACAAGTTACCACCATGTTCGTTGCTTAACTCTGTGAAAAAGTCAACCACTCTACCAAGATTGGCTTTCTTTACAGATATAACAGACTGTCACTAATACTTCTTGTCAATGTGAGCACAATAGGACAAAATGCTCTCGATTTACTACAGTTGATACAAACAATTAACATGCACACTACAGTCAACGATAAAGATACTGAAGACAATTCTATTGGGTGTACTCATAGAATCCACTCAATTTAAAAACTCTCTTGAGAAGCCACAATCGTACTCATGAAAATAAAATAAGCTGGTGTGGCGTGAAAATTGTTCTCCCGTTGTGGGAGTTCTCATGCGCATGCACAATTGAAGTGAGACTGGATACCACGCCTGTGTGGCGTGAAATTTGTTCTCCCATCTGGGAGTTCTCATGCTTGGTATATGTTCTCCTGTGGTATACGTTCGCAGATAAATATAAGAAAGATTCTTAGATCGTTTAAATTACATCAAATAAAAAGAAAATAACATTTCCTTGTTGTGGTCGAGGAACCCCTGGTGTTGTTTTTGATGTAATGAATTATAGTCTCTTTCAGGTCCTTTGTATATTGCAAGACACCCTTGAAGTTACTAGGACTATGATTCTTGTTTTCAGACTGTGTGTACTCATTTTAAATCTTGAAGAAGTGAGAACCTTTACAACAGCCCACAAGAACGGAAGCGGAATTGCAATCATAGTATACGCATGCAGGGCCGGCCCTGGCTCAAAAAAAGTTTGAGCCAATGCTTGAGCCATTTTTGAGACATCTGAGCCAAAATCATGAGACATCTGAGGCTGAGCCATAAAAAATATTTCTTTGCAAGTTGATAGAGAGAGACAAATACCTTATTATAGTTCACATTTATCTAAATGTTCATTTAGATGAGGATTTTACATAACTTGCATAAAATGCAGAATAGAGCTATCATACTTGATAATCTACACAGGTGTAATAGTAGAAAGTTTCAATGCAATGCAGCAAGTAAATACTGAGATATGGACTCTTAATTTAGTAGCACGCAAAACTTTAACCAGAATTTCTAAGTAAAAAAAAGTGCCATAACTCGCCTAAAATGCAGGATAGAGTTATCTAACTTGTTAATCTACATAGGTGTAATAGTTGGGTAGGGTTGTATAAAGGTTCAATGCAATGCATCAAGTATATACTGAGATATGGACTCTTAATTTAGTTGCATGCAAAACTTTAACCAGAATTTCTAAGTAAAAAAAGGGCCATAACTTGCATAAAATGCAG
Organism: Serripes groenlandicus; assembly: GCA_031761405.1. Lineage (NCBI taxonomy): Eukaryota > Metazoa > Mollusca > Bivalvia > Cardiida > Cardiidae > Serripes > Serripes groenlandicus. The sequence continues at coordinate 67,297,127 of JASEVX010000010.1, forward strand.
GATAGAGTTATCTTAGATGATAATCTACACAGGTGTGATAGTTGGGTAGGGTTGTAGAAAGTTTCAATGCAATGCATCAAGTAAATACTGAGATATGGACTCTTAATTTAGTTGCACGCAAAACTTTAACCAGAATTTCTAAGTAAAAAAAGGGCCATAACTTGCATAAAATGCAGGATAGAGTTATCTAACTTGATAATCTACATAGGTGTGATAGTTGGGTAGTGCTGTATAAAGTTTCAATGCAATGCATCAATTAAATACTGAGATATGGACTCTTACTTTAGTTGCACGCAAAACTTTAACCAGAATTTCTAAGTAAAAAAGGGCCATAACTTGCATAAAATGCAGGATAGAGTTATCTAACTTGATAATCTACATTGGTGTGATAGTTTGGTAGGGTTGTAGAAAGTTTCAATGCAATACATGTAGTATTTAAGAACTTGCATGCAAAACCTTAACCAAAGTGTGACGTGGACGCCGACGCCGACGCCAGGGTGAGTAGTATAGCTCTCATATTCTTCGAATAGTCGAGCTAAAAAGGGAACTAAATTAATATATGCTTTCGTTACTTTATTTGTCTCATGATTGCTTAATGATTGTTGAAATCATAAAAAAAAATAAAAAAATATAAGGGGTACGATCTTTTGGCACACCCTGTACATTTTGTTTGCATAGTATCGTGTGACACTGATTTCCTTCTGCAGCAGTAGTACTAGTTAGTACTACAGAGAAAATAATCTTTACGGTAAATGTTATTTTTTTAATTTTTCCATTTAGGAAGTTTAATTAATTGCATTTTCTACGCAACTAGTAAAAAGTAATCATAAAAAACACTGTTTTTGTGATAATGTTGTAAAATAATGAAATCGGACCTGTTTGCGACGAATTTTGATTTTTTTTTTGCGAGCGAATCGAATATAACACTGGATGAAGTAGATTGTAAACAAACTGTGATGTCATTGAACTACATGTTAACTTATACGTGCGTGAAGAAAAAAGTATCGAAAAGAGGTGAATGAACCATACAGATTTGGTAAATCTATATATAGTGATTTCGATTTATAATTATTTTGTTTGGTGTTTTCAATTGATCGCCGACAAACATCAAAATCCACCGGCCTTTAAATGCTGCTCATTTAACCGATTTACGCATTAGGTCGCGGTCAATTATAGTGACTTGTTTTAAGTTTTCATACGTAAATGGTCAGTCTTTAATTGTAAACAAATTAAAGCAGTTTGTGTAAAATATCCACTCTCCGTAATCGCACGTATGTCAACAGTTTGCCATTGTACACAAACACTATGTATACACACGCCGACTGGTTTAAATTATTTTACCCGATATTTTACGCAATAGTGATGCACGATATCGTCTACATCCGTGAACCAGTCAAGTCTATTGATACTTCTGGTAATGGAATACGTAAGATTTTACGATGTAGATTTTTCGCCAATAATTTCTTACGAGTCACGACTTGAGCCACTTTGGTTTTTTCTGAGCCAATGGCTCAAGTGGCGAATGACAGCGCGAGCCCTGCGCATGCGCACATTGAAATGAGAACTCCCACGACAGGAGAATGGGAGTTCTCATGTGCATGTAAGTGATAACTGACAAAAGAAGCCGTAGTCAACGTAGTGCACTCATATCGATGATATGCATGCGCACATCGAAATGAGAACTTCCACAACAGGAGAACAAATTTCACGCCACACCAGCCTTCAAATTTAAATAGAAGTTCTTATATTTAGTGTTGTATCAAGTTTAACCCTTTCCCACATAAAACAAATCTGTAGCAGACAACTTAAAAAAAACCACATTTAGGCAAAGCTATAGAATGAAGGGGTGGCTTGATTCACCGAAATCCGCATTCCATACTTAAGTGCCGCAGAGGCGTCAGAAAGCGTCTATATGTGAGAAAATGTTTAATTCTATTCCTGTCACATGTCTGAACTAGCCTGAAAATGGCTTTTTAGCGAGGGCTTCAACAACTAGCATTTTACATTAATGATGTTGTATAACAGGTAAATTGGTTCATTTGTTTCCCTTAAGAATGGTGACTTTAAATTTGAATATGTCGCGACAGAAATACATGGTTAATTTCCACCAAAATCTTACTCACTTCTTTAATTGTTGTTGCCATTTTTGTCTTGAATTCCGGAAGTTTCCAAACGACGAGATATATAGCCCGGTGACTGCCGGTATAATCGAACCTTTCACCCGGCATCAATCATCCGGCGAAGACGCCGCCTTATCGTCAATAGATTCATTTATATTTTAAAGTCTTAATAGAACGCTGCTTCTTTTTTTATTTTAGATAGTATAATATCGGGGGAATATCTACCATCAGAGATTAGGCATACTCGAGGCGAGCAAATACGTTATAATATAGTTACTTCGTTAATCGAACTTGTCTAAACAACATGGAGGAAAAGATGCGGATGCTGACGGCATTTCTTATTTTATTGACAGGTAGGCATTGTATCTTCTTAAAATAGTTCAAATGAAATTGTATAGAATTAAGAATTTAATGGCTTTCTCATTTATTTACAGTTGCTGTATCGGCGACGAATGCAAGGGTCGTGGAACTGAATGAAAAGTAAGTTAATTGACAAATTACGAAAGGAAGAATATTCGGGCGATTGATATTCGGATACTAGTATTGCAGAGATTCACTATGACTGAATATTGGTGACCATCCCAACTGTTGCGATTAGACTGTGTTACCTTACTTTTGCAAGTTTGATAATCTGATAGAAACAATCTCACGAATTTCAACAGAATGTTATTTAAGAAATTAAAGATGAAACTTTTACCTAACTAGTAGGTCGTGGATATGAAAGGATCAACTGGATTTAGCCTCATATCATCTCTCGTATTAATATTTATTTTTATCCGTGTTATTTGTCAATTAAAGCCAACTCTGGGAATATTTAATCATTCAGATGGTTTTGAGGTCTGGAAACAATTTCAAAACATGAAATACGCCCCACCCCCTGTTGAGAGCTATGCTCATCCCAGAACTATCATTTGTACATCTTACAGTGACAACAGATTCTTGGACAATTTAAACCAGCATTGAACTCATTTGTAGATTGTTTTTCATACCATATTTAATGCTCTTCAATTGAATTATTCATTTTACCTAGTGAAACTATTTATATAAGACATAAATATGAAAAAAATGTTCATACTTGAAAAGATTTTGATTAGATATCATAGGTTGGTGTAGTGTCCACTTCCGGTGCAGGAGGCAACAGGTCGATCCCTAACCAGGTCATGCCAAACTTTAATTTTTTAACAATGGTTTCCCTCCTTGGCATCCACGATTGTGGGTCAGCTTAATGTTTGACTCAATTAATTCAGGATGAGTGGACCAGTTAAGTACTGGTAACTTATCCAGAAAATTCCATGATATAACTGAAAAATTGTTGAAAGTGGCTTAAAATACTCAAAGTGAAGAAAAGGAGAAATTCCTCAAAATGAGCAATATCCCTTATTTATAATAGCTATTATCGCAATGTTTTCAAAATGTGTCTGCAAGTGGGAAAGGACTCAACTGCATCCTAGTAAGCCTTGTATTGTCAAGTCAATTTACCATGTACATTTTGTCGCAAAAACCCCTTTGTGTCTATTTACCATGTATGTTACATCAGAGCTCTAGATAAGGGGAGTTTTTTACTTTCTAAAAATCTTTATTTAACCCTCTTACCCTATGTTGTGGGTACTCAAAAGAATTGTCTCAATGAGATGATTCTTTTGGGTACCCACATCCTAGAGTTTGGTTGGATGATAAGAGAGATATTGTGGAGAAAAGAGCTGATTACCCCTCCTTTTCTGGACCTCTGTAATACATGAATAAAACATGGTACATGTATTTTGTTTCTCTTTCAGATTTGGTGACCATTATAAACAGGGAAAATGGCTTGTCCAGGTTTGTATGATGTATTTGTTTCACTCTTTCAGTAAATTTCATAATCTGTATCTAGTGTATACACATACTTTTTTGAAAATTGATCAATTTAGTTTGCTGGAAAGACTCGACTAAACCCTTTCCCACATGCAGACACAATTTGGTGCATTCTGCAGTAAACAGCTTTTGCAAACTTAGTGACAAAACAATGTGCAATTTATCTTTTTACCACAATGTTTTCATCTCTATTAAACATAATAAGACTTGCTAAGTCATCTGCTGTGTGTGTTGTATGTGGGAAAACCATTCCAGACCTTTGTTTATACAAATTATTAATCATGATGAGCAATTTCTCCTTTTGCCACAATGCTTTCAACCTTATTACACAGTTAAACATTCATTTATTGAGAATTTCTATTTTGTGTGTGTAGATGTTTTCAAATTTGTCTGCTGCAGATTAGTTTTATGTGGGAAAGAGTTAAATTGAGAATGGGTCATTTGAAAACCAGAAATATTTTTGAGATATTTCCCTTTTAACCTGAATGTGAAATATTGATAAAGAGCTGAAAATATTGTTGACGAAAACAATTTGTTTATTTTGAGCTGAAAACATTGTGGATAAAATCAATTTGTTCATTTTGAGCTGAAAACATTGTGGATAAAAACAATTTGTTCATTTTGAGCTAAAAGCATTGTGGATAAAAACAATTTGTTCACTATGAGCTGAAATCATTGTAGATAAAATCAATTTGTTCATTTTGAGCTGAAAACATTGTGGATAAAATCAATTTGTTCATTTTGAGCTGAAAGCATTGTGGATAAAAACATTTTGTTCATATTGAGCTGAAAACATTGTGGATAAAATTTCTTTGTTTATTTTGAGCTGAAAACATTGTGGATAAAGACAATTTGTTCATTTTGAGCTGAAATCATTGTGGATATAAACCAATTTGCTAATTTTGAGCTGAAAGCATTGTGGATGAAATCAATTTGTTCATTTTGAGCTGAAAACATTGTGGATAAAAACAATTTGTTCACTTTGAGCTGAAAACATTATAAATAAAATCAATTTGGTCATTTTGAGCTGAAAACATTGTGGATAAAATGAATTTGTTCATTTTGAGATGAAAACATTGTAGATAAAAACAATTTGTTTATTTTGAGCTGAAAACATTGTTGATAAAATCAATTTGTTCATTTTGAGCTGAAAACATTGTAGATAATAACGATTTGTTCATTTTGAGCTGAAAATATTGTAGATAAAAACAATTTGTTCATTTTGAGCTGAAAATATTGTAGATAAAAACAATTTGTTCATTTTTAGCAATTTCCCCCCACAAATGTTTTAAAATATGATCTGCTGCAAGTTCATTAACCCTTTCCCTCATATAGACGCTTTCTGACGCCTCTGCAGCAGACGGCTTTTTGAAAACATAGTGACAAAAGAAGAAATTGCACAAAACGTGCAATTTCTCCTTTTGCCACAATGTTTTCCACTTTTTGTCATAGGTTATCCATTCAGTTATGGAGATTTTCTATTTTTTAGCTCTACTGGCCAAAGGCCAGAAGGGCTTATGTCGTGGCGATTCGTCCGTTGTCCGTGCGTCCGTGCGTCTGTAAACAATTTCTTGTTAACACGATACAGTCTTTATTTTTTATTGTATCTTAACCAAACTTATACAGTAGTTAGATATCCATGAAAGCTTGGTTCCTTTCTTAAACCAGCCAGATCCGCCCATGCATGACTGGATTATGGCCCTTGAAATTGTCAAAATTGCTATAATAGACCTTGTTAACACGATGCAGTCTTTATTCTTGATTGTATCTCAACCAAACTTATACAGTAGTTAGATATCCATGAGAGCTTGGTTCCTTTCTTAAACCAGCCAGATCCACCCATGCATGACTGGATTATGGCCCTTGAAATTGTCAAAATTGCTATAATAGACCTTGTTAACACGATACAGTCTTTATTTTTTATTGTATCTCAACCAAACTTATACAGTAGTTAGATATCCATGAGAGCTCGGTTCCTTTCTTAAACCAGCCTGATCCGCCCATGCATGACTGGATTATGGCCCTTGAAATTGTCAAAATTGCTATAATAGACCTTGTTAACACGATACAGTCTTTATTTTTTATTGTATCTCAACCAAACTTATACAGTAGTTAGATATCCATGAGAGCTCGGTTCCTTTCTTAAACCAGCTAGATCCGCCCATGCATGACTGAATTACGGCCCTTGAAATTGTCAAAATTGCTATAATAGACCTTGTTAACACGATACAGTCTTTATTTTTGATTTTCACAATAACGCCTTCAAGATCCATGCCAGTAGAGCATAGGCCCTCATGGGCCTCTTGTTGACAAAATACATTCAAAGTCATCTGCTGCAAAATTGTTGTATGAGGGAAAGGGTTAAATATTGTATGTATCAGTTAATATGTAAAATTCTAAGTAAACAAGCAAAAACTTTTTACCACAACAGTTTTACGCTCCTTGGTGTGGTCACTGTAAGAAGCTTGCACCAATCTATCACGAAGTGGCAAACTCACTAACAAATACAGAAGTTATTGTTGGTAAAATGGACGCTACACGTTATTCCATGGTCGCGTCAGAGTTTGAAGTTCGTGGTTATCCAACCATCAAATTGTAAGTACATACATTGTAACTCTTCATAAACCTCCTAGTGCCAGATGCAAATTTGTAATCATCTCTCTGTTTATGAAAACCTTGTATGAATCTGAAGCAGTCACTTTCATGAAGCACTGTTGGAAATAGTTAAGAAATTGTATGACACGGCATTTTTTAGCTTGTTTGTTTTTCAAAGAAAAAAGTCTGGCTATTGTGATACCCTTGGTGTCGTTGTCTGTGTCGTGACAAAACTTTAACCTTACCTATTAATTAAAAAAACTTTCAACATTTTCAAATGTTACTTGGTACACATATTCCAAAGAACAATACACATGTCTATACCAAGTGACATAACTCTGGCTCTAATAATTATTCAGTAATGCCCCTTTATAAACTTTTTAAAAAATAGACAAGCGTGTTTCGCTCCTCTGCGCTCTTGTTTACAAAGGTGTTAAAATCCATGTTTAAAATGTAAATTTCCAATTCATACTTGAGTTGCTCTAAAGGGAACAGTGATGAGTCTGGTGAGACTCACTTGAATCGCCAATCATTCTCAGATACAACAAGACTGCAAATTGCCAGATGCAGCTAATCTAGAAGTCTGAAACTTGATTGTACTTATAGCTTTCTTTTTTCAGAGATCTATTCAACCTCCCTACAAATAACAAATTTGAACCAGACGACATCTAAAACATCTAGGCAAACATATATGGAAAACCTCTGTGAATAAAATTATTATTATTGAATATAGTGGAAAGTTTTGTGGCAAATGGAGAATTTGATTATTAAGAGCAATTTTTCCATTTGCACAAAATGCTTTCAAAAATTGTCTGGTGCACTTGTATCAAAGTGTGTCTACATGTGGAAAAGGGTTAGAATAGGTCTCTGTCTTAGAACATTTTCCTTATTACAGCATCAAACTCTATGTTATGGGTCCTTAACACTTTCACACTTGTAGACTCTTTCTGACGCCTCTGCAGCAGAGGACTTTTGAAAACATTGTGGCATAAGGAGAAAATGCTCATGATGAACATTTTCTCCTTTTGTCACAGTGTTTTCAACTCTTTTCAATAAGTACAAATGTATGTATACAAGTCATGTACTCTCATATATTGAACATTCAATATTTTTCCCTTCATGTTTTCAAAATCGCCTTTTGAGGCATTTTCAGCAGCCGACTTTAAGCACACTGCCAAAAGGAGAAACTGTTCATAATGAGCAATTTCTCCTTATATGTTTTTAACTCTATTCAATGATTATACTTTCATTCATAGAGTTTTCCATTGTTTTGCCTAAATGATTTTAAAGTCATCTGCTTCAGATTTATTGTATATGGGAGCAGGTTAATAGCATTGTCAAAATCACCTGGCATCTTAGGAAAATGTGTAAAAAATGTTTTGGTAATTGGAAGAAGAGCAGAGTTGTAAACATTGTTAGTAGAGGAGAAATTGATGTTGATGACATTTTTTTGTATTTTCAGTTTTACAGATGGAAGCATCCATACATTCTATGGTGAGAGGTCGAAAGAAGATATCGTAGAATTTGTGATGAAAGCAAAGGGGTATGTACTCATATCAATATTTGGCTGGATATTTTGCTGATTGATAATATGTTGAGTTAAGCCTTTGGGATTCATTATTACACTTGAAGCTTAACCATGATTTGTTCACCAGTAAATCTTCAAGAATCTATTTCTAGTTTGAATCTCGTTGGAGTACTGGCTGAGTCTCCAGGAAGAAATTAATGAGAATATTTTCCCCTTTACAATATTCAGCAAATCTGCAGCAGACGAAACTTTCTATAAAGGAAAGATCAATTATTTAATCAAGTTGTGGCAAAAGGACAAGTTTTCAAAAGAGGTATCAAAATGCATCTATGTGTGGGAAAGGGTTATAAAAGTTGTCAGAACTTATTTCACATTGATGTAACAGCATAAAATAAGTTTAACCCTTTCCCTCATATAGACGCTTTCTGACGCCTCTGCAGCAGACAGCTTTTTGAAAACATAGTGACAAAAGAAGAAATTGCACAAAACGTGCAATTTCTCCTTTTGCCACAATGTTTTCCATTTTTCGTTATAGGTTTTCCATTCAATTATAGAGATTTTCCATTATTTGACAAAATATGTTTAAAGTCGTCTGCTGCAGAATTGTCGTATGAGGGAAAGGGTTAAACTAAAATATTCTGATTTCTGTTAATCAAGATACATAGATAGATGCAGTGGACAAAATTAGCACTGGTCTGTTGGCCAATGCCCATAAACTGCTTGTGGGCCGATTCAAATTTCAAGATAATGGGCCCTAGGGCCTGTTGAAAAATATTCATTAGAACATGATATCATTTTACTTATTTCCTATTATAACAATTATTATTCATACATGAATTGTAATTCAAAACATGTCAACAGTTTCCATTTAGTTTTTAATATGTTCCCCATTTTCCTATTATACATGCACAACAGTTAGAAACAAAGAAGTTAAATTTAGTTTTGCTTTTGCTTAATATATTTTTTTGGCCCTTTCATTGTTTGCCGGGCCTATTCAAATTCCAATATAATGAACCCTAGGGCCTGTTGAAATTTTCAGTAGAATATGATATAATTTTACATTTTTCCTGTTACATAAATTGTAATTCAAAAATGTCTTTTTATTTGTTAATATGTTCCCCATTTTCCTATTATACATGCACAACATTTAGAAACAAAGAAGTTTAATTTAATTTTGCTTTTGCTTAAATCTTTTTTGGACCCTTTCATTTCTGTTCAGGTCTTATGCAGATTCAAGGACTACGGACCAAAGGGCGCGTTGTGTCATATCTTAATATCGATCACTGTAGATGAACTAACATCTTTTATATAACTGAAAACATCAATGAAAGCACATATATATGACATAAACCGTTTCCCACATACATCAAATCTGCTTCAGACATCATGGCAAAATTTAGAAAAAGTCTTGAAAGTAAAGTATAATAATTGAATAGAGTTTCTTCTTTTCCAACAATATTTTGAGCTGCTTCAGATGTTAAAAAATGCACCTGCAAGTTGAAAAGAGTTAACCCTTTCCCTCATGTGGACGCTTTCTGACGCCTCTGCAGCAGACAGCTTTTTGAAAACATAGTGACAAAAGAAAAAATTGCTCAAAACGAGCAATTTCTCCTTTTGACACAATGTTTTCAACTTTTAGTGAATCGTCGTATGAGCTAAAGCGTTAAACCAATCACCAATGTGGTAACTTGTAGAAGTGGCTTCCCTCTGTGGCCCTTAACCCTTTTCCTTATATAAATAAAATACAGCAGACAAAGTTATTGAATTGAGTTTAAAACATTGTGGCAAATGGAGAAATTACTCATTACAGGATATTTCTTCTTTTGTCACAATGATTTCAAAAGTTGTCTGCAGCAGATGCATTGAAATGCGTCTGCAAGTGGGAAAAATAGCATTATGACCCTTTCTCACTTTCAGACGCATTTGGACCAATATGCATTACCTGGTGGCAAAAGGAGAAATTTCTCTTTTCAACTCCAATAAACGATCAAACTTTCCATTATAGAATTTTTTCATATTTATTTCAAAATGTTTTCAAATTCGTCTGCTACAAATTTTCTGTATGTGGGAAATAATTATGTTTAACATTGAAATATTCCCTTATTGCAGGCCACCTGTGCGCCCCCTGGCTAGTATTGGAAGATTTAATGAAGCAAAGAGCGCCCATAGTGATGATGTATTCTTCGTATATGTTGGCGACGATGATCCAGATAATGATTTCTATGTGAGCATAAATAAGTTGTTGACAGCTCTGTAGCTGATTAATCGGAGTAATTTCAGAGCTCCCATATGATTTGATATTATATATGTATGTGGGCAACAATGATCCAGATAGTGAGTAAAAATAACCATACAAAACAGATTTGAGGCAATATTAAGTTACAAGCAATTTCTCCAACTCTCACTTTGTTTTTAAAAATTGCATCCATGTCGCAGAAATGTGACTGCACGTAGGAAAGGAGTACCGAAACAACCTTGGCCTTACTGTAACAGATTTGTTATGGTGTGTTGTGTATAAAGTTTTAAAGGTCAAGATTAAAATTATTGTAAAAGATTGTAATGTTGCCCTAGTACTTGATAGTGCTATTGGTAATTATTGCAACTTTTACATCAATGTACTGAAGAAATAGCATATGATGTCTTTCTCAAAGACTTCTAAAGCTTTCACTTCTAGAAAAAAGTTTGAAGTCTCCCCACATGCAGATGCATTTTAAGTTATTCATCTGAATTCCTGAAGCTAATGACTTTTGAAAACATTATGGCAAAAACCTAATGAGCTTTTACTCCTATTACCAAAATTTTTTTTTTACAAAGTGAAATGTTTGTAATTTATAGATGTAATCTCTTTCAGAAAAAGTATTCCAGTGTAGCAAAAGACCAAGTTGCTCTAGCCTACTTTTATAGTGGACCAAAGAATGTTTTACCAGAGGTAATCTTTCAACTTTTTGCCTGGTTATTATCATCATATTTACCAATTTACGTTATGTGTTCTTTCTAAATTACTTTTTAAGTCAAATAAACATCTCAATGTGAGCTTTTCTGATCATGCGTCGTTCACCATCTTGTCATCTTTCAACAATTATTCAATCAACATCTCCTCCTTTACCACTGGGTCAATTCCATTTAAACTTTGCATACATGATCCTGTCATAGTCTTCTTACAAATTAGCTAAAATAAATGTGATCATTGCAATTATCTTGTTGCCTAATGAAGAGGGATTTTTTTAAAATCTTCTATGAAAATGGTGGTCAGATCATCAAAAATGAGACCCCAGGAGTTTTGCCTTTAACCCTTTCCCTCACATAGACGCTTTCTGACGCCTCTGTTGCAGATGGCTTTTTGAAAACATAGTGACAAAAGAAGAAATTGCACAAAACGTGCAATTTCTCCTTTTGCCACAATGTTTTCCACTTTTTGTCATAGGTTATCCATTCAATTATAGAGATTTTCCATTATTTGACAAAATATGTTCAAAGACGTCTGCTGCAGAATTGTCGTATGAGGGAAAGGGTTAATAGGCTTTATAGAAACTTTAAAAATCTCTGGCCATATATTAAAAGTTATTAGTGCAAATGATCAACTGGTGACTGTCCCCACAATTTAGCTTCAATGATAACTGTTCTTTAATAATCGAAACCCTCTGGGTATGGGGTAGCTTTTCCTTACATTCTATAATAAAATGTATATATGTTTACTCATGTATGCGATATAGGGCCATCATGGCCCTCTTGTTTTAAAACAGATCACCTTATGGAAACACCTTCTGCAGTTGGGCAGGCGAGTGAACATCTTCCACAAACAAGTTCTGCTCTCTATACTCTTGACCAAACTAAGTCACAAGATTTATAAAGATAAAATATTTGCCAAATTTAACTTATAGCCAGATTTCTTCAGAGATGCCAGAGGAAACGTATTTTGGTTTAATTGTTTATTCCGATATGATTTTTACAATCTACATGTTACTCACAACTTAGAAGGAACTCATAAATTGTAAATGTTAACCCTTTCCCTCATACCACAATTCTGCAGCAGACGACTTTGAAGATATTTTGTCAAAAAATAGAAAATCTCTATAGTTGAATGGATAACCTCTGACTAAAAGTGGAAAACATTGTGTCATAAGGAGAAATTGCTCGTTTTGAGCATTTTCCTCTATTGTCACTATGTTTTCAAAAAGCCGTCTGCTGCAGAGGCGTCAGAAAGCGTCTATATGAGGGTGAGGGTTAAACCAATTTGTAGTAAGTTGACTATTCCCTTTATATTTGTAGGACATACTTTTGAAGAGTTACCCAACAGTATTAGTATTTAAAGATAAAGCAGTTTATGAATATGAAGGTATGTTTACTAGTTTGTTTAACCCTTTCCCTCATTTGACAGTTCTGCAGCAGACGACTCTAAACATCTTTTGTCAAAAAATAGAAAATCTCTATAATTGAATGGATAACCTATGACTAAAAGTGGAAAACATTGTGGCAAAAGGAGAAATTGCTCATTTTGAGCAATTTCTTCTTTTGTCACTATGTTTTCAAAAAGCCCTCTGCTGAAGAGGCGTCAGAAAGCGTCTATATGAGGGAAAGGGTTAACGTCAAGGAATGCAATTTTGGAAATATGTGATATATGATAACATGCTTATGACGTTATAAATGACATCAGTTAAAGTTTTTGGACATAAGACAGTGAAAGAACACAGTATCAATAATTGTTTCTATTGATTCGACATTGATAAATCAAATTTGTTTTCAACATTTTTCATAACTGATGATTAAGAAAAAAAGAATTCGATGTATTTTCACTCATGCTCCTGTGTTCATGAAAACAGTTGTTGTCAACTTTTATATCGAATCAAAAACTAATAGTCTCACCCAAAACATACAAATATCCAGTATAGCTTCGAATAATTCATGGTTTGACGGTTTGTCTTTCTTATTAAAGTTGCAGGGCAAATAATTTGAATTTCTTCTATAAACATTAACATTGGAAGACAGTGGTGCAGAGGTAGAGCGTCAACCTCTCATACCAAAGGTCCTGGGTTCGAGTCTCGTGATGAGCGGGTTCTGCCTTTGGGATATTTCCACACAAAAGCCATGAGTACTGGTTAAGTTTCCAGGAAGCAGACATCGATCATAAATTATATAAGCAGAAAGCTTGTTGCAATCGATGTAAAATGAATAAGATTTAAACTAAACTAAACATTCACTTAACTTAAATTTTCATCTGATATGATATTTCAATTGTATTTTGCTTTTAAAAAATGCCTTTTACCATTTAAAATATTGGAAAATTTGAATTGATACAGACTCTTTCAACGCCTCTGCAGCAGAAATCTTTTGAAAATATTGTGGTAAGAAGAGTGATTGCTCATAATGAGCAATTTTCGTTTCGACTCCATCTTTTCAACTCTATGAACCCTTTCCTACCTACAGAAACATTCTGACGCAATTGCAGCCGATGTTTTTTGAAAACATTGTGAATTTTGTCACAATGTTTTCAGCTTTTTTCAGTAATTATACCTACAATTATAGAGATTTTCCTTATTTTTTAGTAGACAATTTCAAAGTTGTCTACTGCAGATATGCTGTATGTGGGAAAGGGTTAAATAAAAAGTATTTCTTTTATGGAGATTCTCAATATTTTTGCAAAATGTTTTCAATTTTGTCAGCTGCTGATTTATTGTATGTGGGAAAGAGTTAACAAATCCTGATACAAGATGGCACCAAAATATTGTCTCTATCATAGAAACTGTATGAAGGATAGGTTGTTACCAGAATAAGTTAGATTTCTTCCTTTCAATTCAATTGACATTGATTCTTTCTCATATATAAACACAATTTGCTGCATCACAATCACACAAATTTTTTGTTTTGAGCAATAATTTCTTCTTTTATCACCATGTTTTTAAAAAGCTGTCTGCTGCAGAGGCATCTGAAAGCGTCTATATGAGGGAAAGGGTTAAAGGTCTTCTGCTAAAAAGGCATCCATGGTTGTCTGTTTAACCCTTTCCCTCATATAGACGCTTTCTGACGCCTCTGCAGCAGACAGCTTTTTGAAAACATAGTGACAAAAGTAGGAATTGCTCAAAACGAGCAATTTCTCCTTTTGCCACAATGTTTTCCACTTTTAGTCATAGGTTATCGATTCAATTATAAAGATTTTCCATTTTTTGACAAAATATGTTCAAAGTCGTCTGCTGCAGAATAGTCGTATGAGGGAAAGGGTTAATGGATGGGGTTATATGAAAAAGAGTTATTTCTGATATGACAATCTTATTGTCGACTATTTCGCTATACATTTACCATTACTTCTAGATAGAGTAGTTTCTTTATGAAGTATTATCATACAGTAGGCTATAGATGTAAGCTACACAGATTTGAGTTATCTTCCTTGGAGGGTAAATTCTAAGTTCAATGACATTTTGTTTTTCTCATTTTTCAATTAGACAGACATTTTTATTTGGGGCTAGGTCACTTTAACACGAAAAAGTGACCATTAAATTTTGTTTACGGTCTGCCTTAGACCCAAAGAATTATATTCTTTACTCAAATGTCAAACCTAGTCATCTTATGAATCTCAAATTGAAATAAAATTGTCCTATCACACTCAACTTGAGAACAAATAATTTGTCTGAATATATAGAACTTTCTCTGAGTTTAACTTTTTCCCATATACAAAAACTCTGCAGCAATGGACTTTGCATCCAGGCAAACATATGGAAAATCTCTATGAATAAAAGTATAATTATTGAAGAGAGTTGAAAACATTGTGGCAAAAGGACAAATTGCTCATGATAAGCAATTTCCTTTTTGGCTTTCAATCCAGGGGAAACAATCTTTCTGATCATTGACAAAAGTCTATCTTACGAGATTGGTTTGTCTTGTGAGTCTATGTGAAAAAGCAGACAGGGAAAGACTGATGTGGGAAAGCCGGGAAACACATGGGTAGGTGAACTAGCCACCAGGATTTGACTTTCAATCAAAATCAATCAATCAATTAACTAATTTCAGCACCAAGAGGTGTAGCCACAATGACTTCTATACAACAGTGGATTAAAGGAGAAAAATTTACTGCCTATCCTTTGATATCTGGAGGTAATATAAACCAGCTGGCCGATACGGGAAAATTACTTGTCATATTTGTCATCAACGAACATTTAGCTGAAAACAAAGATTTAAACGAAAAGTAAGTGAAATTTAACATTGCAGTGAATCCTTGGAAAGTTGGTGAGTCCAGTTGTAAAGGTAGATTCTTTTGAGTCCCTTCTGGCAATTAGGGGTTTTAACCCTTTCCCACTTGCAGAATGATCATTTTACGCATCTGGAGCAGACAACCTTGGAAAACATTGGGGCAAAAAGAGAAATTACTCAATTCAATATATATATTTTCACTTATTGAGAAAAAGAAATCCAGAGATGTTTTCAAAACTCTCTACTGAAAATATGTTGTATGTAATTTTATCTAAACTTACAGAGATATGAGAGTCAAGGTAGAGGGGCAACAATTCCACTTTTTGTGAGATGTTACATCTATCTATTTTCTAAATGTATGCAGACAATAAAAGCTCTTTTGAGACTGTGGGTCTTTACTGTACACAGAGGTTACAAGATCCCTAAATGCCAAATGTGGCTTATATGTAATATATGTTTGTGATGTCACAGTAGTCAGATATGTAGTTTGTGCAGTGAGACATGTATATGTGCATGATTATGAAGTATGAATATGGAGGTTATTTGATTCTTTCCATATATGGTATCAAGTTTATCCATCCCCCCAAAAATAATTACAACTTCAAGAGAATGAATCCTGTGTGAAAAACCTTTAATTTTTTACAAGTGATGTGAACCAGTAACTACTTGGTTAAGATATGGGGGGGTGCTCTAAGAAAAGTACCCTTAGCATATTAATTAGATGTGTTGACTGTGAATTTATGCTATCAGTCCTAAATAGACAGGTTTTTCTGAAATTTCTTTAACCCTTTCCCACCTATATACACAATTTGACGCATCTATAGCAGATGACCATTTAAAACATTGTGGCAAAAGAATTGATTTCTCATGATGAGCAATTTTTCCTCATGCCACTTTGTTTTCAACTTTGTTTTCAACTCTTCAATGATCATAGTTACTTTCATTAAACAAGAATTTCCATATTTTTACCTTCAAATGTTTGGTATGTGGGAATAGGTTAGGTCTTCTTTAACTAATAGATAACTTATCTACGTTCCTGGCCAGACCAAGTTGCACTGATGCACAGGTTTTTATGGGTCTACACTTGTCGCAAATGCTCTATGGTTGGGTTTCCTCAGAAACTTTGCTCATATCCTTTTTTTTACATAAATTGTTCCATTTCATTTTACCTAAATTGGATTTGCAGAATAAAGATATCTGGACTCTCAATTGTTCTATTTCATTATACCTAAATTGGATTTGCAGAATAAAGATATCTGGACTCTCAATTGTTCTATTTCATTATAACTAAATTGGATTTGCAGAATAAAGATATCTGGACTCTCAATTGTTCTATTTCATTATAACTAAATTGGATTTGTAGAATAGAAATATCTTTTTGAATTGGAATTATACTTACAAATTGCAAAATGTTTAAAAGAAATTCTCCAATGGTTTCAAGGTAGATGACTTGGAACATATGGTTACAAGTAATTATTTACAGCTGCATCGGAGATATTTTATTCACTTAATATTTCGTTGGTTTTGCTGGAGCATGGCTCATTAAAAATCCTTTTTGAAAAAGATAGAATTACTGAATTATGCATCTGATTAGTCTCTGACTCACTTAATTAACCCTTTCCCTCATGTAGACGCTTTCTGACGCCTCTGCAGCAGACGGCTTTGTGAAAATATGGCGACAAAAGAAGAAATTGCTCAAAACAAACAATTTCTCCTTTAGTCACAACGTTTTCAACTCTATTCAATTATTGTGCTTTCATTTAAAGGGTGTTTCCAGTTTATTTCAGGTATGTTTTCAAAGTCGTCTGCTGCAGCTTTGTTGTATGTGGGAAAGGGTTAATAGTTCTTTTATCATTTTCCCACATGCAGAAGCATATTGACATATCTGCACTATACAATTTCTAGCCGGAATGCTCTAGCAATTCCGGTCTATAGATTGGTGATGTCCGTCCGTCCGTCTGTCTGTCTGTCCGTCAACATTTTGGTTAAAGTTTCAGGTTGAGGCAACCAGTAACAAGTTCTATTGATTTCTATGGTTACTTTGTTTGACCTTGACCTTGGTTTGTTGATTTTCAATGTCAAATTGCCGACAATCCGGCCTTACCGTCTTCAGCGGTTTCTTGTTAAAACATTGTGGCAAATGGGGAAATTGCTGTTGATGAGCACTGTTTTTCATTTCTATTCAATACTTATACTTTCATTTGATGTTACGATTTTTTTGCTCATGTTTTCAAAGCTGTCAGTCCTAGACAAATCATATAAGGTAAATGGTTAATCCTTTTCCTCATACAACAAATCTGCAGCAGACGACTGAACATATTTTGTCAACAAATAGAACATCTCTATAATTGAATGGATAACCTATGACTAAAAGTGGAAAACATTGTGGCAAAAGAAGAAATTGCTCATTTTGAGGAATTTCTTCTTTTGCCACTATGTTTTCTGCTGCAGAGGCGTCAGACTTACTGTTTTCAAAGTCATCTCCTGCAGATTTGTTGAATAGCTAACTAGCTGGTAGAATTTCATGAAACTTGAAATAAATATGAACCAGCATACTTAGATGATGCCGGTCCATTTTTACTCAAATCTGGAAATTCCAAAAGGTTCTATAAATAGCTCGCGAGACCAAAAACCAGAAAAGCTTGTAAATCTCAATATTATAAACGCTTTATTTTGTACTTGTTTAAATATATGAAAGCGTCTAGATAATAAGACTGGTTTACAAAGGTTTAAAGGACACACGATGGCAGTGTGTACACACGTTATGTATACACGTCTGCACGTTCTAGAGTCAATTAGCAATCAATGCTGACAGTGTAGCCTAATTGAGTTTGAAGATCTAGCATTATAATATATGCCTATATTTTCATAAATTAAACAGTTTGGCAAATAGTGAAATTGTGCTTTTGGAGCATGTTTTGTGTTTGTTTTTGCACTCACATTATTCGAAGCAGTTTAACAACCTCAGAGACATATAAATACACTGTGACAACCCTCAATCATGCAATGTGAAGGGACTAAATTGAACAGACCTGTTTAATATCGGACATAATTGAAACAAACACCAAACTAATGGATACTGTTTTCTCTCCTTTCTTTAGTCATTTCTAAAGTGTAAAATATATTTTATCTTAATATGGCCTAACGACCTGGTGATAAACATGTGATTACCCAAACAATTTAGATTACAAATAGTCATTCTAATGAGCTAAAACGGTAGTCTATCGAATACCAACTAGATTTTTCATAACTTTGGAATGGCCTATCTTTGAACACATCATGACCAATTTCAGAACGTAACTAAATAATCACCAAGACAACATTCTGGCAAACTAACATTATTCTACTGTCAAAAGATGCAGGGTTGATACATTCTCAAATATACCCGCACCAGAGTCATCGCAAGCCCTACACCGATATACTGCTTGTTACTTTGCAGGATTTTCCATACGATCGCCACTACAGTGCCATTGGCGCTTTGATTATTGATACAGATGAGTTTTACTCTACCATGCAATAAGATTAACCCTTTCCCTAATACAGGCATTTTCTAATGCCTCTGCTGCAGATTTTTGAAAACATTGACGAAATTGGTGAAATTGCTCAACAGTACCAATTTCTCTATTTTCCACAATGTTTTTAACTCTTCAATAATTATACTTCCCTTTTCAGAGATTTCCATATTTTTGCAAGTATAATTTTAAAGTCATCATCTGCAGATTAGTTGTATGTTAACCCTTTCCCTCATATGACAATTTTGCAGCAGACGACTTGACTAAACGTGGAGAACATTGTGTCAAAAGGAGAAATTGCTCGTTTTGAGCAATTTTTAGCTCTACTGGCCAAAGGCCAGAAGGGCTTATGTCGTGGCGATTTGTCCGTCGTGCGTGCGTGCGTGCGTGCGTGCGTCCGTAAACAATTTCTTGTTAACACGATACAGTCTTCACTTTTGATTGTATCTCAATTAAACTTATACAGTAGTTAGATATCCATGAGAGCTCGGTTCCTTTCGAAAACCAGCCAGATCCGCCCATGCATGACTGGATTATGGCCCTTGAAATGGTCAAAATTGCTATAAAAGAGCTTGTTAACACGATACAGTCTTCACTTTTGATTGTATCTCAACCAAACTTATACAGTAGTTAGATATCCATGAGAGCTTGGTTACTTTCGAAAACCAGCCAGATCCGCCCATGCATGACTGGATTATGGCCCTTGAAATGGTCAAAATTGCTATAAAAGAGCTTGTTAACACGATACAGTCTTCACTTTTGATTGTATCTCAACCAAACTTATACAGTAGTTAGATATCCATGAGAGCTCGGTTCCTTTTGAAAACCAGCCAGATCTGCCCATGCATGACTGGATTATGGCTGTTGAAATGGTCAAAATTGCTATAAAAGAGCTTGTTTACACGATACAGTCTTCACTTTTGATTGTATCTCAACCAAACTTATACAGTAGTTAGATATCCATGAGAGCTCGGTTCCTTTCGAATACCAGCCAGATCCGCTCATGCATGACTGGATTATGGCCCTTGAAATG
Source organism: Serripes groenlandicus (assembly GCA_031761405.1). Taxonomy (NCBI): domain Eukaryota; kingdom Metazoa; phylum Mollusca; class Bivalvia; order Cardiida; family Cardiidae; genus Serripes; species Serripes groenlandicus. The sequence continues at coordinate 67,316,948 of JASEVX010000010.1, forward strand.
GTCAAAATTGCTATAAAAGAGCTTGTTAACACGATACAGTCTTCACTTTTGATTGTATCTCAACCAAACTTATACAGTAGTTAGATATCCATGAGAGCTCGGTTCCTTTCGAATACCAGCCAGATCCGCCCATGCAAGACTGGATTATGGCCCTTGAAATTGTTCAAATTGCTATAATTGAGCATGTGAACACAATAGAGGATCTATTTACTATCTGATCTTCACCAAACTTAGATAGTAGTTAAATATTGATGAGAGCTTGGTTCATTTTGAAAACCAGCCAGATCCGCCAAGACTGGATTATGGCCCATGAAATTGTAAAAATTGCTATAATACAGCTTGTGAACACAAAAGAGCCTCCATTTACTACCTGATCTTCACTATACATATATGCTCTGGATTGAAAATGACCAAAGAACCATACCAGTAGAGCATAGGCCCTCATGGGCCTCTTGTTTTGTTTGTCACTATGTTTTCAAAAAGCCGTCTGCTGCAGAGACGTCAGAAAGCGTCTATATGAGGGAAAGGGTTAAGAAAGAGTTAAAGTGAGATTTAGACTTATGAAATCTGTATCCTTGTCCATGTTATTCCTTTCCATGCTACTAATACAACTGCAGCAGATATATTTTGAAAACGTTGTCAAAATAAAGCATTTTTAGCTCACCTGAGCTTTGCTCAAGGTGAGTTATTGTGATCGCCTTTTGTCCGGCGTCCGTCGTGCGTCGTGCGTCGTCCGTCGTGCGTCGTGCGTCAACTTCTTCTCCTCAGTAACCAGTGGGTCAATTTGGATGAAACTTCACAGAAAGCATCCTCTCAATGACCTCACCAGAATTCCTTCAAATTTTTGGGATCCATGCAAAATTCTGGTTTCCATGGCAACGCAACCGAAAAAACTTCAAAATTCTTCTTCTCCCGAATTGGTTGGCAGATTTTCAAATAATTTTGTAGAAATGTTCCTTGGATGACCCTCTATCAGATTCCTTCAAGCCGTGTTGATTGGTTGAAAAACATGGCCGCCAGGGGGGGCGGGGCTATTTTGCCTTATATGGCTATAGTGAAAACTTAAAAAATCTTCTCCTCCGAAAGTGTAAGGCCGATTTTCAAATAATTTTGTAGAAATGTTCCTTGGGTGACCCTCTATCAGTTTCCTTCAAGCCATGTTGATTGGTCAAAAAACATGGCCACCAGGGGGGCGGGGCTATTTTGCCTTATATGGCTATAGTGCAAACTTAAAAAATCTTCTCCTCCAAAAGTGTCAGGCCGATTTTCAAATAATTTTGTAGAAATGTTCCTTGGGTGATCCTCTATCTGATTCCTTCAAGCCATGTTGATTGGTCAAAAAACATGGCCGCCAGGGGGCGGGGCTATTTTGCCTTTTATGGCTATAATGAAAACTTAAAAAATCTTCTCCTCCATAAGTGTCAGGCCGATTTTCAAATAATTTTGTAGAAATGTTTCTTGGGTGACCCTCTATCAGATTCCTTCAAGCAATGTTGATTGGTCGAAAAACATGGCCGCCAGGGGGCTGGGGCTATTTTGCCTTATATGGCCAAAGTATAAACTTAAAAAATCTTCAACATCTTCTCCTCAGTAACCAGTGGGTCAATTGGGATGAAACTTCACAGAAAGCATCCTCTTAATGACCTCACCAGAATTTCTTCAAATTTTTTGGGATCCATTCAGAATTCTTGTTTCCATGGCAACGAAACGAAAAAAACTTCAAAATTCTTCTTCTCCCAAACTGGTTGGCAGATTTTCAAATAATTTTGTAGAAATGTTCCTTGGATGACCCTCTACCAGATTCCTTCAAGCCATGTTGATTGGTCAAAAAACACGGCCGCCAGGGGGGCGGGGCTATTTTACCTTATATGGCTATAGTGAAAACTTAAAAAATCTTCTCCTCCGAAAGTGTCTGGCTGATTTTCAAATGATTTTGTAGAAATGTTCCTTGGGTGACCCTCTATCAGATTCCTTGAAGCCATGTTGATTGGTCGAAAAACATGGCCGCCAGGGGGGGCGGGGCTATTTTGCCTTATATGGCTATAGTGCAAACTTAAAAAATCTTCTTCTCCAAAAGTGTCGGCCCGATTTTCAAATAATTTTGTAGAAATGTTCCTTGGATGACCCACTTTCAGATTCCTTCAAGCCATGTTGATTGGTCAAAAAACATGGCCGCCAGTAGGCAGGGCTATTTTGCATTATATGGCTATAGTGAAAACTTAAAAAATCTTCTCCTCCAAAAGTATCTGGCCGATTTTCAAATAATTTTGTAGAAATGTTCCTAGGGTGACCCTCTATCAGATTCCTTCAAGCCAAGTTGATTGGTCGGAAACTGGCTTATATAGCTAAAGTGAAAAAAAAATAAAAAATCAGGTGAGCGATTCAAGGGCCATCATGGCCCTCTTGTTTTGTCAAGCCGCAATAGCTCAGTCAGATGAGCAATCCCATGGTCAAGACTTTGAATCTCCGTTCAGCCGTACATTGTTTCCAATAATTGACAAAACTTATTGTGACTGAGGCCATTCGACTTCCACCAATGAGCTAAATAGTCAATGTTAGAAGGTACTCATGTGTATGGGAAGAATATAGGGTGGTGTACATGTCATTTGCCTCCACCAGTTGGTTAAATAGTCTATGTTCCTTAACCCTTTCCCTCATATACACGCTTTCTGACGCCTCTGCAGTAGACGGTTCTTTGAAAACATAGTGACAAAAGAAGAAATGGCTCAAGATGAGCCATTTCTCCTTTTGCCACAATGTTTTCCACTTTTAGTCAAAGATTATCCATTCAATTATAGAGATTTTCTATTTTTTGACAAAATATGTTCAAAGTTGTCTGCTGCAGAATTGTCGTATGAGGGAAAGGGTTAATGCAGAAGCATTTTGATGCATCAGCAGTAGACGACTTTTAAAATCATCCATGGTGGCTCAAGAAGAAATTGCTCTTAACCCTTTCCCTCATACGACAATTCTGCAGCAGACGACTTTGAACGTATTTTGTCAAAACATAGGAAATCTCCATAATTGAATGGATAACCTATGACGAAAAGTGGAAAACATTGTGACAAAAGGAGAAATTGCACGTTTTGTGCAATTTCTTCTTTTGTCACTATGTTTTCAAAAAGCTGTCTGCTGCAGAGGCGTCAGAAAGCGTCTATATGAGGGAAAGGGTTAATGAGTAATTTATCTCTTCACTGCAATGCTTTCAGCTGTAGCCAATGCTCTAATTTAAAGAGATTTTCAAATATTTTTGGCCTGGATCTGCAGCTCTGTTGTATAATCAAAATAGTTAAAAGAAATCTTGTTTATTATACCCCCAAAAAACAAAGTTTTGGGGGGGTATATAGGAGTCATTGTGTCAGTCGGTCGGTCGGTCGGTCGGTCGGTCGGAAGCCATATTTTGTCCGGACCATATCTTAACAATGCAACATAGGATTTGAACGAAACTTCATAGGATGATACAACACATTGAGAGGAAGTGCGGTGTACAGGAACCATAACTCTATTTTATCTAAATACAAAGTTATTGCCCTTTGTTACTTTTTCTTATTCGTAGAGTCTTGTCCGGAGCATAACTTTAAAACTAATTGTTGGAATTTAATAAAACTTCATAGGATGATACCACACATTGAGAGGAAGTGCAGTGTACAGGAACCATAACTCTATTTAATCTAAATACCGAGTTATTGCCCTTTGTTACTTTTTCTTGTCCGGAGAATTACTTAATAACTAACAGATGGAATCTAATAAAACTGCATACAATGGTAGAGCATAATCAGAGGAAGTGCAGTGTACAAGAACCATAACTCTAATTTACATAATTACAGAGTTATTGCCCTTTGTTACTTTTTCATATTCGTAGAGTCTTGTCCGGAGCATAACTTTAAAACTAATTGTTGGAATTTAATAAAACTTCATAGGATGATACAACACATTGAGAGAAAGTGCAGTGTACAGAAACCATAACTCTATTTAATCTAAATACAGAGTTATTGCCCTTTGTTACTTTTTCTTGTTTACAGAGTTATGGCCCTTTTGTTGGTCGGTCGTAAACCATATTTTGAGTCAAGGTGCTGTTTTGGGGGTATTTATCATCTTCAGTGATATTTCTAGTTTTACTATGTTTTTATTTGAAAGAGGTCTGGTTTTGTGAAAGAAATACTGTAAATATTCTTTATTCCTTAACTTCATGAATACGCTTTCTGACGCCTCTGAAGCAGACGACTTTTAAAATCATAGTGGCAGATGGAGAAATTGCTCTTCATGAGCAATTTCTCCATCTGTCACAATGATTTCAATGATTTCAATTTATTCAATAATCATACTATCATTTATAGAGATTTTCTATATTTTGGACTTGATGTTTTCAAAGTCGTCTGCTGCAGATGTTTTGTATGTGGGAAAGGGTTATCAGACTTGTAATATCTCTACTAAAATCTAGCACTTAATCTTGCATTTTGCATCAATCAACAAATCTTCAATTTAGAAATCTATATCACCCACTCAAACTGCCAAATCTCCTATTTGTCTATTCACTGATGCAGAGGACTTTTTAACCCTTTCCCACAATAAATATGTGTTTTCTTGAATCGTAAAGCATGGTGATAAAAGGAGACATTGCTAAAATGAGCAATTTCTGGTTTTGCAACAAATTGAACAATGATCTTATAAACTTTGTTCAATGATTATACTCTCATTTATAGCGTTGTTTATATTTTTCGAGATAATTTCCAATCCGTCTGCAGCAGATGTGATGTACGTGGTGCAGGGTGTAGTCACCACTGTAGCAGACAACTCTTGCTGACTTTGCAGCAGATGACTTCCCTTTTCCACATACAACAAATCTGCAGCAGACGACTTTTAAACGGCAAGGCTAAAGCACAAATAATCGCTTTAAATGAAAGAACAATAATTAAATAGAGTTGAAAACATGTTGACAAAAGGAGAAATTGCTCGTTTTAAGCAATTTCTTCTTTTGTCGCCATGTTTTCAAAAGGCTGTCTTCTGCAGAGGTGCCAGAAAGCGTATATATGATGGAAAGGATAAAATTAGTCATTTTACTGTCAAAAATTCAAGTCAAGATACTTATTTCTCCATTTTACCACACTATTTTCAAAACAAGTCTGCTGTATATACATCAAAAGTCAAATGTAAGAGGAACTTGGGACTTAACCCTTTCCCACATATTGACGCTTTCTGATGCCTCTGCAGCAGATGACTTTTGAAAACTTTGAGACAAAAGAAGAAATTGCTCAAAACAAGCAATTTCTCCTTTCGCCACAACGTTTTCAACTCCATTCAATAGTTATACTTCCATTTAACCCTTTCCCTCATATAAACGCTTTCGGACGCCTCTTCAGCAGACGGCTTTTTGTAAACATAGTGACAAAAGAAGAAATTGCACAAAACGTGCAATTTCTCCTTTTGCCACAATGTTTTCCACTTTTAGTCATAGGTTATCCATTCAATTATGGAGATTTCTATGTTTTGACAAAATACGTTCAAAGTCGTCTGCTGCAGAATTGTCATATGAGGGAAAGAGTTTTTACCACATTTTTGCGTTACCGTTTTCAAAGTCGGCTGCTGCCGATTTGATGTATGTGGGAGACGGTTAACTAAGAGATAACTATAAATCCTTTTTTATTGTTGTATTTAACTTCAAAAATCAGATAATCCTGATGTATTACTCTGGTATATTTCATGGTTCAGACTCCAGACATAGGAGAAGACATATTTCATAGGCTATGCTGCTGATAAGAATAAACTGGACTTTTAACCTGTACCTTGATAAATATAACTTTGAAGTACTTGCAGTTTATTTTATTAAATAAAACAAAAACATTTAGGGAAAGGGAATAATTGTTTATGATGTGACTCTATATTGAGCCTGTGCATGGGAAAAAGGTACACATTGACTTTTGTGAACATTATAGATCCAGATCAGCCTGATAGAGATCAAGATCTACACTGTTCACATATTACTTACACAAGCTCGATTCTGTCATCATGTGAAGATTCTGGTACAGAGATAGTGGACAAGATGATCTGAACCTACATTGTTCAGAAATGCCAGCTAGTACCTTTTCTCATGCACTGGTTCATGTAAGAATGTTTAGAAAGGGGCATTTTTTATGTTAAAAAATACATATATTACCCTTAAACCCTATGCTGTTGGTACTAAAAAACTTCGCATGAGAAAATTCTTTTGAGTACCACACTATAGGGTAAATTTGGTAATAAGAAAGATATTCACTGTGATGAAAATAACTGTTAACCCCTTCCCTCATATAGACGCTTTCTGACGCCTCTGCAGCAGACAGCTTTTTGAAAACATAATGACAAAAGAAGAAATTGCCCAAAATGAGCAATTTCTCCTTTTGCCACAATGTTTTCCACTTTTAGTCATAGGTTATCCATTCAATTATAGAGATTTTCTTTATTTTGACAAAATATCTTCAAAGTAGTCTGCTGCAGAATTGTCGTATGAGAGAAAGGGTTAACTCTCCATTGATTGTGAGACAGATTGATCAAATACATCCGAAATTATCTAAAAAAAACACCACAAATCTTGGAAAAATGCATATAGTGTTTAACCCTTTCCAACATACAACAAATCTGCAGCATAAGACTTTGAAAATTTCTAGGCATATTAAGATGAAACTATAAATAAAAAGTATAATTAGGAAAAAGAGTTGAAACTACAGGGGCTAAAGGAGAATTTGCTCATTTTTAGCAATTTTTCCTTTTGCCAACATGTTTTCAAAAGTTGTCTGCAACAGAAGTGTCACAAAATGGTTTATGGGTAAAAGTAGCATTCACTTTGTTGTCGCCATAAAGAATCAAGGTTTTTTCATAGATAAACTATAAAATAGAGATGGAATTCACTTATCATATCATGGTTATAATTTCTATATTTATGATATAATATGATATCATGCAGTTTTAAATAATTTCATCACCAATGCATATGTAAATTTCTAGCCTTAGTTTATCTGAACATCTCATGAGCAAAATCTTAAATCATTGACATATCTTCCTTGAACTCTTTCCCTTAACCCTTTCCCACATACAACAAATCTGAAGCAGACTACTTTGAAAACATACCCGAAAAAAATAATTGGAAAAGCCCTTTAAACGAAATTACAATAATTGAATCGAGTTGAAAACATGGTGACAAAATAAGAAATTGCTGGTTTTGAGCAATTTCTTCTTTTGTCACCATGTTTTCAAAAAGTTGTCTGCTGCAGAGGCGTCAGAAAGCGTCTGTCTGAGGGAAAGGATTAAGCCTAACCCTGAAGGTTGCAAATGTGACTAGAATTTAAAGAACATTTGTCAGATTGTTTGTCATGATGATATCTATAGGCTAAGGTAGAATATTTGTCATCTGAGGTCAAATCTCAAATAAGCTTTGTGCAGAAACTAAAGGTCACATTTCTGATTCGAGTATAATTAAATTTTGTCAGAAGGTTTGACATGATGATATCAAGGGCAAGTCTTAACCCTTTCCCTCATACGATCATTCTGCAGCAGACGACTTTTAACGTATTTTGTCAAAAAATAGAAAATCTCCATAATTAAATGGATAACCTATGACAAAAAGTGGAAAACATTGTGGCAAAAGGAGAAATTGCACGTTTGTGCAATTTCTTCTTTTGTCACTATGTTTTCAAAAAGCCGTCTGCTGCAGAGGCGTCAGAAAGTGCTATATGAGGGAAAGGGTTAATATGGACCATGTTAGCTTTCGCACCCCAGCTCAACCTACCGTCTCTCTGTCGTCAATGTTACATGCTTCATTACCGTCTCTCTGTCGTCAATGTTACATGCTTCATTACTGTCTCTCTGTTGTCAATGTTACATGCTTCATTACCGTCTCTCTGTTGTCAATGTTACATGCTTCATTACCGTCTCTCTGTCGTCAATGTTACATGCTTCATTACCGTCTCTCTGTCGTCAATGTTACATGCTTCATTACCGTCTCTCTGTCGTCAATGTTACATGCTTCATTACCGTCTCTCTGTCGTCAATGTTACATGCTTCATTACCGTCTCTCTGTCGTCAATGTTACATGCTTCATTACCGTCTCTCTGTCGTCAATGTTACATGCTTCATTACCGTCTCTCTGTCGTCAATGTTACATGCTTCATTACCGTCTCTCTGTCGTCAATGTTACATGCTTCATTACCGTCTCTCTGTCGTCAATGTTACATGCTTCATTACCGTCTCTCTGTCGTCAATGTTACATGCTTCATTAAATTTTGTCTTCAAACAGGTGGTTCGATCCTCGATTGGGTCATACCATAGATTTTAAAAATGGTAGTAATGGCTGCCCTTCTTAGCGCTCAGGGACGCATGGTTAGCTTTACGACTGACTAGCTGGTGTCAGGATAAATGGACCAGTAGTACCGGTAACTGACCAAGGACATGCCATGAGCAAATTGTTGAAAGCCGCCTTAAAACCAAACAATCAATTAAATGTTGTCCAACAACGGGCTAATAGTCTATGTGAAAAAAGCAGTGAGTTGCTTGAGAAAGTCAGGGAATATTGGGTATTTTAACCGTTTTCAACTTGCAAACTCATCTGTAGAAGACACCTTTTGAAAACATGTGACAACGGGAGAAATTGCTCAAAACAAGCAATTTCTCCTCTTGCCACAATGTTTTCATCTTTTTAGTTCACCTGAGCTTTGCTCAAGGTGAGTTATTGTGATCGCCTTTTGTCCGTTGTGCGTCGTGCGTCAACTTCTTCTCCTCAGTAACCAGTGGGTCAATTTGGATGAAACTTCACAGAAAGCATCCTCTCAATGACCTCACCAGAATTCCTTCAAATTTTTGGGATCCATGCAAAATTTTGGTTTCCATGGCAACGAAACCGAAAAAACTTAAAAAATCTTCTTCTCCCGAATTGGTTGGCAGATTTTCAAATAATTTTGTAGAAATGTTCCTTGGATGACTCTCTATCAGATTCCTTCAAGCCGTGTTGATTGGTCGAAAAACATGGCCGCCAGGGGGGCGGGGCTATTTTGCCTTATATGGCTATAGTGAAAACTTAAAAAATCTTCTCCTCCATAAGTGTCAGGCCGATTTTCAAATAATTTTGTAGAAATGTTCCTTGGGTGACCCTCTATCAGATTCCTTCAAGCAATGTTGATTGGTCGAAAAAAAAGGCCGCCAGGGGGCGGGGGCTATTTTGCCTTATATGGCCAAAGTGAAAACTTAAAAAATCTTCAACATCTTCTCCTCAGTAAACAGTGGGTCAATTGTGATGAAACTTCACAGAAAGCATCCTCTTAATGACCTCACCAGAATTCCTTCAAATTTTAGGGATCCATGCAGAATTCTGGTTTCCATGGCAACGAAACGAAAAAAACTTCAAAATTCTTCTTCTCCCAAACTGGTTGGCAGATTTTCAAATAATTTTGTAGAAATGTTCCTTGGATGACCCTCTACCAGATTCCTTTAAACCATGTTGATTGGTCAAAAAACACGGCCGCCAGGGGGGCGGGGCTATTTTGCCTTATTGGTTATAGTGAAAACTTAAAAAATCTTCTCCTCCGAAAGTGTCAGGCTGATTTTCAAATGATTTTGTAGAAATGTTCCTTGGGTGACCCTCTATCAGATTCCTTCAAGCCATGTTGATTGGTCGAAAAACATGGCCGCCAGGGGGGAGCGGGGCTATTTTGCCTTATATGGCTATAGTGCAAACTTAAAAAATCTTCTTCTCCAAAAGTGTCGGCACGATTTTCAAATCATTTTGTAGAAATGTTCCTTGGATGACCCACTTTCAGATTCCTTCAAGCCATGTTGATTGGTCAAAAAACATGCCTGCCAGTAGGCAGGGCTATTTTGCATTATATGGCTATAGTGAAAACTTAAAAAATCTTCTCCTCCAAAAGTATCTGGCCGATTTTCAAATTGTAGAAATGTTCCTAGGGTGACCCTCTATCAGATTCCTTCAAGCCAAGTTGATTGGTCGGAAACTATGGCTGCCAGGGGGCGAGGCTTATATAGCTAAAGTGAAAAAAAAAAAAAATCAGGTGAGCGATTCAAGGGCCATCATGGCCCTCTTGTTTTCAGTAATTATACCTTCATTTCTAGAGATTTTTATTTCTTGAGTAGATGTTTTCAAAGGCGTCTGCTGCAGATTTCTTGTATTTGGGAAAGGGTTAACTCGCCACTCGTGATATGACTGAAAATCTTTGAGAACAGCTTCAATCCCAATCAATATATCCGTTTACCACAATGTTTTAAACTATTTTGATATAATGTCTTCTGATTAGTCAGGAATAATTAGACATTTATTGGTCTATATGTCCAAAATAATATAAATGTAGACCCCTATAATGATGATAAGAGCCGTCCCACGAGCGAACCAACATTGTGGACTGCGTAAAGTATCGACTCGGATCAGCCTTACCATGACCCGGATAGACCAGGGGCGTAGCACCCTTTAGGCACTGTAGGCACGTGCCTACACATTTTTTTTAAAAATGCCCCAAAATGCAGCTGCGGCGATACACATCTGCGTAATATATCGACCAGATCAGCCTGCGCTGTCCACGCAGCCTGATCCGGCCGACACATTCCCTCTAAGGGGGGATAGATAGAGTAGTGATTCCTGAAACAGAAAATCCACAGGAGGTGAAAAGTGTATATCCAGGTATGCCTGTGTGGCATGCTTAGGCTGATCCGGGTCGATACTTTACGCAGAGTCCACAATGTTGATTTTTTGACGAGACGGTCTACACATTGATTATTGCCATGCTACGCCCCTGTAGACACTTAGCCTCCTGTGGATTTTCTGTTTCAGGAATCATTACTCTATACCTTCTATCTCCCTAAGACGGAATGTGTTGGCCCAAATCAGTCTGCGCAGAGTGCACAGGCTGATCTGGGTCGATACTCGATACATTATGCAGAGGCCATAATGTCAGTTTTCTCGCGGGACGGCTCACATCGAGATGATTTATTTATGATCTCATGCTAATGTGAAATCTAATATTTGTGAAAAAAAAAAAGGTTTTTCATTTCATTATTAGAATATTTATAAGTTAATTAACAAGACGTAGTATGGCCATTTTATCAGATTACTGATGTTATTGTTTCCTTACCCTTTCCCATATGATGCAGACGCATTTTGACAAATCCACAGCATATGAAACTTGAAGTTATTTTGGCAAAAGGAGAAATTGCTCATTTGTTAACCAAAATATCTTCAATTATATTCAATAAATAAACTTTTACTTGAACAGAGATATATATAGAAATTTTCCATATTTTATCAAAATGTTCTAAAGTCATCTGCAGATTTGTTCAACTTTAGTTCAACGCGTCCGACATACTAGTAGAAGACTTCTGAAAACATTGTTGAAAAATGAAATATTGTCCTTAATATATTATAATGACCTCCTTTTGTTACAATTTTTTCAACTCTTTTTAATAATTTTAAAAACTTTCATTAATAAAGATTTTCCATAGTTTTGCTTGAATGTTTTCAAAGTCATCTGCTACATATTTGATGTATATGGGAAAGGGTTAACACAGAAAAAAAATAAAAATACAGAAAGGATGTAGAAATATTATTTTGTAACTATTTTGTAACCTAATGCAGATTTCAATGATAGAATTCAGACTTTTACTTTCGCTACAATTTATAAAAGTTGCTGTAGGTTGTGTAGATTTGTAGCTCATCTGTTTTTCGTAGAAAAAAAGCTGGGCTATTGTGATACCCTTGGCATTGTCATCAGTGTTGTTACACAACTTTAACCTTACCTCCTAACTAAAGAAACGTTCAACATTTTCAAATGAAACTTGGTACACATGTTCCTAGGAACAATACACATGGGTATTCCAAGTCGCATAACTCTGGCTTTAATAAATATTCAGTAATGCCCCTTTTTATACTTAGAAAAAATATCTCATGTGTTTTGGTCACCACTGAAAACCTGGTTTCTTGGCTGCTGTGTTTCTTGTCTTTGCCTGTGTATTTGAAAGTCATCAGAAAACGCGTTACTTTATTTAGTAGAAGTAAGAACCATCTCAGTGGTGTAATTGTAAAATTGTCCGTCTTGGGACCAGGGAGAGAGAGAGACCAGGGTTTAATTCTGTAAAACTTGGTTTCCTTCTTTGGCACTAATAGTTTGTTGGAATAGTTTTATGACTGCTGCATTGGTGGTACTTGCAATTGATCCTAGGAACACCATGATATAACTGAAAAACTGTTGAAAGCGTTAAACACCATTCAAACAAATCAATAGTACTAAGACCATCATGGTATTTCAATGTATTTTTGTGTTGAAAAGAAATAAAGCTGGTACATGCGCAGTCAGTAGCAATAATTATTTTATGCTGTAGTTGCAGTTGTTGGGTGTCTTACTTTTTCAGACAAATCTATAGGTGTGCAGTTTCGGACATGGACATCTAAATGACCCCAAAGTGCCATCATGCTCTGCAGGTGTTACAATTTATCTTGTGAAATTGTCTGTTTTGTTGGCAATCACATTTAAGACTAACATTTGTATTTTTTTTTTAAAGAGTAACACTGTTCCAATTGCAGACATACTTTGATACATCTGCAAGAGACGATTTTTGTCGAGCCCGCTTGCGGTGAGCTTGTCATAACTGTCACAATGGCGGTTCGGTGTATGTATGTGTGTGCATGCGGAGTCTGTGCGGTCCGTCTGTCCAAACCTCCTCCAGTCCGCATTCTTAACCATGCATAATAGGATTTTTAGGAAACTTAAAACAAACATTCACCATGATGAGGAGGTGGCTTGTTACACACAAGACCCAGGCCTGCACCTTAAATGTCAAGGTAACACTTAGAAGTCAAAGATCAAAATGAGTACTGTTTGATAGAACTGTACCTTAATTGTCTGGCCAACATCTCAACCATGTATCATAGGATTCACAAGTTACTGGGCGCACATGTTTACCATGATGAGGTGAAGTGTCATGCACAAGACCAAGGCCTGAATCTTAAAGGTTAAGGTCACACTAAGAGGTCAAAGATCAAAATGAGAAACCATGCATCATAGGATTCACAAGTTACTGGGCACACATGTCCTCCATGATGAGGTGATGATAATAGAAGTGAAAACAAATTTTGCAATAAAGGAGACTGTTCTCCTTTAAACCTTTCCCTCTTGTAGACGACGTGTTATGACTTATATGCAGCAGTATGGTTTCCACTACTGACAACACTTCTCTACATAATTAATGTACACATTCCAAAAGTGGGATTGAAGAACCAAAACGCAAAATAGTCCATTATTCAAATTATTCAGTTTAAAGATTTATTATTTAATCAGGATAAGTACATGAATCTTTCAATATATGTGTTGGTGTGTAAAATTATTCCTATGTTAAATATGTCTGAACCTTTCAAACACAAAACATACTAAAAATGATGTATGTTAAACTTCAGAATAGTATGGTTTCTCAAAAAGAAAAACAAAATGTTGGATTATTGTACTTTTTAGCTCGCCTATTCGAAGAAATAGGGGAGTTTATGTTATCACCCCGGCGTTGGCGTTGGCGTTGGTGTTGGCGTTGGCGTCCGCGTTGCCAGCTTGGTCAAACCTTTGCGTGCAAGGCCTTTTCTCAGACACTGTGTATGCTGTTGCTTTGAAACTTCACACACTTATTCAGGATCATTAGGGGACCTTGTATGTCAAGTCCCATAACTCTGGAATGGATTTTGACTGAATTGTGCCCCTTTTTGGACTTAGAAATTTGGTCAAACCTTTGCGTGCAAGGCCTTTTCTCAGACACTGTGTATGCTGTTGCTTTCAAACTTCACACACACTTATTCAGGGTCATTAGGGGACCTTGTATGTCAAGTCCCATAACTCTGGAATGGATTTTGACTGAATTGTGCCCCTTTTTCGACTTAGAATTTTGGTCAAACCTTTGCGTGCAAGGCCTTTTCTCAGACACTGTGTATGCTGTTGCTTTGAAACTTCACACACTTATTCAGGATCATTAGGGGACCTTTTATGTCAAGTCCCATAACTCTGGAATGGATTTTGACTGAATTGTGCCCCTTTTTGGACTTAGAAATTTGGTCAAACCTTTGCGTGCAAGGCCTTTTCTCAGACACTGTGTATGCTGTTGCTTTGAAACTTCACACACTTATTCAGGATCATTAGGGGACCTTGTATGTCAAGTCCCATAACTCTGGAATGGATTTTGACTGAATTGTGCCCCTTTTTGGACTTAGAAATTTGGTCAAACCTTTGCGTGCAAGGCCTTTTCTCAGACACTGTGTATGCTGTTGCTTTGAAACTTTACACACTTATTCAGGGTCATTAGGGGACCTTGTATGTCAAGTCCCATAACTCTGGAATGGATTTTTTTCAAACATTTGGATTTTTTTCTTTTTCTTTTCTTGTATTTTTCAATTTTGCGTTTAGCTCAACGTTAAAGTTTCGATTTTTTTTTTTTCTCAATAAGTACTGGTTCTAGGGCTTTCATATTTTTTGGGGTAAAACATTTGTTTTTTGCTGGATTTTGAAAATTGGGCATAGCTTCTTCATATTTTGTTGGATTAATTTCATTTTTTTGTATTTTTGAACTTTGAGCATTATTTTTTTATTTTTTATTTTTTTTCTTGAATTTTGGAACTTTGTGTTCAGCTCAATTTTTTTTTTTATTTTTTCTTGTATTTTTGAACTTTTTTTTTTTATTATTTCTTGTTTAAAAATAATTGTGTTTAGCTCAATGTTAGAGTTTTGTTTACTTTTTGTGTTTTACACTTGCCTTGATAGTCAAAGCAGGGGACACAGTGAGACATTTAATTATGCGTAATTCTTGTCTTTCTTTTGTAAATTCAATTTCAACTGAATTATTCCACTTTTGGATTTTGGACTTTATACCCATGCTATAACTGTTCTGAAGTAGGCCCTGATAGACGATATCCCTGATAGGCGAGCTATATTGTCCTCCGACAACTCTTGTTACATTTTACAATGACTTATCTTATCTTATCTTATCTTACTTCGGTATCGCAGAAGGCCCGTAATTAAGTACAGGCTGTTCATTAACTGCTATCCGGTCATCTCTTTGTCAGTCTGTGTTGCAATTGCATGGAAGAGCACTATGTCTGTGACAATACCTTCGAATAGGGCTCCGTATGTTGCCTGTGGGCATCTAGTTTAAAACAATATTTGTTCAACCCAATTCAATATACATGTATATAGAAATTTTCCATATTTATGCCAAAATGTTTCCAAGGTCATCTGCGGCAGATGTGTCAAAATGTGTCTGCAAGTTGAATGGTGTTAACAAAATGCACGGAGGAATCCCGCAATAATGAAGTTAACCCTTTCCCTCATATGGCAATTCTGCAGCAGACGACTTTGAACGTATTTTGTCAAAACATAGATAATCTCTATAACTGAATGGTTAACCTATGACAAAAAGTGGAAAACATTGTGGCAAAAGGAGAAATTGCACGTTTTGTGCAATTTCTTCTTTTGTCACTATGTTTTCAAAAAGCCGTCTGCTGCAGAGGCGTCAGAAAGCGTCTATATGAGGGAAAGGGTTAATTGAAAGAAATAATCATATAATTCCTTTTATGAGATACAGATTACTTTCACCAGCAGACACCTTTGAACAAAAAGGAAAATTTGGGAAAAAGGAAAATTGCTCAAAACAGCATGATAAAGGAACAATTTCTTCTTTTTCCACAATTTTTTCAACTCATTTATTTATCAAAATTATAATTTCAACTTTCCTTTTATTACAATTTCTTCATCAGTGCCTCTATTCACTAACCATTCTAAAATCTGTCTTATTTTGAATTGATAGAATATTTTGAATTTTGAACCAATTAATGCTAATTTTGATTGATGGATTAGCAATTTAGAAATTGTGTTACTTTGTGAATTAGGAGTTAGAACTTGAATAATTGATATAAACGATCTTTGATTTTTTTCACTGTAAAGCCTATGATATGATATTTGGTCTATAAATAACCCTTGCCCACCTACAGACACATTTAGGAACATCTGTAGTGGACGACTTTTGAAAACATTACGGCAAATGTTGAGCAAACTCTGTTTTTGCCAAAATGTTTTCAACTCTATGCAATAAACACACGTTCATTTATAGAGATTTTCTATATTTTTGCCGATACATTTTCAAAGGCATCTACTGCAGATTGGTCATATATGGGAAAGCGTGAGAATGTTTTTTTATTATAACAGTTAATTGCCAGTTAACCTACCCATATGTTTTTTAGCTCACCTGAGCTTTGCTCAAGGTGAGTTATTGTGATCGCCTTTTGTCCGTCGTGCGTCGTGCGTCGTCCGTCGTGCGTCGTGCGTCGTGCGTCGTGCGTCGTGCGTCAACTTCTTCTCCTCAGTAACCAGTGGGTCAATTTGGATGAAACTTCACAGAAAGCATCCTCTCAATGACCTCACCAGAATTCCTTCAAATTTTTGGGATCCATGCAAAATTCTGGTTTCCATGGCAACGCAACCGAAAAAACTTCTTCTCCCGAATTGGTTGGCAGATTTTCAAATAATTTTGTAGAAATGTTCCTTGGATGACCCTCTATCAGATTCCTTCAAGCCGTGTTGATTGGTCGAAAAACATGGCCGCCAGGGGGGGCGGGGCTATTTTGCCTTATATGGCTATAGTGAAAACTTAAAAAATCTTCTCCTCCGAAAGTGTAAGGCCGATTTTCAAATAATTTTGTAGAAATGTTCCTTCGGTGACCCTCTATCAGTTTCCTTCAAGCCATGTTGATTGGTCAAAAAACATGGCCACCAGGGGGGGCGGGGCTATTTTGCCTTATATGGCTATAGTGCAAACTTAAAAAATCTTCTCCTCCAAAAGTGTCAGGCCGATTTTCAAATAATTTTGTAGAAATGTTCCTTGGGTGATCCTCTATCTGATTCCTTCAAGCCATGTTGATTGGTCAAAAAACATGGCCGCCAGGGGGCGGGGCTATTTTGCCTTTTATGGCTATAATGAAAACTTAAAAAATCTTCTCCTCCATAAGTGTCAGGCCGATTTTCAAATAATTTTGTAGAAATGTTTCTTGGGTGACCCTCTATCAGATTCCTTCAAGCAATGTTGATTGGTCGAAAAACACGGCCGCCAGGGGGCTGGGGCTATTTTGCCTTATATGGCCAAAGTATAAACTTAAAAAATCTTCAACATCTTCTCCTCAGTAACCAGTGGGTCAATTGGGATGAAACTTCACAGAAAGCATCCTCTTAATGACCTCACCAGAATTTCTTCAAATTTTTTGGGATCCATTCAGAATTCTTGTTTCCATGGCAACGAAACGAAAAAAACTTCAAAATTCTTCTTCTCCCAAACTGGTTGGCAGATTTTCAAATAATTTTGTAGAAATGTTCCTTGGATGACCCTCTACCAGATTCCTTCAAGCCATGTTGATTGGTCAAAAAACACGGCCGCCAGGGGGGCGGGGCTATTTTACGTTATATAGCTATAGTGAAAACTTAAAAAATCTTCTCCTCCGAAAGTGTCTGGCTGATTTTCAAATGATTTTGTAGAAATGTTCCTTGGGTGACCCTCTATCAGATTCCTTCAAGCCATGTTGATTGGTCGAAAAACATGGCCGCCAGGGGGGGGCGGGGCTATTTTGCATTATATGGCTATAGTGAAAACTTAAAAAATCTTCTCCTCCAAAAGTATCTGGCCGATTTTCAAATAATTTTGTAGAAATGCTCCTAGGGTGACCCTCTATCAGATTCCTTCAAGCCAAGTTGATTGGTCGGAAACTATGGCTGCCAGGGGGCGAGGCTTATATAGCTAAAGTGAAAAAAAAAAAAAATCAGGTGAGCGATTCAAGGGCCATCATGGCCCTCTTGTTTGTATTTCACACACTGCCTTCTTTACTAGCAACCGACTTAGATCTTCAAGATAGCCTTAATGTATTTGATTTGTTTCTTAAGGGAAACACTTTTACACTTACAAATGCATTTTGATGCATTTGCAGCAGTTGACTTTTGTCACAACCTTTACAACTTTAATTACTCCTTCGGCTAATGAAGTTTGCGATGGGGGATATAGTAACGGGACTGTCCGTCGTTCGTTTGTTCATTTGTTCGTTCGTCTGTGCGGCCGTCCGTAACAACCTTGTGACCATTCTACACTGAACATCCTTCGACCGATCTTAACCAAACTTGGTATACAGTTAGTATATTTTCAAGGTCATAGGTTAAAGGTCAAGGTCAAAATTTGACTTTGAATACCAAGGGGATGCATCAGCTTTGCGGTGCCCTTGTTGTTCTACATTTACACTTTCATTAGTAGAGATATTCAAAAGTTGCCTGCTGCTTTTGCGTCAAAATGCGTCTGTAGGTTAAGATGGTGTAGTGTTCAACCCTATTCAATCTATCAACCGTACATTGTGCTTGTGGGATTTTATAACCAGATATATATCTTGCATAATTATGTTAATGACTTTATATTCTGCACTTGGTGCTATTAATCATTCAGACTGATCATCATTCTATTTTAAGACTCGTCTGCCCCACAAACAATAAAATCTGCAGCAGATGACTTTAAAAACATTTTTCAAAAATATGAAAAATCTCAATAAGTGAAAGAACAGATTTTTACAAAATTTGAAAACATTGGTGTAAAAGGTAAAAATGCTTATATTGAGCAATTTTTCCTTCTGCCGTGTTTTAAAAAAGTAATCTGTTGCAGAAGCGTCAGAAAGCTTCCATATGTGGAAAATGGGGAGAATTGTCTGAGGGAAAAATTGTAAAATATGGAAAAATTAATGCAGATGAATTTGACACAGAGTTGCAAATGGTGTAGTCGTCTGCTGTAGAGGCCTCAAGTACAGACTGGTTAATCATTTAAGTTTTACGCTAAAAGGGCCTACTTTAATAGACTTGCCATCTCTTCATGGAATAAACTAGTGATGCCTCTGAAAGTGAAAAATGTCAAAATTCTCAATAAATGAAACATTAATAAGAGAAGTTGAACGCAGAGGCGTCAAAAAGCGTCTGTAAGTAGGAAAGGGTTAAAATTCAGGACCGCCTTTCTTCATTCAGATAGCATGTGAAAACGTTTAAAAACATTATGAGAATAAGGGTAATCACTGAAAATGACCAATTTCATACCCATTTGTTTATTTTGACAACATGCATTATTGGTGGTGTCGTAAGTGCTCAAGGTGACCTTTTATGATCCCATCCCATCCCATCCATTGTCTGTTCAAAACCTCTTCTCTGAAACTATATATATACTGGTCTTATTTCAAAATAATGTCACAGGAATGTTCCTTAGGAAGCTCTTTACCATCTGTGTTCGGACCATTCTGCTCAAGATGGCTACCAGAGATCTAAAAATATAAATGAATAACAAATAGCATCATTCTCCTCATAAACCAATAGTCCAATTTCAAAATATTTTCACATGAATGTTCCTTAGCTTACTCTCAGCCAAAATTGTTTAAACTGTGCCACTAGACTAGCTATAGCTGCTTCAGAGGTAGTGTTGGGCCATCGGTTCCATTTTTACAATCGATTATCGGTTACAATCACTTTGCCTCATTCGATTAGACATCGATTATATAATCAGTTCATACAGTATTGTATTTAACAAGCCTTAATGTTCGCAATGCTTCTTATTATTTATGTTTGATAAAAAATATACCGGCTTAATGTCTTGTCTTTACTAGGTTGTATCATTTTATTACCAAAAAAACACTTTGTTTCGATTTCAAGTTGTTGTATTCACATGCTAGCCCACAAGAGTAATCTCCCTTGTGGAAGCGAATATTAATCAAACATAAATGAAGCACAAAAGGTGAACCGATTGATAATCAATTGTGGTAAATTGCAATCGATTATCGCTAACGTGATGCATATCCGATCAACTTTCGATTATAATCGATCATCGTCCCAACACTATTCAGAGGGGTACAACTAACTGCTACACTGACATAAGAAGTCAATCACAGAAAAAGGTAATTTGTTTTCAGAGTAAGATAGGTTTAAACCCTTTCCCACATACACTTTTATTTATGTGCAGCAGACGACTTTTAACATGTTTTGTCAAAACATAGAAAAATCTCCATAATTGAATGGATAACCTATGACAAAAAGTGGAAAACATTGTGGCAAAAGGAGAAATTGCTTGTTTTGTGCAATTTCTTCTTTTGTCACTATGTTTTCCAAAAGCCGTCTGCTTTAACCCTTTCCCTCATACGACAATTCTGCAGCAGACGACTTTGAACACATTTTGTCAAAATATAGAAAATCTCTATAATTGAATGGATAACCTATGACTAAAAGTGGAAAACATTGTGGCAGGCAAAAGGAGAAATTGCTCGTTTTGAGCAATTTCTTCTTTTGTCACTATGTTTTCAAAAAGCCGTCTGCTGCAGAGGCATCAGAAAGCACCTATATGAGAGAAAGGGTTAACCTCAGTAGACTCAACTCTCTTTAATAGTTTAGATTTGTTGGATATGGGAAATGATAAAACTTAAAGTTGACATAATTTCAGTGAAATTTATTACTCATTTCACTACTTTTATTTTCACAGTTATTATTTGGTATTAAAAGATAAGAGCTTGTCTGGATTCTCAATTAAAATACCTTTATCCTCATAAACAAGTCTTTACCTGCCTCTTATTATAGCAGCAGACAATTTTACGCTTTCCCATTAACCCTTTCCCACTTCCCACATGTAGACGCTTTCTGACGCCTCTGAAGCAGACGTCTTTTGAAAACATTGTGACACAACAGGTAATTGCTCAAAATTAGCAATTTCTCCTATTGCCACAATGTTTTCAACTCTTTTTAATAATTTATAAACTCTCATTTATGGAGATTTTTCATGTTTTTGTATACATGTTTTCAAAGTCGTCTGCTGAAGATTTGCTGTATGTGGGAAAGGATTAAAATACCTTTATCCTCATTAACAAGTGATTCACTGCCTCTTATTAGCAGCAGACAATTTAACGCTTTCCCATTAACACACTTTGACATATTTGCAGCAAACAACTTTTTAAAATATAGTGGCACATACTGAATTTTCTGATGCCTCTGCTGCAGACAACTTTTGAAAACATTATAGCAAAAAGAGATATTACTCATAATGAGCCACACTGTTTTAATTTTTTAACTTGATTGAATAATTGTTCTTTCAGTAATAGATATGTTCTATACTTAAGACTAAATGTTTTCAAAGTTGTCTGCTGCAGATTTGTTGTATGTGGGAAATGGTAAATCATAGATAAGAGGAATTTTATTTGGTTTGCGCTGTCTTTT
The DNA here is from genome assembly GCA_031761405.1 of Serripes groenlandicus. Classification (NCBI taxonomy): domain Eukaryota; kingdom Metazoa; phylum Mollusca; class Bivalvia; order Cardiida; family Cardiidae; genus Serripes; species Serripes groenlandicus. The sequence continues at coordinate 67,338,211 of JASEVX010000010.1, forward strand.
TGTCTGTCTTTTTGTCTGTCCATTCTAAATTATTTTGTAATGCATATCCCCGACGAGAAGTCAACCTCACATCACCTATCAACTTCGTGTCTATTGGCAGGTATAAAGGCTCAGATGACAGACCCTTGCATTGATTGATTGATGGGGAGGTTAACTCTTTCCCACAGATATACAACAAAACTGCAGCAGACAACTTTTAAACCCTTTCCCACATACAACATGTATCTCTATAAAAGAAAGTGTTGTTAGTTTAGAAGACTTGGAAATATTGTGGCAGAATAAGAAATTGTCTGTCATCAGCAAAAATTGCTGCAGGTGCATTAAATGAGTCTACTTGTGTGAAAGGGTTGAAGTGTTATAAAAGTTTATTTTCTTTAATTGCTCTGGTAATTATCAACTAATTGATCATCATGAAGCATAAGTTGTCTGCAACAGATGCATTTTAATGTGGGAAATGGTTAAAGTGTTTTATGGTCTTATCTGCAACCAAAAAATTGCACTAAATTGCGCTGGTAATGAGCAACCAATTAATCAGCATGATAAGAGCCGTTCCATGAGAAAACCAACATTATGGACTCTGCGTAATGTATTGATCCAGATCAGCCTGCACAGTCTGCACAGGCTAATCCGGCCAACACAGGGGTATAGAGTAATGATTCCTGAAACAGAAAATCCACAGCAGGCGAAAAGTGTCTGTCCGGGTTAGCCAGCACAGCATGCTTAGGCTGATCCGGGTCGATACTTTACACAGAGTCCACACTGTTGGTTTTCTCGTGGAACTGCTCATATCGTGATTTTATCGGTGATGATCCAAGTCATTTATTCATTATCTATACAAACTATCTTTTTACACACTTACGGGTAAGTGGTACATGTGTTAAACTTATTTATTTTACATCATTTGTGAAACAAGCTTTCAGCTTATTTTTAATCACTCTCGAGATGTCTGCTTCCTTGAGACTTAACTAACCAGTGCTCATGCAGTTTGTGTGTAAAAAATCCCAAAGGCAGAACCCGTCTCTGGTATGAGAGGCAGATGCTCTACCGACTGCACCACTGTCTTCTACTGGTACATGTGTTGTTAAGCCATTCCCTCATATAGACACTTTCTGACGCCTCTGCAGCAGACGGCTTTTTGAAAACATGGCAAAAAAAAGAAGAAATTGCTATTTTGTCAGCATGTTTTCATTTCTTTTGAAATATTGTTTTTTCATTTCAAAGGATTTTCTGTGCACTTGCCGAAAAGTTTTCAAAGTCGTATGCTGCAGATTTGTTGTATGTGGGAAAGGGTAAAGCCATTTCTAACATACAGACGCTCCCTTACGCCTATGCAGCAGAGGTCATTTTTGAAAACATCGTTTTTCAACTTTGTTCAAGATTTGATCTTTCAATTATAGAGTTTCAAAGTCATCTGCTGTAAATTTGTTGTATGTTGTGGAGGAGTTACAAAGACATGTAAGGAAAATATGAAGAAAACAACAACAATAAGTGATTAGACAATAATATCTTTACTTAGTAAACAAATTGTTTATTATCATACTGCGAAGATTAATTAAACCATAATCCCTCATAGAATAAATCTGCAGCAGAAGAGTGACTTTGAAAAAAAGATTTGTAGAAAGATATTGAAAATCTTCTAAGATAAGACTAAAGTTTAATTTTAGCATAGAGTAGAAAACATTGTTGCAATAGGAGAATATTCGAGGGCTTGGCGTGAAACAGTTGTATCTAAAATTGGTATTTTTTTACCAAGGTTAATTACCTCGCCATAAAGTCTTTATAAGCGTTAAATCACTTTTCTTGGTAAACAATGTAAATTTAGGTGCCATTGCTCGTTCTGAGCAATGGCACCTAAATTTGCATTGTTTACAAAAGGGTCAAAATTGCCCCTAAACCAGGGTTTTCAAAATAGGTTTTAAGTTACAACCGTTTCACGCCAAGCCCTCGATATACTCTTTTTGAGCAAAAATTCTTTTCCCGCAATGTTTACTTTCCAAAGTCGTCTGCTGCAGATTTGTTGTATTTGGGAAAAGGTTAAATATAATACAAATAATAAGAGGCTGTGATATAATTAGGAGTAAAAGGAGCTTGATCAGCCAATATTTCAACTATATACGGGGTCTTCTAAGTTCATGATCACAAGCATTAAAATAAACTACATTGTCAAGTACTAGATGAGTCTTTAGATATAAGAAAATATTGACACACTTCACAATTGACTGCTTATACAAAGTCATGGGAGAAAAAGACAAAATAATGACATCAGGAACGTAGGTAGATAGATCACTTATAAGTTGCGGAAGGCTCTATGATATATCAACAGGTGTGGGAAGGCCTTTAACTGACATGCCTTACCTTGGAAATTAACCCTTTCACTCATACTGACACTTTCTGATGCTCCTGCAGCAGATAACTTTTGAAAACATTGTGACAAAAGGAGAAATTGCCATTATTAAGCAATTTCTCCTTTAGCCACAATGTTTTCAAATGTATTCAAGAATAATAATAATACTTTTATTCACTGCCTAGTTGTCTGCTGTGCAGCAGATTTTTTGTATGTGGGAAAGGGTTAATTACTAGACATGTGGATTTTTCTTGTCACTAACTGAATGCCACTCCATTAAATAAAGTGTGACTTATTGAGGTTATACCCCATTTGTATAGATTTATTAATCCTTTCCCTCATATAGAAGCTTTCTGACGCAGCAGACGGCTTTTGGAAAACATGGTGACAAAAGAAGAAATTGCTCAAAACAAGCAATTTCTCTCTTTGTCACCATGTTTTCAACTCTATTCAATCATCGTTCTTTCATTTAATGGGATTTTCTGTGCTTTTGCCTAGATGTTATCAAAGTCGTCTACTGCAGATTTGTTGTATGTGGGAAAGGGTTAAACATAATAAAATAATGTACAATTTACATGGCAATGTTAAAATTAAGACATACTTAATTAATAAAACTTATGTTTCATATATATACTATGCTGACAGTAGACTCTTTCATGATTCCTGTATGCCAAACTAGTGCATTAGGTTTTGAAATGAGCCTTGCCCATTTGGGGGCTCCACAATGATCGCTTAACCCTTTCCCTCAAATAGACACTTTCTGACGCCTCTGCAGCAGAAGGCTTTTTGAAAACATGGCGACAGAAGATTAGAAACTGCTCAAAACAAGTAATTTCTCCTTTTATCACCATGTTTTCAACTCTATAAAATCTTATTAAACTTTTGAGAACATTGAGGTCAATGGAGGAATTGCTCATGATGATCAACTTCTCATTTTGCCAGCGCGTGTTTTCAGTTTTTATTCAATGATGATACTTACCATTCCAGAGTTTTTTTTATACCTTTACCTGAACGATTTTAAAGTCATCTGCTGCAGATTTGTGTATGTAGCAAAAAAATCCAAATTTTGTTGTCACTCAAATATATTTGTACAATTGACAATTCTTTGGATTGGCTTAATTTAACCCTTTCCCTCATATAGATGCTTTCTGACACCTCTGCAGCAGACGGCTTTTTGAAAACATAGTAACAAAAGAAGAAATTGCACAAAACATGCAATTTCTCCTTTTGTCACAATGTTTTCCACTTTCAGTCATAGGTTATCCATTCAATTATAGAGATTTTCCATTATTTGACAAAATATGTTCAAAGTCGTCTGCTGCAGAATTGTCGTATGAGGGAAAGGGTTAAATATAGGAATAATTGACGTAGAAATATAGGTTTAATCAGGTAAAACACTCGCCTGATCCCTGTATAATACATGTATAGCAAGCATTATGTATACTTTGTACCGAGCAAAGCTTGCATAAACAATAATAATCTAGAAAACAACTCCAGTGCAAGTGCAATATATCACTTAGGTTGCAAAATTAACCTATCAATCCAAATATGAATGTAGCATGAAATTTCATTACCTGTGCAAAGTTGAATTGTATTTGTAATTTTTTTAATGCCTGTAGAAAATAATGTCCAGACGAGCAAAACCATGCCTGGTGTTAAATATTGACATTGAATTCTGATCTTGACCTAAACCCTCTCCCACCTGCAGACGCATTTTGCTGCAATAGCAGCAGACGAATTTTGAAAACATTGTGGCCACAATGTTTTCAACTTTATTTAACAATTAAGCTATCTTTTAAGGGGATTTTTCAGGTTTTTGTCACTATGTTTTCAAAGTCGTCTGCTGCAGATTTGTTAAATGTACTGTCCTGAATCTCAGATCTCATCAAGCTGATTAATAATCAGATAAAATTTATTTGAAAGTTCATCTATATAAAACAAGAGAAAGTTGATGCAACGCATCAATGTCGCCGGATATCCATAGCGCAGTTATGCATAACACGAACATTATAGTAGTTGAATAAACAGTTATCAACTGAGGGGCATATTGGAACATCAGGGGTGGGGTCAAGTGAACATGTATCATAACTTGCATTGTTTTGTCAACGAAGTGAATGATAATTGAAGCCTTTCATTGTTTATGATCAATCTCCATTCCAAAGTAGGTTGACCATACACACAACCAACTAATTATTGATCATAAACAGTAATGCAAATGAGTAATCTTGCCAATCATCAGTCTCAGTATGTATACAGTGCTTTCATTAAGGAATAATTAGAAGATTTGTGAATTCCACATACACTTTTCAAGATATTTGTCAGAATATTTGAATTTTATTATTTTTCAATAAAACCACAAAACAGACAATTTAGGATTTGCATGCAATAGCACGTCATTTTACCTTTCCTCTATTAAAGTCAACAGTGGACAACTTTGCAGCAATCTACTTTTAAAACAATGAGATAAGGGTTAAATCGCTGAAGACATGATTTTTCTCCTTTTCTCAAAATGACATTAGCTTGGCATCCTAATTATATCATACTATAACAAATGTTGAAATGTAGTCCAATATTAATAAATTAGACCACCTTCGAAATATAATATCAACTAAACAGTTATATCTCATTGAAATTGTTTCGAACATAAACTGAGCCCTACAACATGTTAATTTATTTTAATTCTTTCCTTCCTTTTTTATAATGAGAATAACAAACTACTCATGTTTTAAAATTATATTATGATGAGCGCCCTTGTGTCAATGATGCATAACAATATGCATAACAATATGCAGATCGGAAGCAATATGCCTTTAGGGAATTAAATGACACATTTAAAATTGTCAAGGACGAAATAATTTTGTACGAAAGACCCGATTCTTTCTTATTCGCAGAGGTGTCGTTCTTGAAACTCTCTTTATAGGCAGAGAGTGTTCGTTCAAAGTCATTTTTCCATTAAAACCAGTTTCATCTCGGTTTGTTCTTTTCTTCATTTGTTTCGAACCAAATAAACATTTTAAATCACCTATAATTTACTATTTGTAAGTGAGTGTAAAGAGCGGCTCTCTGCAAAGGAGATTGATCTACGCAGTTGGTATTCGCGAGTCACGCAGGTGCGCGTAAGTAAACAAATTAGACTGCGACGTAAAGGTTTGTAGTTATCGCCTTTTGATTACATGAAGTATATAGTGTAAAATAAAGTCTACCAGTCTAGCTAATAGGGACGGTTTTATCTTCGTAAACAAAACAAAAAAACATAAATGCGAGTAAAAATAAAGAAACTGAAAATACCTAAAACATCGGAATATTTATTTCATTTTAGATGTGTCATTACTTAGTGTTTTTAAACAAACACAATTGTAATATGTTCAAGACATCTAAATGTGTTTCTTTCTAATAATAATCCCCCCTCCCATGTGATTTCAGAAAACCTATTAAAAATAGAAGTCGCGGGCTTCTGCCCGGCGACTAATTATACTTGCAGAAATAATAAATGCAGACAATTTAAGCTCAGAAGGAGAAGGCAGATGTACAAAGTCTCAATGGCTATGTGACAACTTTCTCTCTTATCGCAAATTGGCTAGACAAAACATTCATTCTTAACCCTTTCCCACGTACAACAATTCAGCAGCAGACAACTTTGAAAACATCTAGGCAAATTTATGGAAAATCTCACTAAGGGCAAATTTAATGATTGAAAAGAGTTGAAAACATTTTGGCAATAACAAATTGCTTATTATGAGCAATTCCACCTTTTGTCACTATGTTTACAAATTCGTCTGCTGCAGCTGCATCAAAAAACGTCTGTATTTGTTAAGAATCAAGACTAACATTTCTTAGCTTGTCTGTTTTTTGAAGAACAAAAGTCAGGCTAGTGTGATACCCTTGGCATTGTTGTCGTCATCACAAAACATTAACCTTACCTCATAGCTTAAAAACAGTTACACATTTTAATGATTATTCAGTAATGCCCCTTTTACAAAAAATCAGACAAGTGTTGGCGTTCACTCAGCGGCGCTCTTGTTTTGGTACATTGTTGTGCTATTCTGATGTTGACTGTTTAACAGAAAACTTTTGGTGCCTTTGCAGCAGATAACTTCGGATAAATTTGCGGATATAACAAATTGCTCCAGATGATACATTTCTCCTTCTCCTGCTGTTTTCTCAAAATAATACCTTAACTTGATAAAATCTTTTACCAGATGTTTCCAATTTCAAAGTGCATACCTCAAGAACACTGGATCAATTTGAATTAACCCTTTCCCACATACAGACACTTTTTGATGCCTCTGCAGCAGACAACTTTTAAAAACATTGTGATAAAAGGAGAAATTGCTGATAATGAGCAATTTCTCCTTTTGCCACTATGTTTTTTCACCTCAGTGGAATAAATTATTATACTTTCATCAAGATACATTTTTGATATTTTTGCCAAAATGTTTTTTAAGTTGTCTGTTGATCTATTGTATGTGGGAAAGGGTTTAAGCCTTCCCCAGTTACCGTAACCAGCAACTTTAAAAACATATACCGGTAGGTAAAGATACGAACAATCTCTATAAATGAAAATTTAATTGTAAAAAAGAGTTGAAAACATTCACAATTTCTCCTTCTGCCACACTGTTTTCAAAAGTCACTTGCAGCAGATGCGTCTGATCATGGGAATGGGTTAACCCTTTCCCTCATGCGACAATTCTGCAGCAGACGACTTTAAACATATTTTGTTAAAAAATGGAAAATCTCTATAACTGAATGGATAACCTATGACTAAAAGTAGAAAACATTGTGGCAAAAGGAGAAATTGCTCGTTCTGAGCAATTTCTTCTTTTGTCACTATGTTTTCAAATAGCTGTCAGAAAGCGTCTATATGAGGGAAAGGGTTAAGGGTAATATAAGGGTAAAAAGTTATATTATGAGCAATTACTCCTTTTGCATCAATGCTTTTAAAAAGACTGGGTATAACTATAAAATTATTTCTGTACATTCCACTGATATTTCTGGATTACGCAGAATAAGCATGAAATAACCGTTTTCCTGATATGATAATTCTCAACGTTGTCTTCATTGAAAAATCATATTTGTGAATAAAAATGGAGATTTCGGAAATATTATCTAAATAGTTATACACAGTTGAAAACATTGTTTGAAAAGAAAAAAATGCTAAAATGAGCACAATTTCCTTTTCTCTAAATGTTTTTAAAAGCTTCATTTAATGCATAAATTAAAGCGATAATTTAAAGCTAAATAGATATCTCATAGAGATTTTTATGGTGTATTTTTAAGCAATTCTGGATCGTGGGGGGCCAGTCTACTGGGGCGTATTTTCATCTCGGCTTTGGCTAGCTGTTCGTGCTTCCACTCATTCCAAGAAATCCCGCGATACCGCACACTGGATATATTGTAATATGGTCCAGTCAAAAAGCCAAACCAACAGTTTGTGAACCACCATCCGGCCTCCCACTCCTTCGCACAATTATATCCATTATATTCGTCATTGTCACGATCGGGGGTACTAAACTTATGACCGTTATGTTTATGTAACGAATCACGTGCACTTCCTTCAAAGGTATTGACATGAAGGCGGTATTTATCACGTTCACCGTCTATTTTAAAAGACTTATAGAGGGCGAATACTCGATTTCCTTCAAAATCCCACAAATCAATACGAAGCTCGTAATGAGCTTGATTTGAAAGTAAAAACATGTTATCATTTCCTATGTAAAACTCTCCGGCCACATTCCCAAATCCATGTTTATACTCATCCCATAAACCATTAAACGAGGTTTTGCCATTTGTCCGCCTCAGGAGTAGGAGCCAGCCCCCTATGGTTGTATCCATGTCACACCATACTGGAATTGGACAAGGGGAACAAGCCGGGGTTACATAGTAAATACCAGACGTCGTGTGATGTTTTTGCACAGCTGCACAATCTGCAAGTAGAAATAAGGATGCACAGTTATTTTGCCATTGAACATTTTATACAGAAATTCAATCTCTAGTGATATTTATACTTTACCATTTTGACATATCTGCAGCAGATGAATTTTGAAAACATAATGTGACAAAAAGATAAATGGACCAGTAGTACTGGTAACATACCCAGGAAACACCGTGATAATTAGCTGAAAAATTGTTGATAGCGGCTTAACACACCAAACAATCAATCATATGGAAAACATTGTGGCAAAAGGAGAAATTGCACGTTCTGTGCAATTTCTTCTTTTGTCACTATGTTTTCAAAATCATCTGTGCCTGTGCAACTAACATTCCCACATTCAGCAAATCTGCAACAGACAACTTTGAAAATATGGAACATCTCTATTTAATGTATAATGAAAGTACTTTTTTATTGAATTGAGTTGAAAATATCATGACAAAAGTGAAGCAATTTCTCCTTTTGCCATATTGTTTTTAAAAGTAGTCTGCTGCAGAAGCGTCAGATGTATGTAGGAAAGGGATAAAAGATGTCTTGCGATGGATGGTCAAATTTTAAAAATGTTGAGGCAAAAATATGGAACACCTATATAATTAATGTAATTATATGAAAGTACTTCTATTGAAAATATTGTGGAGAAAGGAGGAGCAATTTCTCCTTTCGCCACCTTGTTTTTTCAAAAGTCGTCTGCTGCAGAAGCATCAGATCACTTCTGTATGTGGGAACAGGTTAAAAAGATGTCTGCTGATGGATGGATGATTAAATGTCCTTTCTCTTAGTCAGCAATTCCATGATCCAATTGACTTTTGAACAAAAGAAAAAAATGAATGCATTGAGCAATATTTCTTTTTTCAATAATGATTAATTTCTTTGAAATAATACTTTCATTTATCAAGAATTTTCGACAGATGCTGTGAATTTCGATAAATTCCAAAATTGCTTTATCAGATCTTTGGAAAAGAAAAAAATGCACGCGATAAGCAATATCTCATATTTCCATAATAATTAATTTCTTTAAATTATACTTTCATTTATCAAGAATTTTAAACAGATGTTGTCAATTTGGATAACTTCCAAAATTGGCTTATCAGATAATTGGTAGATAGCAAAATCAGCATGCTTAAAATTGCACATCTTGCAAGAAGATTATTTCTATAATTGTGATAGTTGTCGTTCAATTGTATGTACTAGATAGTACATTTCGATGGTTTGATGTAGGACAACTATGAATAGTTCTGCTACAATAACTGCATGATAGCCGACTGTTTCGCATAGCTTGCACAGATTAACAGCATGCATAATGCAGTTTGAATTCCACAGCATTAAATGCTTAACCCTTTCCCCCATATAGACGCCTTTTTACGCTGTGCAGCAGATGACTCTTGAAAACATTGTGACAAAAGGAGAAATGGCTCAAAATGAGTCATTTCTCCTTTTGCCACTATATTTTTGTTTAGATGTTTTTGAAGTTATCTAGGTACTGCAGATTTGACATGTGTGGAAAAGATTCAATTTCTTGTTACAGCATTGTTACATCTCACTGCATATGAAAATGTTAACCCTTTCCCTCATACGACAATTCTGCAGCAGACGACTTTGAACATATTTTGTTAAAAAATAGGAAATCTCTATAAATGAATGGATAACCTATGACTAAAAGTGGAAAACATTGTGGCAAAAGGAGAAATTGCACGTTTTGTGCAATTTCTTCTTTTGTCACTATGTTTTCAAAAAGCCGTCTGCTGAAGAGGCGTCCGAAAGCGTTTATATGAGGGAAAGGGTTTAGATCTAAAAGGAGAAATTGCTCGTTTTGATGGTTAACCCTTTCCCTCATATAGACGCTTTCTGACGCCTTTGCAGCAGACGACTTTTTGAAAACATAGTGACAAAAGTAGAAATTGCACAAAACGTGCAATTTCTCCTTTTGCCACAATGTTTTCCACTTTTTGTGATAGGTTATCCATTCAATTATGGAGATTTTCTATTTGTTGACAGTATATGTTCAAAGTCGTCTGCTTCAGATTTGTCGTATGAGGGAAAGGGTTAAAAGTATCTCAGAAAAATGTTGCAATATCTGGAATATTGAAACAATTCTTTTGATACAGATTTGGTAACAATTAGGGAACTGAGTCATTGCTCAAATTACCCCTCCCGGATACAAAAGCTTTCAGCCTCTGCAGCAGACAACTTTGAAAAAACATTTTGCCACAATGTTTTCAATTTTATTCAATAGTTATACCTTCATTATGATAGACAATTGATGTTAAAAACCCTCAATATATATATATATAGCCCCCTGATAAGTTTTTAAAGTCAGTCTGCGTTACTGTTTTGATTTGACCTTGAAAACCAAAAAATTAACAGTTTTATTTCGGGCATGTCATTGCAATTAATTAAGCTTACACTTATGTGTTTGTTCTGGCAGGTGTGAATATCCGTTTCCCACGTACAACAAATCTGCAGTTAAATTACTGAACAATAACTGCAGAATACCTAGTCAAAAACAAGGAAAGTCTCTATTAAATGAAGGTTAATTAAATTAATGAAAAAGTTGAAAACATTGTTACAAAAGGAGAAATTACTTTTTTTTCTGCAATTTCTCCTTTTGTCATAATGTTTTCAAAAGTTGTCTGTACCAGATGTGTTAAAATGAGTCAATATGTGGAAAAAGACAGTGTGATTGAAACCAAAAATGTGCTTCAATACTGTAATTTAGAGCATTATATAATATAACCATTTCCCTCATACAACAAATCTGCAGCAGATGACTTTAAATACATCTAGGCAAAAATACGGAAAATCTATCTGAATAAAAATATTTATTGAATAAAGTTAAAATCATTGTGACAAATGGAGAATGGCTCATTTAAAGAGCAATTTCTCATTTTGTCACAATAATTTAAAAAGTTGTTTGCTTCAGGTATCAGAAAGAGTCTGTATGTGGAAAAGGATTTAAAGGACCAAGATATGTCATTGGTATCTATAGCTGTTATTGATTAACCCTTTCCCACATACTCTTCTGACGCTGCTGCGGCAGACGACATTTGAAAACATTGTGGTAAGAGGAGAGATTGCGCATACTTGTCACAATGTTTTCTACTCTGTTTAATAATTAACTTATTCATAGAGACTTAATTTCCATACTTTTGCCAGAATAGTTTTGAAGTGCATGGTCTGCTGCAGATTTGTTGTATGCAGGAGAAATCATAATATATTTTCATGCTGCTATGTGAAGGGGATTAATTGCCAGCATGATTTTTTACTATTCTTGAGTGTTTATAACCAGTGTGAAGCTGTGGGACAAGGAACGATTTCCTGTCACAATTGTGTGTGCAGGTATCTGAATCTAAAGAGGAGCATACTGTTGCCTCAAGATGAAAGTGTTGTCACATTCTGTCTGTGTGTTGTTTTTACAAATTACAGTGTTGAGTTGTGTTTGTGAGACATGAATCTCGTCTTGAACCACAACTTGTTTTCTGCTTGCAGATGTGCAGATTTAGGTGCTTTTGTTGACCTCTAGACATTATGCTTAAAGTGTCATTTCCCGCATATAGACACCTCAGACTGTAGCAGATGCCTTTTGAAAACATTTTGGCAAAAGGAGAAATTGTTCATAAACTAGGTCACTAGGCCAAATTTAATGAAAATCTTGTTAACACTCTGGAAGCTGCATTTTTGGCTTGAAAATGTTGAAACTTTGTCAGAATGTCTGTCTTAGTGATATCTAGGCCAAGTTCGAATATAGGTCATGTCAGGTCAAGAACTAGGTCACTAGGCCAAATTGAAGGAAAATCTTGTTAACACTCTGGAAGCCATATTTTAAACTTGAGCATGTTGAAACTTTGTCAGAAAGTTTGTCTTGTGATATCTAGGCCAAGTTCGAAACTGGGTCATGTCGGGTCAAAAACTAGGTCACTAGGCCAAATTTAATGAAAATCTTGTTAACACTCTGGAATCCGCATTTTTGGCTTGAGCATGTTGAAACTTTGTCAGAAAGTTTGTCTTGATGATATCTAGGTCAAGTTCGAATATGGGTCATGTCCGATCAAAAACTAGGTCACTAGGCCAAATTTAAGAAAAATCTTGTTAACACTGGAAACCACATTTTTGGCTTGAGCATGTTGAAACTATGTCCGAAAATGATATCTAGGTCAAGTTCGAATATGGGTCATGTTTTGACAAAATACGTTCAAAGTCGTCCGCTGCAGAATTGCCGTATGAGGGAAAGGGTTAATAGGGTTTTACACAGTTTCCAACAGTTATAATTTCAGTCATTTAATGGTGAAAGACTGCTGCAAATTTAAGTGGGACCTGACCCTTAACCCTTCCCCTTATACGACAATTCTGCAGCAGACGACTTTGAACGTATTTTGTCAAAACATAGAAAATCTCCATAATTGAATGGATAACCTATGACAAAAAGTGGAAAACATTGTGGCAAAAGGAGAAATTGCACGTTTTGTGCAATTTCTTCTTTTGTCACTATGTTTTCAAATAGCCGTCTGCTGCAGAGGCGTCAGAAAGCGTCTATATGAGGGAAAGGGTTAACAGATATAATCTTCATGTGTTTGGTCTGTACTTTTTTATGTCAGTTCTATTTCGAGTAATTTTTTGTGGCGAAAGAAGAAATTTCACATAATGAACAATCCAACCTATGTCACATTTTTTCAACTCTTTTTAATAATCACACTGTTGTTAACCCTTTCCCTCATACGACAATTCTGCAGCAGACGACTTTGAACATATTTTGTAAAAAAGTAGAAAATCTCTATAATTGAATGGATAACCTATGCTATGACTAAAAGTGGAAAACATTGTGGCAAAAGGAGAAATTGCACGTTTTGTGCAATTTCTTCTTTTGTCACTATGTTTTCAAAAAGCCGTCTGCTGCAGAGGCGTCAGAAAGCGTCTATATGAGGGAAAGGGTTAACAGATATAATCTTCATGTGTTTGGTCTGTACTTTTTTATGTCAGTTCTATTTCGAGTAATTTTTTGTGGCAAAAGAAGAAATTTCACATAATGAACAATCCAACCTATGTCACATTTGTTCAACTCTTTTTAATAATCATACTGTTGTTGATAGAGTGTTTCTATATGTTGTTGTCTTGATGATTTCAAAGTTGGCTACTGTAGATATGTTGTTTGTGGGAAAGGGTAAATGGGAAATAGCTTCTTTTCATGAATTGTTTTTGATAATGCGGGGTGCAAAAGAAGATAAGTGGTAGGCGGAGTATATTATATTTGGGAGCTTCAATGTTAATTAAGACACTGATGAAACGTCCAGCAATATTAGGCTAGACGACACTAAGAATTAATCATGACACTAAGAATTAATCGAGCACTTCACCCACTCAAGGATGTGGCCAATGGAATGTTAATGTGTGGTTATTTAGCAATGTTTTATGAATGCAGAGGGAGTGTAAACTGTTTTTTTTGTTTTTGTCCATACTATCTTCCTTATTACTGAACCAAACCCTATGTTGTGGGTACTCAAAAGAATTGTCTCAGTCAGACGATTGTTTTAATACCCAACAACATAGGGTTAAAGACTTTAATCAGTATTTCAGATCATGAATTACGTACCTTATCTACAACCCTGTCAGAATGTTCTGTAATGGCCCTACCCCTTTCCCACTTGCATTCACCTTTTGAAAACATCTAAACAAAACTCGTTACATGTACAGAAAATATCTAATATGATTGAAAGTATGAATATTGACAAAAGAGTTGAAAACATTGTGGCAAACGGTAAAATAGCTCTCAATAATTGAAAACATTGTGGCAAATAGAGAAATACCTCTTATAATGCTCAATTTTTCCTTTTGCCACAATGTTTTTAAATGTCGTCTGCTGCATCTGTATGTGGGAAAGGGGTAAGTTTTATGAGTTCTTTGATCAATTTATTGACAAATATTTTGGTTACATCAATTTTAACATTACAATCAAACTTGTCGTAGGCAGCCAACCTAGAAGAGGTGATCACTTTCACCAGTTTGATGCATTCCAGTTACAACAAGGCTCCCTTGTGCTTATAAATTTATCCTCACACCAATCTTTAAAAATGTTGCTGTCCCTACACCCTTAGTGACAAGGATTGATTGTTTGGTGTTTTACGCCACTTTCATCAATTTTTAGCTCCACTGGCAAGCTTGTCATGGTGAATTGTGTGTGCGTCAATTTTTTCCTTCAAATTACTTCTCCCTTATTACCACTTGGCAAATTGGGATGAAACTTCATAGGAAGCATCGTCTCAATGTCCTCTCCTAAATTCAAATTTTTTAGATCCATGCAAAAATAATTTTGTAGAAATTTTCCTTGGATAACACTCTATGATTGGTCAAAAAACATGGCTGCCAGGGAGCGGGACTATTTTGCCCTATGTGGCTATAGTGAAAACTTAAAAAATCTTCTCCTCCAAAAGTGTCAGGCCGATTTTCAAATAATTTTTGTTGAAATGTTCCTAGGGTGACCCTCTATCAAATTCCTTCAAGCCATAATTTATTGATTGCTCGAAAACTATGGTCACCAGGGGGCGATGCTTGATCATTTTGCCTTATATGGCTAAAGTTAAAACTTAAAAAATCTTGAATTAAAAAAAATGACTTTGTAGAAATGTTTCTTGGGTGACCCTCTATCAGATTCCCCCATGCTGACTGGTTTAAAAAAAAACATGGCTAGCTGTCTTGCATATATTGGCCTTAGTGAAAACTTTAAAAATCTTCTAGGAAGAAAGTACATGTATCTGGTCAATTTTCAAATAATTTTGCAGAAATATTCCTTTGGTGACTTCTCTATCCGATTCCACCAAGCCATGTTGATTAGTCTTAAAATATGGCTGCCAGGAGGCGGGGCTGTTTGGAGATTTATGCCTAATGAGCGATACCGACCCTCTTCGGCCTCTTGTTCAGTTATATCAAGGCATTTCCTGGGTAAGTTACCAGTAGTACTATGTCCATTTATCCTGACACCAGTCAGTCAGTCGTGATGCTAACCTGTCAACCCTGAGCGCAAAGGAGGTCCAGCTGGTCCCCCCCCTTTGGAAGCAGATATAATAACTGACAATTATTACATTTATCTCTGAGTCAACATCATGTGGGAGGAATTGGAATGCTAGATTCTTGGCAATAAAATAGCCTTGGCCTTACAAGCATCTCAGGTTTAGATGATGCATTACATTATGAATAAGAATAATAAAAGATAAGCTACTCCACAATATTAAGCAATTACAACATAATGTAATGCTAATTAGACAGGAAATCTGTCAGGCATGACAGAAAGTGGAAATTATCTCTGGAATGTCTGCCCTGGACCTGTTTTCTGTTTAACCCTTTCCCACATACAGAAAATCTGCAGCAGACGAGTTTGAAAACAGCTAGACAAAATTATTGAAAAATCTCTCAAAATGAAGGCATAATTAATTACTGAAAAGAGTTGAAAACTTTGTGGCTTGCAAAAGAAGAAATTGCTCATTTTGACCAATTTCTCCATTTGTGACAATGTTTTTAAAAGTGTAAGCTGCTGCAGAAGCGTCAGAAAGCTTCTATAGGTGGGAAAGGGTTAAATCCCTCCCACTTGAGGACAAATTCTGACGCATATATGCAGCAGACATACTTTGAAAACACTATAGCTGGAGGAGAAATTGCTCATGATAAGCAATTTCTCCTTTTGGCACAATGTTTTCAATTGTATTTAACCCTTTCCCGCATACGACAATTCTGCAGCAGATGACTTTGAACGTATTTTGTCAAAACATAGAAAATCTCCATAATTGATTGGATAACCTATGTCAAAAAGTGGAAAACATTGTGGCAAAAGGAGAAATTGCACGTTTTGTGCAATTTCTTCTTTTGTCACTATGTTTTCAAAAAGCTGTCTGCTGCAGAGGCGTCAGAAAGCGTCTATATGAGGGAAAGGGTTGAACTATCTCTTATGGAGATTCTTCACATTTTTGCCAATAAGTTTTCAAAGTCTTCTGCTACAGATTTGTTGTATGTTGGAAAGGGTTACTTCTTTTGGCTGATACCGACACAACCCATATCATCTTTACAGCAGACTTTTGAAAACACAGCAATATTTTCCATGGTGGTCCTCTTTCAAAAAATATATTTTCAAAGGTGTCTGCTGCAGGTCTGTCATAATGCAGACTATAGCTACAATATATAGGCTTTGATAGTTTGAATTAACTGTATAAATATCTCGCACATGGGGTTTACTTTTCCTGCTGCTAAATGGTAAAACGTCTTTTGAGAACATAGTGGTAAAAAGAGAAATTGATCATTTTGAACTATTTCTCTATTCCCTAAAATATCTTCCACTACCCCCCCGTATTTTGTAATTAGATGCTATTTGAAACCTTCCATTAAACCTTTTCCTTACACAAGTTTTGCAGCAGACAGTTTTTTGAAACATTGAGCATTATGTAATGAGCAGATTATTATAATTCCTGTTTCATTACTTTTTCACAAATTGTTCTGTCATTTATATATCTTTTTAACTATAACACTTTTCAAGGTCGTCTGCTGCTGCTCAGCTGTATGTGGGTAATGGTTCAACTTGAATATATAAGGGAAAATTGGGAAAATAGTAAATCTCATTCCTATGCAACCCAATTCATTGTTCATTCTTAAAAATGAAGCAAATATTTAAAATCAGATTATTAGATTTTGAAGTGATAAAACCTGCCAGGTGGTAGGTAGAATGATTGATCGTCTAGATATGAAAATGCATATTAAAATTGTATAAAATTAAGTGAGCCCAGGCCGCGCGAAAACAGACATTTGAATGTTTATTAATTATCAATTGGCCATTATGATCTGCCTTTTTATACAGTCTTTTTGTGATTTGTACCATTGTCTAGGTATAAACTGGATGTTTGTACGACTAGATTATGAAAAGTGAAGACCCGTATAAGACTATGTGGGAGTGCAGGTTGATCTGAGTGTCCACTGATTGCCAATTTCTGAAGGCGGATTTTTCCAAATTGCATGGTTCATGTTATTTAGGGACAGACAGATAGCCTATAGGAGATATTAATTTATTCTTGGTTTTTATATGTATGAATAATCCTTTCCCCCACGTAGATGCATTCTTATGACTCTGCAGCAGACACCTTTGAAAACATTGGGGAAAGATTTATCCCAATGAACCATTCCTCCTTTTGCCACAATGTTTTCAATGCCTTTCAAAAATTAAAATTTCCCTTATATTGTTATGCTAATTTTGTCTAGTTGATTTCAAAGTCGTCTGCTGCTGATTTTTTGTATGGGGGAAAAGGGTTTAAAGCATAAGAACTAAATCACACAAAACAGCCTTCTAAGATTTCGAATTTCATCAAATTGCAAACTTGTTAATATAAAAATTTGATTTTGGTCATAACCGTTCTCTTGAGACTGCCAGGGTGCTTAGTATTATGACTCGACCGACTCGGTGGTGTAGTGAAAGAGCAAAATGGTAGTAATGGCAGCCCTCCTTTGAACTCAGGGTTGCCGGGTTAGCATTACCACTGACTGGCTGGTGTCAGGATTGATTGATTGATTGATTGGGGTTTAACACCGCTTTTAACAATTTCTTAGTTATATCATGGCGGCCAGTTCACCTACTCATGCATTTCCTGGTTTTCTCACACCAGTACTCCACACAGCAATCTTCCCAACAAGCAACTGGCTGCTTTTCCACATAGACTTAGCCCAGTGGTGGAATGACGCATGTCGCATTGACTTGTCAATCGTCGGAAAGAAAGTTGGCCGACCCGGGATTCGAACTCACAACCCCCAAATTGACAGCCCGCAGACTGAGCTTCTGGGGCTAGGCGGTGTCAGGATAAATTGACCAGTAGTACTGGTATTCTTACCGAAGAAACGCCGTGATATAACTAAAAAAAAAAATGAAAGCGGCGTAAAACACCAAACAATCAATCAATAAATATTATGACTAGATGGCCAACAAGGAGGATACTGATCAGGCTGATTTAGATCTTAACCCTTTCCCTCATATAAACGCTTTCAGACGCCTCTTCAGCAGACAGCTTTTTGAAAACATAGTGACAAAAGAAGAAATTGCACAAAACGTGCAATTTCTCCTTTTGCCACAATGTTTTCCACTTTTAGTCATAGGTTATCCGTTCAATTATGGAGATTTTCTATGTTTTGACAAAATACGTTCAAAGTTGTCTGCTGCAGAATTGTCGTATGAGGGAAAGGGTTAACCCTTTCCTACATACAGAATTCGAGGGCTTGGCGTGAAACGGTTGTAGCTAAAATTGGTATTTTTTTACCAAGGTTAATCACCTCGCCATAAAGTCTTTATATTGCGTTGAATAATTTTTCTTGGTAAATAATGGAAATTTAGGTGCCATTGCTCGTTCTGAGCAATGGCGAGCAATGGCAACCTAAATTTGTATTGTTTACAAAGGGGTCAGAATTGCCCCTAAACCAGAGTTTTCAAAATAGGTTTTTAGTTACAACTGTTTCATGCCAAGACCTCGAGATGTATTCTGATGCCTTTGTAGCAGACAACCTTGAAAAGGTTGTTGCAAAATTTAATGGAGAAATTGCTTATCATGAGCAATTCCCCACAATGTTTCAACTCTTTTTAATCATTATATTTTCTTTGATTTATAGAGATTTTCCAATATTTTTCTGGTATGGTTTTCAAAGTCGTCTGCTGCAGTTTTGTTGTGTTTTGGAAAGGGTTAACAGATCACAAAGCCTTGAAGGTCCATTTTAGCCTGACATAACATATTTTTATAAGAATCACCTGCATAATATTTATACCACTTATAGAGTCATCAAACTTGATAAATGCTGAGATTTAAAACCCTTTCCCACATACATTAATAATGAAAGCATCATTGCAAAAATATGGTAAATCATCTTTAAATGAATATTTGATTATTGAATTAAATTGACAACATTATAAGTATTTTCACCTTTTGCCACAATGTTTTCAAAATGTGTCTCCTGCAGAGGCGTCAAATTATATCTTTATGTGGGGTTAATATAAATTAAAATGCTTGAATATATAGTTTAAATTCAAACTGACTGTGTTGCATTAATATTTTTCAGTTGAATCAAAGTGATAATAGTACTGAAATCATCAGACTACTATTTTAGTTTATTGACCATTAACCCTTTCCCTCATATAGACGCTTTCCGGCGCCTCTGCAGCAGACGGCTTTTTGAAAACATAGTGACAAAAGAAGAAATTGCACAGAACGTACAATTTCTCCTTTTGCCACAATGTTTTCCACTTTTTGTCATAGGTTATCCATTCAATTATGGAGATTTTTTATGTTTTGACAAAATACGTTCAAAGTCGTCTGCTGCAGAATTGTCATATGTATGAGGGAAAGGGTTAAACTAAAAGGCTATTTTCAGAGACATTATTCCTCTTGAGTCTATTATGCCTAATAGAAACTACTGATTTTATTTCAAATGTTCCTCTAGTATTTCCTCTATCGTTAATGTTTAAACTATTTTGAAAGTCATTGATGAACATGGCTGTCAGGGGATTCGGGTCTAAACGCATTGGTAGTAGAAATATTTAACTTTGAAAACATCTAGGTAAAACTGTGAAAAGTGTCTACAAATGGAAGTATAATTTTGAAAACATGAAAACATGTGACTTTTGCCACAATTTGTTAGAAAGTCTTCTGCTGCAATTGTATCAAAATACATCTGGTTATGGCTATTCCCATAAACAGGCAATCTAATGCCTCTGCAGCAGATGACAACTTTTGAAAACATTGTGACAAAAGGAGAAATTGCTCATTATGAGCAATTTCTCCTATTGCTACAATGTTTTCATCTCGATTTTAAAAATTATACTTTCATTGAACAAATATTTCCATATTTTTGCCTTAGATGATTTCAAAGTCGTCTGCTGCAGATATTTTGTATGTGGGAAAGGGTTAATATCATCCATCCTGGTCCCCTTGTGGTGTAATATGAAACTTGTACAGTAAATTGAAGTGATAAATGTTCAGTGATTAGTCAATGAATATATCACTCTGTTCAGTAAAAAGATATCTATAGGTTTGTAAGCTGAGATTCCATGGTATTTATTTCATTTTGATGGATGTGTAATTATACCCTTTCTAAACCCTTTTCAACATCCAGATGCTTTTTTGATGCGAAGATTCTGCAGCAGGAGAAGTTTTCCATTATGAATGAGCAATTTCATTATTAACCCTTTCCCACATACAACAAATCTGCAGCAGACCTTTTTGAAAACGTCTTGGCAAAAGCACAGAAAATCCCTTTAACCCTTTCCCTCCTACAACAATTCTGCAGCAGACGACTTTGAACATATTTTATCAAAAAATAGAAAATCTCTATAATTGAATGGATAACCTATGACTAAAAGTGGAAAACATTGTGGCAAAAGGAGAAATTGCACGTTTTGAGCAATTTCTTCTTTTGTCACTATGTTTTCAAAAAGCCGCCTGCTGCAGAGGCGTCAGAAAGCGTCTATATGAGAGAAAAAAAGGGTTAAATGAAAGAACAATGATTGAATAGAGTTGAAAACATAGTGACAAAAGGAGAAATTGCTCGTTTTGAGAAATTTCTTCTTTAATTGTCTCCATGTTTTCAAAAAGCTGTCTGCTGCAGTGGCATCAGAAAGCGTGTGTATGAGGGAAAGGGTTAAGTAATAATATTTTTAAGTCGATTCTATTATTATACTTTCCTTTTAAGATTTCTTCCATATAATTGCCTAGTTGTGGTCTGCTGCAGAATTGTTGTTTGTGCCAAAGGGTTAATAGCCCTCTGTTGAATATTTTGTTTTCATTTACAGTTGTAATTAGAGGAATGAATTTATATTATGTTGATCAGAATTTACTCTTTTTAAAACACAACAAATCTGCAGCAGACAACTTTATAAAAATATCTAGTAAGAAACATGTAAAATCTCTTTAACCCTTTCCCTCATATAGACGCTTTCTGACGCCTCTGCAGCAGACGGCTTTTTGAAACATAGTGACAAAAGAAGAAATTGCTCAAAACGAGCAATTTCTCCTTTTGACACAATGTTTTCCACTTTTAGTCATAGGTTATCCATTCAACTATAGAGATTTTCTTTTTTTTTGACAAATATGTTCAAAGTCGTCTGCTGCAGAATTGTCGTATGAGGGAAAACTGAGGGTTAAAAGAAAGTAGAATATAGAGCAATATTTAATTTCACCTTTTCTACACTGTTTTCAACATGTATCTTTTGCAGATGCCTCAAAATACGTCTGCATGTGGAAAAGGGCTAAGAATGATCCAATGATCCAACATTAATGTCACAAGGTCATGTCATTACTTTGGCATAGGATACCTTGAGTACTTTGATATTTATCCTCACTGTAATCAATTATCCATACCGAACAACGTTCCACCTTTATCCTTGTTGACTTGAATGCTGCAGAATACTTTTGAAAACATAGTGGGAAAAAAGCAGAATTCTCTCAAAACAAGCTTTCTATTCTTTATTGAAATCATCCTTTAACCCTTTCCCTCAAACGACAATTCTGCAGCAGACGACTTCGAACGTATTTTGTCAAAATTACATAGGTTATTAACCTATGACAAAAAGTGGAAAACATTGTGGCAAAAGGAGAAATTGCACGTTTTGTGCAATTTCTTCTTTTGTCATTATGTTTTCAAAAAGCCGTCTGCTGCAGAGGCGCCAGAAAGCGTCTATATGAGGGAAAGGGTTAATATTGCATGATATCAAATTTTGGTATCCCTTCCCAAGTTAGGCATTTATACCCAGTGAGTTTCCCACGTATAACAAATCTGCAGCAGACGACTTTGAAAACATCTATCCAAAAACATGGAAAATCTCTATAAGGTAGATATATATATATAAGTTGAAAATATTGTGACAAAAGGAGATAATTTGCTCATTTTGAGCAGTATATCCAGAGTTTTCACATAAACTAACTCTGTTTTTGTTGTGCTTGCAACGTGAATGAATGCTATTGTACTCATTGTATATATTCGTGTTTAGTATTGATGTATAAGTGCTTTTTCAATCGACCTTACGCAATAAATGCTGTTTGTGTAAATATATTAACTATTCAATGTTTGTCACTTTTGGTTCAATGTTTGTGTCAACGTTCTCTATCAACTTTGTATTGTTTCTTTGTACTTTGTACTATCTTCGGTGATCGGAGGAAATAAAGATATAATAAAAAGTAAATAATTAAAATTAGACCAGATATTATTGATTTGAGATAATAATGATAACAATTATGAAGAGTTTTTGTTTGTTTCATTGGGGTTTTATGCCATTTTCAACATAATTTTATCACAGAGACAGTTCACTTATTTATGATCCCTGAATAAACAAACCAATGCTAGGTTAGGAAATGTGCCTTGCCAAAAGACAATCCTCCATGACCCCTGTGACAGGGGATCGAACCTGGGATGCAAAGTTCCAAATCCCCAAAAGCTAACCACAGCGGATTCCGAAACAGATGAAGAGGAAGTTACTATGATAATAATGATATAGATGCTAGAAAGCTCAGTTTATCTATAGTCCTGTGGTTGTGCTGGTTAATGTTTATATTGTTTGATGTTTGTATTTGTATTATATGTATACTTGTCACTTAATGACATGTTGAAAACACATGGATTTTGAAAACAGGTAGTCTTTTAACAATTTTCCTATGATATAGACACATTTTGACACATCTGCAGCTGACGACTTTTTAATTATTGTGACAAAAAAATAATGCTCATAGCTGCCACAATGTTTTCAACTGTTTATTTTTAGTACTCATTTTTTTGTTGTTTGTGGGAAAGCGTAAACCATCTGTATAATATGAGCTGTTTATTAGGAGAATTAATGGTGAAAATGGTTGATTTGCCTACAGCTTGATTTTTAAATGATAAATGTTTATATTACGTTTTACCTGATACAATATGATTGAAGTGAGGAAGATCATAAAGAAAGAGTAACCTTATTACCTTTGAACACAATCACTTCTGGTGACTTAGTGCAGGACGTTATTTGAGACGCACTTTGTACTTCAATGTCTTTTCCCTTGGCTTGCTGTCCATTAACTACAGGTACGGTGTTGGAAAGCACGTTATTCACTTCGACCACGTCCAACATTACACCAGATAGCTTCTTGTCCAAGTTACGCGTCTGTAATCCTTGCTTTTGAATGGATTGTTCCAGATAGCGTAACATCCTGAAAACTGTCGTGAAGTTAGCCTGATATTCAGCCAGTTGTTTTTCGGCTTTGCTCAATGACAGTTCGTGTTTTGACAGTGTTGAATTGATTTCATTTGTTTTTTGTAACTCTGCAACTAGTTTATTCTCCATCGTGTTGAGCCACGATTTAACTTCCCTGGGTTTATCACCACTGTCCAGTTGAGCGGGAGGATTTAAATTAAAAACACTTTCTATTATCGGCTTATCGTACATTGATTTACCAGGCTCTCTGTCTGCCTGTATCTTGGGCAGCGTGTTCGGACAGTTGCTCATGTCCATTTCGTTGACCACAAATTCGTATTTACATTTGCGAGTTTTCATCCGCCGTTTAAGCCCATTTGCTGTATTGTAGTGCAGCAATAACACAGTACTAACAAGCAGAAGCAGCTTTGATTTTAATATTAATGCCATTATTTTTATTTGGTGTAGAATGCGACCTGACAGGTCCTCAATACTAGTTAAACTATGTCTCGGCTCTGTATCGTTGTATCTTTATGGCACTTTATTGTCAAATATCTCGTTCTTACAAATCCCATACTTCCCTCGTCCTGAAGATAAAGGTAACAAATATTAGTAAGGAACTGTTATTTATTAACCCTTTCCCACATACGGATGCACTTTGACGCCTCTGCAGCAGACTTTTGTTTCAAAACGAGATATTGCTCAATGCTTATGATGAGCAATTTTAAAAACATTGTGGCAAAACGAGAAATTACTCATCATGAGCATTTTCTACTTATGCCATAATGTTTTCAACTTTATTTAACTATTAAGCTGTCTTTAATCTGCCTGCTGCAGAGGCTTCAAAATAGGTCTATATGTGGGAAAGGGTTATTCAGAGACTTTGAATATCATGTGTATCTTAAAGTTAGGGTTGATGATAGATATAAATTAATTAATCATGACTAAAATGCAAGATGTTAAATAATGAATAATTCATCCATCTGAGTTTTTACATGGATATTCAAATTTTGACAGGCTCCTGTAAGGATCGAGTGAGAATAATTAATTATATATATATAACACTGTAAGTTAAAAAAGCTTTTAACCCTTTCCCTCATACAACAATTCTGCAGCAGACGACTTTGAACATGTTTTATCAAAAAATAGAAAATCTCTATAATTGAATGGATAACCTATGACTAAAAGTGGTAAACATTGTGTCAAAAGGAGAAATTGCTTGTTTTGAGCAATTTCTTCTTTTGTCACTATGTGTCCGTCTGCTGCAGAGGCGTTAGAAAGTGTCTATATGAGGGAAAGGGTTAACGCTTTACTGGCTGCATGCAACATTCGATGCCTGATTTGCAACTGACAGCTTTTGAAAACAATTGTACTGTTACTAAGGATCTGAAGAATTTTTCTCCTACAATGTTTCCAACTTATCAGACGAGTGATTCTAGTTTTCTAGACTTCATCATGGCATCATTAAGGTATTAAAGATATGGTCAATGCAGTTGTCCCTAATATTTCAGTCCAGGCTTACAGTTAAAAAAATGTTTTGATACCGGTACTTTCTGTCATTATCATAAATTTTTCATATTTCCAACAGTAATTTTTTTGTTAACCCCTTCCAAGAGACAATAAATCTTCAGCAGGCGACTTTCTAAAACCTTTAGGTTAAAATATTGAAAACTTATACAAATAAAAGTATAGCTTTTAACCCTTTCCCTCATATAGACGCTTTCTGACGCCTCTGCAGCAGACAGCTTTTTGAAAACATAGTGACAAAAGAAGAAATTGCACAAAACGTACGGGAATGGTTTAAAATTCAACATTAAATAGCAAGTTGATGATTCAAAGTTGCATGCATGTTAACCCTTTCCCTCATATAGACGCTTTCTGCCGCCTCTGCTGCAGACGGCTTTTTGAAAGCATAGTGACAAAAGAAGAAATTGCTCAAAACAAGCAATTTCTTCTTTTGCCACAATGTTTTCCATTTTAAGTCATAGGTTATCCATTCAATTATGGAGATTTTCTATGTTTTGACAAAATACGTTCAAAGTGTCTGCTGCAGAATTGTCATATGAGGGAAAGGGTTAATTGAAGACCACCTATGAAAAGACAACAATCTGGTCTTTGTTCACAAATAATCTCTATTTGCAAGGTCATTTATGCAGGTTGCTTTCGATAGGGAATTGTTATTCCAATGTGGTCTTTATCACTGCACATGTACATGTGTTTCATTTCGAGGGCTTGGGGTGAAACGGTTGTAACTCAAAATTGGTACTTTTTTACCAAGGTTAATCACCTCGCCATAAACTCTTTATAAGCGTTAAATCATTTTTCTTGGTAAACAATGGAAATTTAGGTGCCATTTGTCGTTCTGAGCAATGGCACCTAAATTTGCATTGTTTACAAAGTGGTCGAAATTGTCCTTAAACCAGGGTTTTTCAAAATAGGTTTTTGTGTCACCTGCGTAGCATGGTAGGCACTTAGGGATTACTTTTGTTTTTATCCGGCGTCTGTCCGTCCGTCCGTCTGTCTGTCTGTCTGTCTGTCCGTCTGTCTGTCTGTCTGTCCGTCACACTTTTTCGTCACGTTTTCAAATAACTTTTTTTCTACTCAAAGGATTAGATTGAAACTTATGACAAATGTTTATATCAATGTGTGTGATTGGTTCACAAAAGGGCGATAATCCAAATATTTTTTATATCAGAGTTATTGCCCCTTTTCTGTCAAAAAATCTCACTTTTTCGTCACGTTTTCAAATAACTTTTTTTCTACTCAAAGGATTAGATTGAAACTTCTGACAAATGTTTATATCAATGTGTGTGATTGGTTCACAAAAGGGGGATAATCCAAATAATTTTATATCAGAGTTATTGCCCCTTTTCTGTCAAAAAATTAAATTTTCAAATAACTTTTTTTCTACCCGAAGGATTGGATTGAAACTTCTGACAAATGTTACTTTTTTTTTTATTCGACGTCTGTCTGTCTATTTTTTTTTTTATCCGGCGTCTGTCTGTCTGTCTGTCTGTCTGTCTGTCCGTCACACTTTTTTCGTCACGTTTTCAAATAACTTTTGTTCTACTCAAAGGATTAGATTGAAACTTCTGACAAATGTTTTTATCAATGTGTGTGATTGGTTCACAAAAGGGCGATAATCCAAATAATTTTATATCAGAGTTATTGCCCCTTTTCTGTCAAAAATTTAAATTTTCAAATAACTTTTTTTCTACTCAAAGGATTGGATTGAAACTTCTGACAAATGTTTATATCAATGTGTATGATGGGTTCACAAAAAGGGGGATAATCCAAATATTTTTATATCAGAGTTATTGGCCCTTTTCTGTCAAAAATTTAATCTACTCAAAGGATTGGATTGAAACTTCTGACAAATGTTTATATCAATGTGTATGATGGGTTCACAAAAGGGGGATAATCCAAATATTTTTATATCAGAGTTATTGCCCCTTTTCTGTCAAATATTCAAATTACTTTTTTTCTGCTCAAAGGATTGGATTGAAACTTCTGACAAATGTTTATATCAATTTTTGTGATGGGTTCACAAAAGGGGGATAATCCAAATATTTTTTATATCAGAGTTATTGCCCCTTTTCTATCAAAAATTAAAATTTTCTGACAAGGCGCCGGCAGGTGACACACGTGCTCCGGGGAGCACTCCATTCTAGTTAGTAACAACCGTTTCACGCCAAGCCCTCGAATTTTGATGTATTTCAAAACCAATTACCATGATATGACATTTTATAGAAAAACAAGTCATTATTAGAATGAAATGCAAGATATGCATATTGGAAATATTATTTTGATAAAATATTGAAATAGGTTTAACTTTGATCCATTTCAAATCTTTTTCCACAAAGATTTCAAAAGTTTCTGCTGCAAAGACATTGAATGGTTTAATTTCTTGTCAGGGCGTGTAAATAATAGATATGGAAGCACCAAGAGAAAGTTTGTGATGCAACTGAACTAACCAGGTTTGATCACATAGGCTGATGAATATAATGATATACATATATCACCACTGGATGATGCTTGCAGCAACAGTATTTATTTCTGTGTTTTTTGCCATTGCAATCAGAACTCTTTCACACATAGAGACGCTTTTTGACATATCTGCATTAGACAACTATATTTTGAAAACATTTAACCCTTTCCCTCATATAGACACCTTTTGACGCCTCTGCAGCTTTTTGAAAACATAGTGACAAAAGAAGAAATTGCTCAAAACGAGCAATTTCTCCTTTTGCCACAATGTTTTCCACTTTTAGTCATAAGTTTTCCGTTCAATTATAGAGGTTTTCTATCTTTTGACAAAATATGTTCAAAGTCCTCTGCTGCAGGATTGTCGTATGAGGGAAAGGGTTAATGCAAATGGACAAACTGCTGATAATGAATGTGCTTCTTTGATGCTTTTGCCTCAATGTTTACATAGTCATCTGCTGCAGATATGTTGTATATATGGAAAAGGGTTAAGCACTTTGCTAATTTGGTGGAAAATTAACTATTACAAAAAATGATAGTGAATGCAAAAAAAAAAAGCCTTCTATATGATTATAAAAGATATAAATCAGTGAGAAAAAGTCAGATATCAAGTTTTCCATTATGCTGTATGAGATTCTTATTTGTCCAACATCTGTTTGTTGGAAAGGTTTTAGAGTAATCAATTAAGTATAAAATTACCCCTTTCCCACATACAAACACTTTCTGAGGCCTCTGCACCAGAGGCTTCTTTAAAACATTGTGTCAAACGGAGAAAGTGCTCATCATGAGCAATTTCTCCTTCTGCCATAATGTTTCTAACGAAATATTAAAATTGTTCTATCATTTATAGAGAGTTTCCATATTTTCGCGTAAATCTTTTCAAATAAGGTTTTAGAGTATTAAATCAAGTGTATAATTAACCTTCCCACATACAGACACTTTCTGAGGTAGACAACTTTTGAGCTCATCATGAGCAATTTCTCCTTTCGCCACAATGTTTTCAATTTTATTTAACAATTAAGCTATCTTCTATGGAGATTTTCCAGGTTTTTGTCAATATGTTTTCAAAGTCATCTGCTGCAGATTTCTTGTATGTGGGAATGGGTTAAGAGAAATAGATTAAGTATATGATTAACAGGCTTAAATTGTAACACTTACTTGGCTATACACAAAAAGATACTAGTATTAATGAGCCATCCAATTGGCATCTAAATAATCCTATTGCACTTCTTCACTGTTCCGCATAAATCTAAACTATGCAAATTGTGTCCACTTTTTTGGTTGGATTTTTTTTTTAAAGAATGCAGGTCATGCATATGATGGAAAATTGTCTCATGCCTGTTTAATTCAATTGAGTTTACTCTTTCTCAACAGATCTGTTTCTCACATACAACATATCTGCAGCAGACGTCTTTTGAAAACACTTTGGCAAAATAAGAAATTGCTCATGATGTCATGATGAGCAATTTCTCCTTTTGTTACAAAGTTTTCAATTATTATTTAATTTTCTACTTTCATTTAAATATGTTGTCCATGCTTTCCTTAAATATATTCCAAGTTGTCTGCTGCAGATTTGTTGTATGTGGGAAAGGGTTAAAGAGTTCCTATACAACTATTTTAAAACTGCTTCAGAGGCGACAGAAAGTGTCTGTATGTGGGAAAGGTTTAAGGTCATGATTGATAGATCAACATGATGTATACATGTAGATGTACATGCAGACCAATTTAGAAAACATTGTCGCTAAAAGAGAAGTTGCTTATGACGATTATGACATTTCAACTTTTGTTGCAATGTTTTTCAACTCTATTTGAACTCCTCTCAATAATCATACATTCATTTATTGTCTGCTGCATAATCATTTGTTGTATGTAAGAAAGAGTTAAATGTGAAACCAGATGTTTTATTTCATTTTGTGAGGTGTGAAATTTACAAACATAAAAAGTCACATTAAGTCCATAAAATCTGTAAGACTGTATCATGTAGCACTTGACACATGGATCAAATTTGGTTAAATAAATAGATATGGCTTGTTACAAAGCAATGAAATATTGTGATTCAGTGCGAGACAATGGTCCCATAAAAGGATTCATATTGCTGATGAGCGTTTTTCATTATTAAATAAATGGACTCTATTTGACATTTGCTGTATACTAATTACCAATGTCTGTATCACGGAAATTACCTTAACCCTTTCCCACATGTAGATGCTTTCATGAGTGCAAATAACTAAAATTCAACCCAAACTAACCCTTTTTTACATACAACAAATCTGCAGATGACGTCTTTGATATAATAATTATCTTGGCAAGTAAATGGAAAATACTTATAAAAAAAATCTAAATGAAAGTATAATAATAGAACAATGTTCAAAACATAGTGGCATTAGAGGAAAAAGCTCATTATGTTTTTTTACATTATGACAATGTTTTTTAAAAGTCATCAGCTGGGGATGTGTCAAAATGCAACTGCTGTGGGAGAGGGTAAATTTATATTCCATGAAATTAAATCTATCATAAATTAACTTCAAGTGTTGAGCTGTATACTGCAATTCAAACATACATATTAACCTTTTCCCACATACAACAATTCGGCAGGACACAACTTTGAAAACATCTTGACAAAACATTGAAAATCTCTATCCATAAAAGTTCAATTATTGAATAACGTTAAAAAAACATTGTGTCAAAAGAAAAAAATACTCACCATTTGCCATTTCTTTTTTTGCCCACCATGTTTTAAAAAAGTCATCTGCTGCAGATGCATGAAAATATGTCTGCATACGGGAATGGTTTAAAATTCAACATTAAATAGCAAGTTGATGATTCAAAGTTGCATGCATGTTAAATGAGAGAAGAGTTGGGGAGATTTTCACACATTCAATGATGCACATTTACAATGGGGTATTTGTACTGCTGATAGGTTTCTGAGTAAGGACACAAGTATTCAAGTCAAATTAATGGCTACTGTATTTTGTACGCTATTATACACTCAATATTTTGTACGCTATTATACACTCAATATTTTGCATCCTCTGTTCTTTAACCCTTTCCCTCATACGACAATTCCGCGGCAGACGACATTGAACGTATTTTGTCAAAACATAGAAAATCTCCATAATTTAATGGGTAATCTATGACAAAAAGTGGAAAACATTGAGGCAAAAGGAGAAATTGCACGTTTTGTGCAATTTCTTCTTTTGTCACTATGTTTTCAAAAAGCCGTCTGCTGCAGAGGCGTCAGAAAGCGTCTATATGAGGGAAAGGGTTAACAGTCTTTCATTTTTTTAGCCGAACACTTTCCCCACATTCCACAAATTTGCAGCAGATGACTTTGAAAATGCAAAAAATAATAAAAAATCAAAATGAAAGCATTATTATTGTGGGAAAACGTTAAATACTTTTATAAATGCTGTCAGTTTTTCATGAAAATACCTACATTCAGAGTAGCTACCACCATAACTATGATAACATGATTTAATCCATTTCCTGACTTATATGCGCATCTGTAGCAGACGACTTATGATCAAATTGTGGCAAATGGTGAATTTGGTCAGTATGATTTAAATGTTTTCAACGATATTCAATAGTTATATATAATATATATAAATCATTAAGATTTTACTCAAATTGTGACTGAGTAAAAAACATAATTTGATAAGAAAATGAAAGAAGTAAAAATGTTATAAAGTTCTTGCAATCAGATAAGAATTGTGTAAAATCCAAAATTAGAAGATAATAATTTGGTATTGCTTCAAAATTAATACTCCCGTCTTTATAATGATTGCTTTTTGTTTATAAATCTTTGCTTGCCATATAATATAATAGCTCTATGGTTCTACAACAGAATAAAATAAACTCAATTATTAACCTCTTTTCCGAATATTTTCAAAAGCAGTCTGCAACTAATCCTGTAAACCAATGATTTGTTATTTACAAGAGTAAAGTATTCATCTCTACCTATTATATCCAATATGATGCAGTCGGAAGCCAGCTCATGTTAATATACAATGTTTCACTTGTCACTCAGTACCAACACTACCCTCATACTAATGACTTCCTACCGTTCTCCGTCATTAAAATGTGCATGTGCAGCAGATTATATAAATCGCTGACTGGTTCAACTGTAGGTGTTTCATGCTCAGACGATTTCTCGCTGAGTTTTATTCACTTGCCCCTGCTGTTCATCCCCCATTCATTAGTACTGAATCAGTGGGTTTACCCTTTGTCAGATGATACCTTAACCCTTTCCCTCATACAACAATTCTGCAGCAGACGACTTTAACCCTTTCCCTCATACGACAATTCTGCAGCAGACGACTTTGAACGTATTTTGTCCAAACATAGAAAATCTCCATAATTGAATGGATAACCTATGACAAAAAGTGGAAAACATTGTGGCAAAAGGAGAAATTGCACGTTTTGTGCAATTTCTTCTTTTGCCACTATGTTTTCAAAATGCCAGCTGCTGCAGAGGCGTCAGAAAGCGTCTATATGAGGGAAAGGGTTAAACATATTTTGTTAAAAAACAGAAAATCTATATAATTGAATGGATAACCTATGACTAAAAGTGGAAAACATTGTGACAAAGGGAGAAATTGCTCGTTTTTAGCAATTTCTACGTTTGTCAATATGTTTTCAAAAAACCGTCTGCTGCAGAGGCTCTATAAGAGGGGAAAGGTTATATCCATGAACCCACATTAAAAAAAAATCTTTGAATTAGTATTATTTTACCGTAACTTCCGCAAATTATCAACAGATACTTAGATAACATAGCACAATATTTTATTGTTCCTTTTGGCAAAACAAAATAGGTTGTGAAATCCAAGGACTCGAGCATAATAGCCAGGGTCACAGATCAAAGTATACCAAATTTTTTTTTTGATAAAATAAAAATCACAATATTTTTTTATCTTTAATCCTTTCTTGATACAAAATACTGATGACACTTTAGATGTTTTGCAGCAGACAGTTTTTTCCCTTTCCCACTTACAGACACATTTTGATGTTTCAGAAGCAGACAAATTTTGAAACATTGTGGTAAAACGGGCTGATGTTGCAGCAGTTCTTTGAGACTATTCAGTTATTATCCCCTTGGCTGACCAAGTTTACGAGGGGATATAATAACGGGACTTTCCGTTTGTTCGTTTGTTCGTTCGTTTTTCGTGCGTCCGTCCATAACAACCTTGTGACCACTCTACACTGAACATCCTTCGACCGATCTTAACCAAACTTGGTATACAATTAGTATATGGCAAGGTCAAGAAGCCTATTTATTTTAAAGGTCATAGGTTAAAGGTCAAGGTCAAAATTGGACTTTGACTATTTTCCCATATCAACAACCTTGTGACCACTTTACACTGAACATTCTATGACAGATCTTAAGCAAACTTGGTATACAGTTAGTATATGGCAAGGTCTAGAAGCCTATCTATTTTCAAGGTCATAGGTTTAAAGGTCAAGGTCAAAATTGGACTTTGACTATTTTCCCATATCAACAACCTTGTGACCACTCTACACTGAACATCCTACAACAGATCTTAACCAATCTTGGTATACAGTTAGTATATGGAAAGGTCTAGAAGCCTATTTATTTTCAAGGTCATAGGTTAAAGGTCAAGGTCAAAATTAGACTTTGACTATACCATATCAACAACCTTGTGACCACTCAACACTGAACATTCTTTGACAGATCTTAACCAAACATGGTATA
Organism: Serripes groenlandicus; assembly: GCA_031761405.1. NCBI lineage: Eukaryota > Metazoa > Mollusca > Bivalvia > Cardiida > Cardiidae > Serripes > Serripes groenlandicus. Next base: position 67,371,341 of record JASEVX010000010.1, read on the forward strand.
CAGTTAGTATATGGCAAGGTCTAGAAGTATATTTATTTTCAAGGTCATAGGTTAAAGGTCAAGGTCAAAATTGGACTGACTATTTTCCCATATCAACAACCTTGTCACCACTTTACACTGAACATCCTTCGACCGATCTTAAACAAACATTTAGTATATGGTAAGATATAGGAGCCTATTGATTGTAAATGTCATATGGCAATGGCAGAGACAAGGACAAATTACACATACTTCTCTGGTAAATAACATTAATAACAATTTAATAAAGGCAAGGACAAATAACATTAGTTTTCTGGTACATAACATTAATATCTAGGTCATTGACCATATTTCAGCCATATTTTTAAATTGAATACTGGGGGATGCATCTGCTTTGCGGTGCCCTTGTTATGGTTTCATTCATAAAAGTGTTTTCATATCTTTAATTGCCAAGGTATTTTATAAGGTTATATGCCTCCGATGTTTGTATATTAGAAAGTGTTTAGGGATTAAATACTTAAATGATACGGTTGTATATTTATGAATGGTATTCCATTAACCCTTTCGCTCATATAGACGCTTTCTGACGCCTCTGCAGCAGACAGCTTTTTGAAAACATAGTGACAAAAGAAGAAATTGCAATTTTCTCCTTTTGCCACAATGTTTTCCACTTTTTGTCATAGGTTATCCATTCAGTTATAGAGATTTTACATTTTTTCACAAAATATGTTCAAAGTCGTCTGCTGCAGAATTGTCATATGAGGGAAAGGGTTAAGTCTTTTTAACAAAAATTACAGCAGAAAATTTATCTAGGCTAAAATACGGAAAAACTCTATAAAAGAAAGTTCAATCATAGCATATATTTTAAAAACATTGTGACATAAGAAAGAAATGATTAATTTCTTCTTTTGCCACAATGTTTTCAATAAGTCAATAAAAATGTGTCTGCATGTGGGGATAAATAACTTATTATGTTTTTGATCCATTCAATTTATTCATACAGACATCATGTTTATAGATCCACTAGCTGCAAATCATTTAAGTTTATTTTAAATTGCAAATTGTATGTCCTTAACTTTTGCCTTAAACCCTTTCCCCCATATAGACGCTTTCTGACGCCTCTGCAGCAGACGGCTTTTTGAAAACATAGTGACAAAAGAAGAAATTGCACAAAACGTTCAATTTCTCCTTTTGCCACAATGTTTTCCACTTTTTGTCATAGGTTATCCATTCAATTATGGAGATTTTCTGTATTTTGACAAAATACGTTCAAAGTCGTCTGCTGCAACTACTCCTGTGTTACCACTGAGCCAATCATGACGTGACGAAGCTACAATCTCTTCTCATAAATTCCATAATAAGACTTTGTTACAAAAACGTTGTAGTATAGTGGTCTGTCCCATAAAAAGACGATGAGTAGCTGATAAAGTGGTTATAAAAGGGGATAATTATATTGCCTTTTTGTAGTGACATCACTTCCCCACTTTTTATGGTTGTGAGAAAAGCTTAACCTTTCGTATCATATTAGCATAATACTTGCTTCCAAATAAGTATCGTAGAGAGCAGACATACCTTGTGTAAGATTTAACCCTTTCCCTCATACCATAATTCTGCAGCAGACGACATTGAACATATTTCGGTCAAAAAATAGAAAATCTCTATAATTGAATGGATATTTTCCTATGACTAAAAGTGGAAAACAATTGTTACAAAAGGAGAAATTGCTTGTATTGAGCAATTTCTTTCTTTTGTCACTGTGTTTTTCAAAAAGCTGTCTACTGCAGAGGCCAGAAGAAGCATCTATATGAGGGAAAGGGTTAACCCTCATCCACAATGTCATGTATATGTATTTTATTAATTAACATCAGCTTAGATTAGAAAACATTGTTGCAAAGGAGAAAGTGTTCATTATAAGCTATTTCTCCTCTTCTACTGCAGTATTTTCAACTTTTTTTTTAACCCTATCCCTCATATAGAGACGCTTTCTGGACGCATCTCTGCAGCAGACAGCTTTTTTGAAAACATAGTGACAAAAAGAAGAAATTGCACAAAACGTGCAATTTCTCCCATTTGCCACAATGTTTTCCACTTTTTGTCATAGGTTATCCATTCAATTATGGGGATTTTCTATTTTTTGACACACAATACGTTAACTTAACTTTAAATCATAGGGATTTACCATATTTTTGTCTTGATATTTTCAGAGGTGTCTGTTGCATTATTTTTTGTATCAAGGAAAGGGGTTAATGCTGCTCGTCTGAATAACTGATTGTCAATGATGGCAAACTTTAAATACTTCCCGCTCGCTAGACATTGTCTTAACCCTCCCTTTCCCACATACAAACAAAGCTGCAGCAGATGACTTGAACTAATGTCTTGGGCAAAAGCACAGAAAATCCCTTTAAATGAAAGAACATTCATTGAAATAGAGGTTGAAAACATGGTGACAAAAGGAGAAATTGCTTGTTTTAAGCAATTTCTTCTTTTGTTGCCATATTTTCAAAAAGCCGTCTGCTGCAGACATGTCTCTGTGTTAATTGCATAAAGAATAATAGCTAAATCCATTGTAAACCAGTACTAAACAGGAACTATACCCAGATAACAGATGCGCACAATTAAGGGAAGTAATTTGAGTCAAAACTTTAGTTTATCGGTAGACACCTCCAAACTGTGTGTACAGTATTTTTGCATTCAACTCCTATATCATTCAATATATGGACATAACAAAGTGCTAAATGTAAAGCGTTTCTTTTTAGACTTTTGGGGATTGGTAAATCCATGCCCCAAATGTATTCCGTGATCTGCAGTTAAGCCCCTTGCTGTCAGCACTTTCAGTGCTTTAATTTTGCATGCAGACACATGAAAAGAGCAGATTAGTTCAAATAGAAATTGAACACCAATTTTCAAGTTGCCATTGTAGCATTGAGAAGCTGACATGCAGTATTATTCCTCTTCAACGTTTGAAGTACCACTCTAGATTAAAAGACTTTCTGCGTTAGCCCTTTCACATTCTGCAGATGTATTTCGATGCATCGATCTGCAGCAGACGATCGATTTTTCGAAAACATTGTGTCAAAAGGAGAAATTGCTCACAGACTTTTTAATTTCCCATTGTCAGGAAAGCAAATGATGAATCACAATGACTTTCGTCGATCATTGGAAAGGAATGAATGAATATGGCATTTGAATTCTTGACCCCCGCACTCAAAATGCAATGGTCAGTACTTTCTGAGCTGCTGGACTTCTAGCTTTAACCTGTTCCCACATATAGACGCTTTCTGACGTCCTCTGCAGCAGACGACTTTTGATAACATTGTGACAAAAAGTAGAAATTGCTCAAAAACAAGCAATTCTCTCCTATGCCACAATGTTTTCAACTCTATTCAATAGTTATAGTTATGTAACCCTTTATTATCCCCGCTTTTTCGAAGAAAAAAAGGGGGGTTTATTAATTTCGGTTTGTCCGTCTGTCCGTCTGTCTGTCTGTCTGTCTGTCACACTTCGTTCTTCCGTGCAATAACTGCCACAAATGTGAACCGTTTTTTTTTATCTTTTCAACTTGGTAACAAGGTTAAATGCCTTAAGAGGCTAGACCAAGTTCGATCGTCACTTTCGGCGGACTTTATTCTTAATGGAGTTATGGCCCCTTATTTAAACACTAAATGTCGTTTCATGCTGTTTCCGTGCAATAACTGCCAACAAATGTGAACCGTTTTTTTTCAAACTTAATAACAAGGTTAAATGCCTTAAGGGCTAGGCCAAGTTCGATCGTCACTTTCGGCGCGGACTTTATTTAGTGGAGTTATGAGCCCCTTATTTAACACAAAATGTCGTTTCATGCGGTTTCCGTGCAATTACTGCCACAAATGTGAATTTTTTTTGTTTTCAAACTTGGTAACAAGGTTAAAATGCCTTAAGGGCTAGGCTAAGTTCGATCGTCACTTTTCGGCAGACTTTATTTGGTGGAGTTAATGGCCCCTTATTTAACAAAAAAATGTCGTTTTCTTGCTGTTTCCGTGCAATAACCTGCCACAAATTTGAACCGTTTTTTTTTTCAAACTTGGTAACAAGATTAAATGCCTTAAGGGCTAGGCCAAGTTCGATCGTCTCACTTTCTGGCGGACTTTATTTGTGTGGAGTTATGGCCCCCTTATTTTAACAAAAAATGTTGTTTCTTGTTGTTTTCCCGTGCAATAACTGCCACAAATGCGTGAATTGTTTTTTTTTCAAACTTAGTAACAAGGTTAAATGCCTTAAGGGCTTAGGCCAAGTTCGATCGTCACTTTTCAGCAGCGGACTTTATTTGGTGGAATTATGGCCCCTTTATAATTTAACAAAAAAATGTTGATTTCTTGACTGTTTCCGTGCAATAACTGCCACAAATGTAAACCGTTTTCTTTCAAAACTTAATAACAAGGTTAAATGCCTTAAGGGCTAGGCCAAGTTTGATCGTCACTTTCGGCGGACTTTATTTGGTGGAGTTATGGGCCCCTCATTTAACAAAAAAAGTCGTTTCTTGCTGTTTCCGTGCAATAACTGCCACAAATGTGAACCGGTTTTTTAGCTCACCTGAGCTTTGCTCAAGGTGAGTTATTGTGATCGCCTTTTGTCCGGCGTCCGTCGTGCGTCGTGCGTCGTGGCGTCAACTTCTTCTCCTCAGTAACCAGTGGGTCAATTTGGATGAAACTTTCACAGAAAAGCATCCTCTCAATGACCTAACCAGAATTCCTTCAAATTTTTGGGATCCATTGCAAAATTCTGGTTTCCATGGCAACGAAACTGAAAAAACTTCAAAATTCTTCTCTCTCCCAAACTGGGTTGGCAGATTTTCAAATAATTTTGTAGAAATGTTCCTTAGATGACCCTCTATCAGATTCCTTCAAGCCATGTTGATTGGTCGAAAAACATGGCCGCCAGGGGTGAGGGGGGGGGGTGGGTGCGGGGGGCGGGGCTATTTTGCCTTATATGGCTATAGTGAAAACTTAAAAAATCTTCTCCTCCGAAAGTGTCAGGCCGATTTTCAAATAATTTTGTAGAAATGTTCCTTGGGTGACCTTTCTATCAGATTCCTTCAAGCCATGTTGATTGGTCGAAAAAACATGGCCGCCAGGGCGGGGCTATTTTGCCTTATATGGCTATAGTGCAAACTTAAAAAAATCTTCTCCTCCAAAAGTGTCAGGCACGATTTTCAAATAATGTTTTAGAAATGTTCCTTGGGTGACCTTCTATCAGATTCCTTCAAAGCCATGTTGATTGGTCAAAAAGAAACATGGCCGCCAGGGGGCGGGGCTATTTTGCCTTTTATGGCTATAGTGAACACTTAAAAAAATCTTCTCCTCCATAAGTGTCGGGCGCCGATTTTTTAAATAATTTTGTAGAAATGTTCCTTGGGTGACCCTCTATCAGATTCCTGCAAGCCATGTTGATTGGTCGAAAAAACTTGGCTGCCAGGGGGCGCGGGCTAGCTTTTGCCTTATACTGGCCAAAGTGAAAACTTAAAACATCTTCTCCTCCGAAAGTGTGTGGCTGATTTTCAAATAATTTTGTAAAAAATGTTCCTTGGATGACCACTCTATCAGATTCCTTCAAGCCATGTTGATTGGTCCGAAAAAACATGGCCGCCAGGGGGAGCGGGGCTATTTTTGCCTTATATGGCTATAGTGAAAAACTAAAAAATCTTCTTCTCCCGAAAGTGTCAGACCGAGATTTCAAATAATTTTGTAGAAATGTTCCTTGGATGACCCACTTTTCAGATTCCTTTCAAGCCATGTTGATTGGTAAAAAAACATGGCCGCCAGTGGGCAGGGCTATTTTGCCTTAATATGGCTATAGTGAAAACTTAAAACATCTTCTCCTCCAAAAGTGTCTGGCCGATTTTCAAATAATTTTGTAGAAATGTTCCTAGGGTGACCCCTCTATCAGATTCCTTCAATCCAAGTTGAATTGGTCGGAAACTATGGCTGCCAGGGGGCGGGGCTTATATAGCTAAAGTAAGAAAAAAAAAATATTAGGTGAGCGAGTTCCAGGGCCATCATGGCCCTCTTGTTTCAAACACTTGGTAACAAGGTTAAATGCCTTAAGGGCTAGGCCAAGGTTTGATCGTCACTTTCGGGGGACATTATTCGGTGGAGTTATGGCCCCTTATTCAACAAAAAAATGTTGTTTCTTGCTGTTTGTCCGCTGCAATAACTGCCACAAAATGTGAACCGGTTTTTTTTTCTCAAACTTGGTAACAAGGTTAAATGCCTGAAGGGCTAGGCCATTGTTCGATCGCGTCACTTTCGGCGGACTTTATTCGGTGGAGTTATGGCCCCCTCAATTAACAAAAAAAAGTTGTTTCTTGCTGTGTTTCCGTGCAATAACTGGCCACAAAATGTGGAACCGTTTTTCTTTTTCAAACTTGTTAACAAGGTTAAATGCCTTAGAGGCTAGGCCTAGTTCTCGATCGTCACACTTTCGGTGGACTTTATTCGGTGGAGTCTATGGCCCCTTCAATTAACAAAAAAAAAATGTTTTCTTGTTGTTTCCGTGCAATAACCTGCCACAAATGTGAACCGTTTTTTTTTTTCAATACTTTGGTTACAAGGTTAAATGCCTTAAGGGCTAGGCCTAGTTCGATCGTCACTTTCAGGTGAAGTTATGGCCCCCCTCAATTAACAAAAAAAGTTGTTTCTTTGCTGTTTTCCGTGCAATAACTGCCACAAACTTGGGTAACAACCTAGGCCAAGTTCGTTTAATTTACCCTGTAATTACATGTTCAATAAAAAATCTACTGACATGTTTATACCTTACCTCAACATTTTCCTACAATATTTCCTGCAAAGCGGGGGATATAAATTTCATGAAATTGCTTGTTTAAAGAGGTTTTCCATATTTTTACCCAGATGTTTTTCAAAGTAGTCTGCTGTATGTGGGAAAGGGTTATTGAGTTATGATGTTGTAATAATGCTGTCAGAAAGATACAACATTAACTGTTAACCATTTCCCTCAGGTCATATAGACGCTTTCTCTGACGCCTCTGCAGCAGACTGCTTTTTGAAAAACATAGTGACAAAAGAAGAAATTGCATCAAAACGTGCAATTTCTCCTTTTGCCACAATGTTTTCCACCTTTTAGTCATAAGGTTATCCATTCAATTATGGAGATTTTCTGTTTTTTTGACAAAAATACGTTCAAAGTCATCTGCTGCAGAATTTGTCGTATGAGGAAAGGGTTATAACTCTATTCAATAATATATCTATAGGTGCTACCTATTTACGAAAAAAACGCAAGATAATTATAAACTAATCAAAGCGCTGAAAGCGCTAGTGGTATAGGGGCATAATATTATGTAAGTTGAAAATATATGGCATAGATAATATAGACAAACATTGTTTGAAACAATGACCTTTAAACAACCAAACCAACAAAAATGTTAGCGAAGCACACACATATTGCCTGCCTATACAATACAAATGCCTAATTATATCAAAGTGTTCACCTCTTTTCTTGTATAAACAAATATCAAAAGACTTGACCAAAAAACAGAGCAGCGACCCTTAATTAAAATATTTCCAGTTCAGAAAATCACTAAAGATTCACAATGTATATTGTAATCATGCTGATAAATGAAAGACAATCGAAAGCATGCTAGAGTTATGTTTCTTTTGCACTGCACATCTGTAGCTCTGAGTTTCCTATGCAACAAGTCTTAAATGTGATACATTGGACATCTATTGAGACAATAACCGAAGAAATGAAAAAATGAGTTTTACACCTAAAAAAAACAGATCAGATTTGTGTTCAAAATATTGTATTGATCTCTTAATCCCAATGTATACGTTTGACGACTGTTGAAATGGATCCGCACGAGAAACAGAAACTAAAGTTTTGACCCATTAATGCAAACCGTAACGGACAGAACGGACGGACGGATGAACACAAAGACGGACAGGACAGTCAGTCGCTCTGGACAAAGTTACAACGCTTGGGAAAACACTCATTAACGAAACAAGGGCATGTGTTTTTTCATGCGAAAGTCATATAATAGAAGTGAGAACATGAAAAGACACAAAAATATACACACTCCAAACGCAGCCATGCTAAAAGTTATGGTAATGGTGCACTGCAAATGTGTAGGTCATAAGTTACCTACAAGAACCAAGTTTGGAAATGGATACAATGGAAATTAATTGAGACTATCGCTGAACTAAATAAGGAAAGAAGTGAAGATTAACTAAGATAAGAGCAGACCAGAGTTATGTACCTAGTATTGTTGCCGTTCTCCTGATCACACGGTATTAAAGTGTGACCACTTTTCAAATAAATCTGCCATACAAGAAACAACGTTTTGACCAATACATGCAATCCATGACGGACCGTACGAATGCACATGCCATTCAGGTCAGACAGCCGGCCGGAGACTACCGGATTATACCTCCAAGCTTTACAGACTGAGACAACTTATAAAGAGTATTGATTACAGAAGACTGGTTCGATGCGTCTCAAAACACGTATGTGCTTAGGAAAGCTTAGATTATGGTATTTGTAAAGTATTTGCAAATTAATTGTATCTCCGAAATGGTGACCGTATCAAGGTTAATTTACAAAAACCTATTTAGACTATACTTCTAGTTTATTTGTCAACAGATACGTCTAGGACTAGATTACACGTTGACGAACGTTGAATCTTCATTAGCGCAAATGCATATACATTTATAATTTTAGTCCCAAAATCGGTAGAAGACGCCCTCAATTATAAAATAAATAATGACCTTGGGTTACGGTTATAACTTGTGTGTATGTTGACATTTTCTCGGCCAACTTTCTTTCCGACGTTTGACAAAAAGTCAATGCGACATGCGTCGTTCGTCTTTTCACAATTGGGCTAGAGTCTATGTGAAAAAGAACACCAGTTGGTTGGGAAGATTGTTGTGTGGAGTGACTGGTGTGAGAAAACCAGAGAAACCATTATTTGTAGATGAACTGGCCGCCGTGATATAACGTAGAAAATGTTAAAAAACACGGCGTTTAAACCACAATCAATCAGCAGTGTTGACATCTTATCTCTAATTTGTAGATTTAATTCCTATGTCCTAGTATGGGGATCGACACTACACAGCGACCACGTGAGCATATTCAGCACACAACACGCGACCTGTTTTACCAACAATTCTCCAGTAGCGGTGAGACCCGTTAGTACCATTCTTTCATGGCATGTATACACAGTAGGACCTCTCTCTTTGGACGGATTATGTAATAACAAGTCCTTTACCCTTGACCACGTAGACTAAATATACAGCAAACAACATTTAACTAAGCTTGAAAGTATTATTTTGAATAGTAATTAAAACATTGTGGAAAAAGACAAACTTGCTGATTATCATTTATCTGTTAAGGTTAGTCAAATGTGTCTTAAGAAGCAAAGGTTAAAAATAATAACTGTAGACAAAATATTTTCGTTATCTAGGTTATAAGAAAAAATTGATTCATGTTTCACAGCATTGTTTGGAAAGGAGGAATTGCTCATGTCAGCAGTTGCTCCGTAGGCAAATATACTTTCAACATTCGTATGTAACTAAGTTGCTATAACGGAAACGGTTCAATCCTTTCCTGTTTTAAAGTCGCTATTTTGACGCATGTGCAGCAGACGGCTGCAGAATGGTTATTCGTGACCCATTTCCTCTTTTTCCACAAAAGCTATGTATAAACTATATATTTGTTTCCTTTTGATGTAAGAGCGATATTGCTTCGTTATAATAATCTCTAGCATGTTATTCAAACAATGTGTCCGGAAAGGAGATAGAGTAAAAGAATGTCCACAGTAAAAACGTTTAAATAAGAAAATAATTAATTTGAAAACGTGTTTGAAAAGCATTGTGTGAAAGAGAGAAATTGTTCATTGTCAGCAATAGCCTCCATTTTCAACAATATTTCATATTCCGATACTGTTATATTATGACGGAAAGGGATCTTCCGCTTCCAATGGGGAGGATGTAAACCATTTCCAGCTTACAGACGCATGTCCAGCAGACCGACAATCGGAAACATTTTTGACAAAAAGGAGAAATTGCTTATCGCTAGGCAAATTTCTACTTTTGCCACAATGGTTTTCAACTTCCTTTCAATATTTTTTATTTACAGTGATTTGCACATTTTTCTATGTACAGTCGACTGTCTGTTAAACTAATGGGGTGTCACAGCACACGGTCGACGTTACCTTACACCACTGACATTAAGGTCAATACTCATAGTTCAGAGTTGTTTTTTCCACTCGTTTGAACTATTGTTGCTATCCGATGATTAAAAAATGCAAGCGGATGGTTTTTCTCGTGATTCGGTCGAACCAATGAAATCGTTGAAAAGGCAGATTATAGAACCAATTCAAAACTCGATTTTTGGTGTAGGTATACACATGTGGACTGTGGTTGCAGCTTTTAAATCCGACTTTTCGAAATCAGCATGAGTATGGGATAGGCGCGATAAACACCCCTATCCCAAAAATTAAAGAGTCATACATACTTTGGCCAATAAAAAAAAGGATTTATAAGTAATTGACTAGACAATAATAATGTTAATTGTCATGTGTTCTTGCATTATCAA
>JASEVX010000010.1:67382100-67461799 GCA_031761405.1 Serripes groenlandicus
CCCGAATGTTGACAATCTGTACTGTCACACTGGAAGCCATGCAATATTTATTTTATTATACCGAACAAAATTACACGTTTATTCAATTTATTCTGTACCTTTGTAGGTGAGGTGAACATGGGTAGATCTACAACAATGTAGCACACACATATGAATATACCGGTTAACAGTATACGGTTACATGGCACGTGTATATAAAAGGTGACGTTATTGTTTGAAATGACGTCACGCGCGTGCCATGTAACAGTATACTGTTAACCGGTCAAAAACGTACTGTTAGCATGAGACAGTAGGAAATTGCCCATGATGAGTATATGAGAATTTAACATTACAAAGTCATGTGAGGTATAATAATAAGGAATCACTTCTCCTTTCTGTCTGTGGCATTTAGACTTTGTGTATACATATTGGCACGTCTGCATGGTGTAGTGGTAAGTGTGGGAGGAGTAAAGACTGATTTGGCAGTAACAGGATAAATAATACTGTGAACTACCCAAGAAACAGGATGAAATAAATTTATTTATTTATTTATTGGGGTTTTACGCCGCTTTCAACAATATTTCAGTTATATCACGGCGACAGTTCACTTATTCATGATCCCTGGGTAAACAAACCAGTACTAGGCTAGAAAATGTGCCTTGCCCAAGGGCACTCCACCATGACCGTAGTGCCGCGGCGACTGGGGATCGAACCTGGGACACCCGGTTTCAAAATCCCCCGACGCCAACCACTCGACCACAGCGGATTCCGATGAAATAAATACTCTTGAAAAACATCATGAAACGCCATTCAAACAAAAACACAAATGTAGTTATTGACAGGCAAGATGTGTTCCTAAGAAAGCTGTGACACGATTGCCTTGATAAAAACCCGTCTTACCAAATAATTGATATGTAAGCACTGCCTCCTCAAAAGTCCTTGGCAAAACATGTAATTGACAATTTCTCCTTTCCTACATAGTTTTTTTTTTATGTTTCTGTCTCATGGAAATTCTTACTTTTGGGTTATGAAGGAATGAGGTGAGCATACATACAACAATGACATGTAGAACTGACTACTATATCACAACATTTACCTTTCCCTCATATAGACGCTTTCTGACGCCTCTGCAGTAGACGGCTTTTTGAAAACATAGTGACAAAAGAAGAAATTGCACAAAACGTGCAATTTCTCCTTTTGCCACAATGTTTTCCAATTCTAGTCATAGGTTATCCATTCAATTATGGAGATTTTCTATGTTTAACAAAATACGTTCAAAGTCGTCTGCAGCAGAATTGCCGTATGAGGGAAAGGGTTAATCCTTTCCCACTTGCAGAGGGAAAGGGTTAACACATAAACAGTACTATGGAAACCAAGCTTCGTGACTTTGCGACCAGCCAAGATACAGGACAAACTAAGCCTTTGCCCAATCTTACTAGGATCTTCTCTTTTCGCCATCTAGTTGTGCAAGCTTCCAGGAGGTCTCTGAAGAAAGATCGTGTAAGCATCCTGGAGGCCTTTTTGAAAAAAACTATTTCTCTATTTCATTGGATTTTTTACCATTATTCCTTTCTCACATACATCAAACCTGCAACAGACGACTTTGAAACATCAGGGACACTATATTGTAATATAGTGTCCCTGGAAACATCTAGGCAGCTGGCAAATTATGGATTTTTTTTTTTTTATAAATAAGTGTGTTTTTATTGAAGTCGAGTTAAAAAAGCAGTGTGGCAAATGGAGAATTTGCTCATTATGATTAATTTTTCCTTTTGTTTTCAAAAGTGGTCTGCAAATGAGAAAGGGTTACCATCAAAACCTCCATAGGTTTAAGCATGACAAGGCTCATATGGTTGATTCTGGTTAACTCTTTCCCTAATATAGACAATTTTTGATGCATTTGCAACAAGCAATGTTTAAAGAAAATGTCAAGAGAAATTTCTGCTTTCCACCCATGTTTTCAACCCTGTACAATGGTAATATTTCTATTTTTCTTCTTTATTTCTTTTTGCAAAGCCAACTCCAAAAAAACTGTTATCAGGTAAACAGTTTAACTACTTTATTGAACAAATGGACCATGAAAGTCCTGAATCACTCACCTAAAGCTTAACCCTTTCCCTCATATAGACACTTTCTGATGCCTCTGCAGCAGACGACTTTTTGAAAACATAGTGACAAAAAGAATAAATTGCTCAAAACAAGCAATTTCTCTTTTTACCACAATGTATTCCACTTTTAGTCAGGTTATTCATTCAATTATAGAGATTTTTCTACTTTTTGACAAAATATGTTCAAAGTTGTCTGCTGCAGAATTGTCGTACGAGGGAAAGGGTTAAAATAGTTTTCTAACTCATATATGCATATAGGGAGAACGAGCAACAGTTTGGAATAATCGGAACAATCTTGGTAATGGGTCACCTAAGGAACCTTTTGGCCAAATTACCTTCGAATCTGGCATATACTTTTGGTCAAGAGGAATCTTAAAGTTTTCTCCTAGTGTCAATGTTTTTTAACTGATTGGAATAATTTTTATCGTGCCAGTACATTAAGAAACTATTTTTAAAGTTTCACCTTATTTCTCTTAATCTGATGCTGCAGCAACCAAAGTTTCTCATAGAATTCAATTCTTTGATCAACTTAAAAAGAGGATCACCTAAAGAACATTCTCGGACATGTATTTTGAAGTTGGTTAATTTGTTGAGTAGAAGTTGTTTGTAGGTAACTGTGAATAAACAGAACGGACAAACAACAACTAGGCAGCCAGACATTGAGTGATCACAATAACTGACCAGCCTTTTGTGCTCAGATGAGCAAAGGGTATTGGAAAGCATTGTAGAACCAGATCAGCCATCGCAGACAAATTTGGATCTGTTTTGGCAAGGAAACATTGTCACATCAACAATTTCATATTTTGTCACAATGATTTTATCTGCTGCAGTTGCAGCGAAATGCGTCTTCAAGTGGGAAAGGGTAAATACACATTAACCCTCTCCCTCATACGACAATTCCGCAGCAGATGACTTTGAACGTATTTTGTCAGATGGATAACCTATGACTAAAAGTGGAAAACATTGTGACAAAAGGAGAAATTGCACGTTCTGTGCAATTTCTTCTTTTGTCACTATGTTTTCAAAACGCAGTCTGCTTTAACCCTTTCCCTCATACGACAATTCTGCAGCAGACGACTTTGAACGTATTTTGTCAAAACATAGAAAATCTCCATAATTGAATGGATAACCTATGACAAAAAGTGGAAAACATTGTGGCAAAAGGAGAAATTGCACGTTTTGTCACTATGTTTTCAAAAAGCCGTCTGCTGCAGAGGCGTCAGAAAACGTCTATATGAGGGAAAGGGTTAATAGGAATATATCGTACTTAACAACATTTATACTTAAAAACACACACTTACAAGGGTCAATCTGCAGCATGAATATTTCATACCATTCAACAATTATACTTTATTACACATGTGCAAAAGTCAATTCACTGCAGGAACATTTTGTAACATAAAACATTTATTCTTTAATACACACTTGCAAGGGTCAATCTGCAGCATAATTATTTCATACCATCCAACATTTATTCTTGAATACACACTTGCAAGGGTCAATCTGAAGCATAAATATTTCGTACCATCCAACATTTATTCTTGAATACACACTTGCAAGGGTCAATCTGCAGCATAAATATTTCGTACCATTCATCATTTATTCTTTAAAACACACTTGCAAGGGTCAATTCTGCAGCATAAATATTTCATACCATCAAACATTTATTCTTTAATACACACTTGCAAGGGTCAATTCTGCAGCATAAATATTTTATAACATCAAACATTTATTCTTTAATACACACTTGCAAGGATCAACCTGCAGCATGAACATTTCATACAGATTTACAAAAGTCAATCTGCTGCAGGAACATTTTGTTACATACAACATTTATACTTTAACACATACATGTATTAACACAACACTATTTAATGATTTCCCTATTCCTTTTGGATTCGATATAACCCTTTCCAACTAGCAAACGCATCGATGGCTGACGACTTTTGCCACAATGTTCGCTACTGCTACAGTTATGTTCTATTTGGGAAAGGGTCAAGAAGTAACGAGACAGCCAATTGTTCTGCGAGAGAATATGAATTATTTGTGTTTTTTGTTTGTATTTTCACCAGATATGTTCAAACTATCAAACTTGTCCCACTTTCAGACTCATTTTGGTGCATGTTCACAGACGACTAATGAAATTGAGCAACTTTCTTTTTTGTCATCGGCTGCAAATTTATTGGAATGGGTTTAAAAGTAAATTATCTGTATGTTGCTAATGATTATTAAATTTAAGCAATTTTAGACTGATTCTGATGTCTATTCTGATTTCAAGTGATCTGTGTTTTGTTCTTGTGCCGCCTCTAACTCCTTCCTCGTCTGTTCTTGTTGATCTGAAATGAAGATGATTAATGACACCATTGATTAACCCTTTCCCTCATAAAGACGCTTTCTGAAGCAGACAGCTTTTTGAAAACATAGTGACAAAAGAAGAAATTGCTCAAAACGAGCAATTTCTCCTTTTGCCATAATGTTTCCCACTTTTCGTCATAGGTTATCCATTCAATTATAAAGATTTTCTTTTTTTTTACGAAATATGTTTAAAGTCGTCTGCTGCAGAATTGTCATATGAGGGAAAGGATTGGCCCTTTCTCGAATGTAATTAGTCTGCAGATGACAACTTTGAAACATCGAGGCAAAAATAGGGAAAATCTCTACAAATGAAAGTATATTTTTTTTAACCCTTTCCCTCAAAGAGTTTTTCTACGTTTTCAGTAAAGTGATGAACAATTTCATCTTAACCACCCTTTTCCACATACAACGAATCTGCAGCAGAAGACTTTGAAATCATCTGGAGAAGAATTTTGGAATCTCATTATATACAAAATTAGATTCAGAATAGAGTCGAAAACATTGTGGCAAAATGAGAAATTGCTCATTATTAGCAATTTCTCCTTTGGGTACTATGTTTCAACAGTCGTCTGCTGCAGTGGTGTCAGAAAGCATCTGTATGAGGGAAAGGGTTAATTAAACAATTATTTGAAGAACTGCAACTTTTGGCAAATGAGTTTTAAACCTTTCCCAAATGGTGACATCTTTTGAAAACATTGTCACAAAATGAGAAGTTTCCTTTTGACACAATATTTTTTGTCTCTATTCAAAAATCATACTACATTTATAGACTTTATATGAATACAAGAATTACGCGTAATTAAATGTCTCGCTGTCCCCTGCTTTGACTATCAATGCAAGTGTAAAAGACAAAAAGTAAAATAACAAAACTTTAACTTTCAGCTAAACACAATTGTTTTTAAACAAGAAATTAAAAAAAAAAAATACAAAGTTAAAATATACAAGAAATTAAAGAAAATAAAAAATTGACATAAACGCAAAGTTCAAAAATACAAGAAATTAAAAAGAAATAACAAAATACAAACGTTTTACCCCGAACCCTGTTTGATATGTTGAAGTACTTTATTTATGAAATGTGTGTTCACAATTTGAAATTAATCCAACAAAATATGAAGTAGCTATGTCCAATTCTCAAAATCCACCAAAAATTAAGTGTTTTACCCCCAAAAAAGGTCACACTCAGCATCATCAGCATACAATGTGCAGAAGGGTATTTGATGTCACTATATTCCAAATAAGAAAGCCCTAATACCAGTACTTATTGAGAAAAAAAAAAAAAAAAAAAAAAAACTTTAATGTTGAGCTTAACGCAAAATCAAAGAAATGAAAAAGAAAAAAATCCAAGTGTTTGACCCAAAAACCCGTTTAATATGTTGAAGTACTATATTTATGAAATATGTGTGCAAAATTTGAAATCAATCTAACAAAAAATGAGGATGTTATGACCAATTCTCAAAATCAACCAAAAACCACCAAAATCATGTTTTTTACCCCAAAAATAAGGTCACACTCATTATCTTTAGCATACAATGTGAAGAAGGGTATTAGATGTAACTACAAAAATGAAAGCCCTAGTACCAGTACTTATTCAGAAAAGTTAAAAAAAATGTAACTTTAACGTTGAGCTAAACGCAAATAGATGACGCCGTCGCCAGAAAAGCAACACCTTAGTCTCGCTTTCGCAACTTCGTCGCAGCGAGACAAAAACTCTATAATTATCAATTATAGTATTACATATATTCATATAAAGTGTCTTACTGACTTTCTTCCCTTTGAAAGACCAAATAACAAAGATACATTAATAGTGATTTTCCCTATTTCTGAGGAAATGTTTTCAAAGACATCTGCTTGGGGAAAGGATTAAAAGCAAACATCAGTACTCCATTCATTAATTTATTGGAGCTTAATCCCATTTTCAATACCAGCACTCCACATAACATTCTTCCCAGGCAACTGGCACACTTTCCCACATAAACAAATTTTAGCACTTTGGTGGAAGCTGAATGATGCTAGTCAGAATGACTGTAATCAATCATTGGAAAGAATGAATGGCCGAGCAGGGGGTTTGAACCCACTGCCCCTGGATCGATAGCCATCGTTGTTACATAATGAGCTATCGTGGCTCTTAACATACTCCATTCAGATAGATCTATTACCTAGAACATAGCTTCTGTAATCCTCATCTGAATCGGACTCGTCGTCACTGTGTATTTCTTCATCTATTGTGTCCATACAACACAGGCTGTAGCAAACAATCGAGATCACTGCGGTGGGCAAGCCAAACATTATTAAAAACAGCCATGTTGATGACTCCCATACACTCTGGAATATAAGAAGAAATGAACAGTATATTAATCCTTTCCCACTTGCAGACGTGTTTTGCCGAGGAACTTTTAACCCTTTCCCTCATATAGATGCTTTCTGACGCCTCTGCAGCAGACAGCTTTTTGAAAACATAGTGTCAAAAGAAGAAATTCCACAAAACGTGCAATTTCTCCTTTTGACACAATGTTTTCCACTTTTTGTCATAGGTTATCTATTCAATTATGGAGATTTTCTATTTTTTGACAAGATACGTTCAAAGTCGTCTGCTGCAGAATTGTCGTATGTGGGAAAGGGTTAATCCTTTCCCACTTGCAGACGTGTTTTGCCGAGGAACTTTTAACCCTTTCCCTCATATAGATGCTTTCTGACGCCTCTGCAGCAGACAGCTTTTTGAAAACATAGTGACAAAAGATGAAAGTGCTCAAAACGAAAAAAAAAATCCTTTTGCCACAATGTTTTCCAATTTTTGTCATAGGTTATCTATTCAATTTTAGAGATTTTCCATTTTTTGACAAAATATGTTCAAAGTCGTCTGCTGCAGAATTGTCGTATGATGGTTAAAACATTGTGGCAAATCATTTTTTTAACTCTTTTTAATAATTATACTTTCATTATTTTTGCTATTACATTTTCAAAGTCGTCTGCTGCAGATTTGTTGTATTTGGGAAAGGGTTAAAGGATAAAGATGTTCCCCCCCATCTCTAACTATGAAAGAGGGTATATCGGGATTGATTTTCTTTATTTCATCTCCAAACCCAATGTTGTGGGTACTCAAACAGTATAGGGTTTAATTGAGTTTCCCATCTGCAGCAGACAACCTTTTTAAACATCTAGGCAAAAATAAGAAATGAAAGTATGTATTACTGTTGAAAAGAATTATATTATGATAGAGATTAAAACAGCATGCCCAGATAACTTAGATGAAATATATCTAGCCAAATCTGCATTTGCCTCCCCTGTGTGTAAAAAGTGGCTTCACATTAGTCTTGGTTGTTTGTCTTTCTGTCTTGTTACAAATAACTGGCCATGGTTGTAGGTTACTCTGATTTTTAAAGGTAGGTCAAGGTTGAATGTCATGGTTGTAGTCTACTAAAATTTCTAAAAGTAGGTCAAGCGTGAAAGTTACTGTCATGAAATCAAATGTGTTGATGTCACGAGAAAGGCCTTGTTCCAAAGAAGTCACATGCCATGTATTAAAACAATTTCATCAACATTCAAATCCATTCAAGTCAGCTTTACCCTTTCCTTCATTAAAATCTGCAATATATATAGAACTTTGAAAACATGTTATTCATACGTATGGAAACTCTCTACAAATGAAAGAACTATTTATGAATAAAGTTAGAAAACAGCCTGGCAAAAGGAAAAAATGCTCAGGATAAGCAATTTCTCCTTTCGCCACAATGTTTTTGTAAGTCACCCGCTCCAGAGGCATCAGCATCTGTATGAGGGAAAGGATTAAAGTTTTTAAAGTATGACTATGGACAAAGTCAAGGTAACACCATTAAACAATTTTTTTAATATAACTCACAAGAAAGGACTTGTCACAAGAAATACACATGCCTAAAATTAAGTTCCTACTTTTGACAGGATAAAGAAAAGACCTAATAAACATTATTAACCCTTTCCCTCATACGACAATTCTGCAGCAGACGACTTTGAACATATTTTGTCAAAAAATAGAAAATCTCCTTAATTGAATGGATATGACTAAAAGTGGAAAACATTGTGGCAAAAGGAGAAATTGCACGCTCTGTGCAATTTCTTCTTTTGTCACTATGTTTTCAAATAGCCGTCTGCTGCAGAGGCGTCAGAAAGCCTCTATATGTGGGAAAGGGTTAAAATGTATTATTAGGTCTTTGGTTAAAGGATGTGGCTCATGTTAAAGTCTTTGCCTCAGACAAACATGATTGCGGGAGCATAACTCTCTAATCCTTTCCCACTTACAGACACATTTTGGCGAATTTGCAGCGGACCACTTTTGAAAAACGGCTTCATACTTTCAAAGGAAAAGACTTTTAAAGTTTTCACTAAAGCCAAAATAGGGCTAACAGCCCCTCCCCCTGGCTGAATTGTCTTTTGACTAATTAACATGGATTGAAGTAATCTGTTAAGGGTCACCAAATGAACATTTATACAAAATTATTTGAAAATCAGGTTCATAATTTCAGAGGAGATGATTTCTTTAGATATCACTATATAGCGATATTACACAAAACAGCACTGCTCCCTAGTGAGCATGTCTTTCGCCAACCAACATGGCTTGAAGGAATCTTAATTAAAGGGTGACTCATGGAACATTTTGTCAAAATTATTTGAAAATCGGCCAACCAATTTGGAAGGAGATTGAAATAAGAATTGTTAAGTATTTTTCTTTCTGTTGCCTTTGAAACCAGAATGTTGCATGGATTCCAAAAGGTTTGAGGGAATTTAGGAGAGGATATGGAGAGGATGCTACCTGTGAAGTTTCATCCCAATTGGCCCAGTGATTACAGAGCAAAAGTCCATTGAAGCAAAAAGATAATGCATGCACAGTGTTTTTGTTTTTTTTTCCCATTATGGTTGTAACTCAGCAACCAAAGTTATGAAATTAATCGAATTCTTTGAACAATTTTCAAAGAGGAACCCGCAGGAACATTTTTGTTAAAATTGGTTGCAGTTTGCCAATTTGGTTAAGATTATAATTATGTTGTTTAAAGAAATATTTGACAAAGATGAAAGATGATGGCTTCAACCCACACAGTGATTATAATGGCTCACTTTGCGCTGAAAGTCACATTGCCAGAAATCATTTTTATCATCAATCTTTTATTATCCTCGATCAGACCTTCTTGCGCTCAACAAACACCATAACCTTCATTATCCCTTTCCCTCATACGACAATTCTGCAGCAGACGACTTTGAACATATTTTGTCAAAAAATAGAAAATCTCTATAATTGAATGGATAACCTATGATTTAAAGTGGGAAACATTGTGGCAAAAGGAGAAATTGCTCAGTTTGAGCAATTTCTCCTTTTGTCACTATGTTTTCAGAGAGCTATCTGCTGTAAAGCTAGGTGTCAGAATTTATCTTTATGAGGGAAAGGGTTAACATCACCTAAAAGACTTAAAACACTGTAATTATTGTGCAGCTGCCGAGGCAAAAATCAATAACAAAAAAGATCATGCATACTGAGAGTTATCATCTAGCAAATTAATTTAATTTCTAAAGAATGAAGAAATTTGACATTAAAGGGAAGACATAATTATTAACCATGCTAGGGGGTCTCAGCAAATATTCAAAAAACCTTGTCACAAATATATCAACATTGCGCAATGTTTGGGAGAAATAAATTCAAACAAGAGGACCATGATGGTTCAACACCTCTCAACTGATTTAACAGATCTTCTAAAATAGAAGTCATATTATGAAGTACTGTGCTTGGCAAGTTGCATATTTGCTTGATGCAGAAAAGTTATTGAGTTATGGTGTGACCAAGGTTTGTAGAGATCATGACCTTTAGCTCAATTCACAAGTTATTTTCAAATCTGGCTAATACTTTTTGAAAAGAAGATTCTTTTAAAGTTTGCATGAAATTTATTTATTTAGACAATTTTGAAAGATTAGAAACCCATTTAGAAACTTGTATATTGGCTCAAGAGAAGTTTTATGAAAAGGAAAAATGCTCATAGCCAGTATGTTTCTCCTTTCGTACACCTGTATATATACTTAAAGAGGTGGAATAATACCTATTGCTGATGTACAAGATTATTTGAAAGAACACATGTGTCACCTGTAAATGATCAATCACACATAAGTCACCTGCCAATGATCAATCACACATGTGTCACCTGTAAATGATCAATCACACATAAGTCACCTCCCAATGATCAATCACACATGTGTCACCTGTAAATGAACAATAACACATGTGTCACCTGTAAATGATCAATAACACATGTGTCACCTGTAAATGATCAATCACAAATAAGTCGCCTGTCAATGATCAATCACATATGTGTCGTTTGCCAATTATCAATAACACATGTATCACCTGTAAATGAACAATCACACATGTGTCACTTGTAAATGACCAATCATAATGTGTGTCACATGTAAATGACCAATCACACATGTGTCACCTGTCTATGATCAATCACACATGTGCCGTCTGCCAATTATCAATCACACATGTGTCACCTGTAAATGATCAATCACACATGTGTTACCTGTAAATGATCAATAACACATGTGTCACCTGTAAATGATCAATCACAAATAAGTCGCCTGCCAATGATCAATCACATATGTGTCACCTGTAAGTGATCAATCACAAATAAGTCGCCTGTCAATGATCAATCACATATGTGTCGTTTGCCAATTATCAATAACACATGTATCACCTGTAAATGAACAATCACACATGTGTCACTTGTAAATGACCAATCACACATGTGTCACCTGTAAATGATCAATAACACATGTGTCACCTGTAAATGATCAATCACAAATAAGTCGCCTGCCAATGATCAATCACATATGTGTCACCTGTAAATGATCAATCACAAATAAGTCGCCTGTCAATGATCAATCACATATGTGTCATTTGCCAATTATCAATAACACATGTATCACCTGTAAATGAACAATCACACATGTGTCACTTGTAAATGACCAATCATAATGTGTGTCACATGTAAATGACCAATCACACATGTGTCACCTGTCTATGATCAATCACACATGTGCCGTCTGCCAATTATCAATCACACATGTGTCACTTGTAAATGTTAATAACACATGTATTACCTGTAAATTATCAATCACACATGTGTGTCACTTGTAAATGATCAATCAACCATGTGTCACCTGTAAATTATCAATCACACATGTGTCACATGTATATCATCAATCACACATGTATCATTTGTAAATTATCAATCACACATGAATCACCTGTGAATTATCAATCACACATGTGTCACCTGTAAATTATCAATTACTTTCAGCAAGGTCAAAGACAGTTGAGGGAGAAGTGAACCCCTAGTTAGTGTCACCCTGCCTTCCAAGCAGGTCACCAAAAAGTAAATAAAAGAGTAATAAAACAAAATATACTTACAATAATTGTTACAAGCAACTCATAAAACACTCGCTTTAACCTCTGGAAAAACCCTGTACCTCCTAAAGGCTGAAATGAGATACAGACACAATTTAGCTACTCTGAAAATATTGAAAGAACATGCCTCTTAAAATGTCTTTTAGGAGCTATTAGCCATTCAAAACTACAATACTATGACAGCCCTATATCGCTCACCTGAATTTAATAGGACTCGATAGGTTTCAAAGTGTTTACACTATACAAATAAGCAAAGTGAGTTCCGCCACCTAGTGGCCATGTTTTTTAACGGATCAGAATAATTGGAAAAATCTTGGTAGAGGGTCATCCTTGGAACATATTAAAACAAATTGTTTAATTAAATTAGTTTAGTTATTGCATAAGAATTTTAAAACATTGTGGAAAAGAATATTTGATTTGTTGGTGTTTTACGGCAATTTCAACAATTTTTCAGTTTTATCCTGGCATTTTCTGGGTAAGTACTTATGGTCTGTTTATCCTGACACAAGCCATTCAGTTGTAATGCTAACACCTCAACCTTGAGCGCCTAGAAGGGAAGCCATAATACTACGACTTTTAAAGTCTTTGGTATGACCTGGCTGGGGATAGAACCTGCAACCTCCCGCACAGCAGATGCTCTACCACTTCACCACCGAGGCCCGTTGGCAAAAGGACAAAATGTTTATAATGACAAAATTATTATCATTATACTAACAAAAGTTGTCTGATGTAGAGGCGTCAGAAAGGGTCTGTTATAGGGTTAATTATGGGTTCTTGCATTTTAACAATAAAATCATAGTCTTCATTATGAAATTTCTGCTTTTGCTACAATGTTTTCAACTCTATTCAATACAAACATTTTCAATCATAGAGTTTTTCCATATTTTTGCCAAGATCTTATCAAAGTTGTCTCTTCAGATTTGCTAAATGTGTTGATTTATTTCTTCCGGTGTAAATTTCTGCTTTATTAGCATTAAATTCCCTTGTTCATGTTCATTTAAAGATGCTATCAATATTTTTTTGATATTTAACAAATTTTGAACCTTTCCCACATACAACAAATCTGCACCAGACGACTTTGAAAACAGTGATAAAAACCTGAAAATTCTCCATAAAAGATAGCTTAATTGTTAAAAAAGTTGAAAACATTGTGGCCAAATGAGAAATTGCTCATCATTAGCAATTTCACCTTTGGCCACAATGTTTTCAAAAGTCGTCTGCTGCTATTGTGTCAAAATGCGTCTGCAGGTAGGAAAGGGTTAAACTAAAACTGTTAGTCTGTCTTAAATTCAATTTATGTTTGGTTTTAAGTGTTTGGTAAAGATATTCTAGAATCTAGGGGCGACAGGCAAACTGTTCTAATGTACAAAACACATGTAAACCTATCTTTATTGCACACTGTGTTTTTGTTAAACAATAAAAGTCTGGCTTATCAGGCCTGTTTAACCCTTGTCTATATACAGCAAACATAATTTCTTCTTTTGCCACAATCTTTTTAAAGGTTGTACATCTTCTGCAGAAGTGTCTGAGACAAGTATGGTTTTGATTTTATTAACCCTTTCCTACTTGCCCAGACGCATTCTGACACATTTGAAGCAGACAACTTTTGAAAACATAGTGGCAAAAGTAGAAATTGCTCATGAGCAATTGCCCCTTTTGCCACAATTTTTTCAACTCCATTTAATGATTAAACTCTCATTTATGATGATATTTCACAAAGTTGTCTGCTTCAGAATTGTCGTATGTGGGAAAGGGTTAAAATTGATCAGTGTTATATAAAAACTAAATTTTTGTACAGTTTGATCTGGCTATGCACCTATAGTAATGTAGTCAAGGCTTAACCCTTTGCTACATACAATAAATCTGCAGCAGACATTATTATCAAGTCCAAAATATAGAAAATCTCTAAATAAAATTATGATCATTGAATAGAGTTAAAATTATAGTGGCAAATGGAGAAATTGCTCATTATGAGCTATTTCTCCTTTTGCCACAATGATTTCAAAAGCCGTCTGCTGCAGAGGTGTCAGAAAGCATCTGTTTGTTGGAAAGGGTTATAGAAACTTCTTAGAAACATTGTCCAGTAGGACCAGACTGTACAGATAGATTTTTATCTACGCTTGAAATACATTCTAGGGTTGGTTTTCCTGAAACCTGACTCATATTTTATTTCTTCACAAAGAATGCATGAGTATAATTTTAAATACCACCACTCCTTAGCAGGAACATTATGGTTCTATATTGCTCACCTGATTTAATAGTTAATGTTCTTACTCTAAACATATAATGAAAACGAGCAACATGGCCAGGTTGCCATGTTGATAAACAGATCTGAATAATTTGTTAAGTCTCAGTAGAGGCCTTGATCACAAAAGGAATATTTGTACATATTTATTTTCAATTAGGCCAATACTTCTGACCAAGAAGCTTTTTAAAGTTTTTACTATATACTGTATAAGGAAAACTAAATCAAGTCTATACTTAATGTTATGATGATTCTTAAACGGTCACCCAGGACACATTTTAAACAAGAGCACCGCGTACGGCACAGACGCTCGACTGATAGAAAACATAAAAAAAGCTGAGCTGAACAAAAAACCTTAACCGGACGACCACGCGGCGGCGGCCGCCGACAACGACGCCAGGGTCATGACAAAGTTGTGCTAAAAATGGTTTTCGAATCGGGTCAGTTCTTTCGGACAAAAATATTTTTAAAGTATTTACTATATATACACAAATAAGCTCTGCCCCCTGGCAGCCATGATTTTTCAACAGATAGGAATAATTTGAATATTCTTGGTAGACGGTCCCCAAAAGAATATGAAGGTCAAATAAATTTCAATTTGGACGATAAGATTTTAAAATATGTTGGTATTTCTCCCTCTTTCTGATGAGAAAGCAATTTACACTCTACATGGAATTAAATTCTTTGATTAATTTTGGAATAAGACAACTCAAGGAATAATCCTGTGAACTTGTTTTGAAATTGGTCCATTTGTTAAGGGGGAGAAGTTGTTTTTAGAAAAAATGCTCAGGTGAGCTAAATCCAATTATGCGAAAGGAAGAAAGTAACCATGATGATCCACTTTGTTTTTTTCAATATTTCTCTCTGTCTCAAAACTTCATTTTCTCAAGTTAGACAAGTATTTATAAAAGGTATATCGTACCATATGTATTAACTCTTTCTCAGATAAAGGCAACATTTGACGTCTTTGTATTAAATAGCTACTTTACAAATTGTAGAAATAAGAGAAATTGCTCAATGTGATCAATTTCTACTATTCCCTCAATTTTTTTTATCATCCTTTTAGATTGTAGGATGACTAACATTTCTATTCCCAGGCTGTTGAATTTCAAAGCAAATAAATATAAATTAAATAATGAAACACTTAGTTATTGAAGAACTTTTTTAATCCTTTCCCTCATACAAATGCATTACGAAGTGTCTGCAATAGACAGCTTATAAAAACATAATGGCAGAAGGAGTATTTACTCATCATGAGCAATTTTTCCTTCTGCCATAATATTTTCAGCTATTCAACAATTAAACTTACAATCATAGATATTTTTCATATGTTTGCCTAAAAGTTTTCAAAGACGTCTGCTGCAGATTTATTGTTTATGGGAAAGGATTAAAGGATAAATAAACACTGAGTAAGGAAAGGGATGGGTTTGGTGCTTTTTAAATTATGCAGCCATATTCACCCCTCATTATTTTACATGTGAGTTTATGCTCAAAACATTTTGAGTCGTAAACAATTTTACTTTTCATCACAGGTTGTATTGTCTGTACACTTCTATGATAACTAGAACTGTGAGTGAACTCACAAAAGGATAACCCCCCCCCTCCCCCCCTGTTGCGCTTACAAGACATATGGACAGACAGATGGACGGATATATTTCCCGACCGGGATAATCTTACTTCATGCACATCCTCAGGTTGTGTACTGCAACTGTGTAAAGTTTCATTAGAATCGGTCCAGCCGTTAAGGAGGAGTTGCGCTTACAAGACATATGGACAGACAGACGGATGAACAGGGTGATTCCTATATACCCTCCAAAAACTTATATAATGATTGATTGCATGATTGGTGTTTTACGCCACTTTCAACAATATTTCAGTTATATCACGGTGTTTCCTGAGTAAATTACTAGTGCTACTGGTCCTATATCCAGATACCAGCCAGTCAGTTGTAATGTTAACCCCACAACCCTGAGCGCCTAGAAGGGCAGCCACTACTATACCATTTTTAAAGTCTTTGGTATGAACCGGCCTGGGATTGAACCCGCGACCTCCCGCTCCAAAGGCAGACACTCTACCACTACACCACCGAGGATAATACTTCTAAGATATATAAATACATGTTTGCAGAAATAGGAAAGAAGATAAAGCCTTTTGACACATTTGCAAAGTTTACCTTTAATTGTTCTTTCATTCAAAGAGATTTTACAGATTTTGTTATAGACATTTTCAAAGTTGTTTTGCTGCAGATGTGTTGTGTGTCTTTTGATGCGCATCATTTCAATATGATTTCAAAGAGGGCACTTCTAAAAATGTCCTTTACGGTAATAGGTTTACGCCTTCCCAGACAAAACTAGAACTATCACTAAAGGTGATTTATACCCCCGCCCCAACCCCTGACACATATTATATCTCACAGTATTATCTTTGACTCAGACAATTTGAATATCAGTATCAAAAAGAAATACTAAGATGATATCAAAAAGCAATATACAAATCTAATTTTAAAGACATTTTGTCAGGAACATTTTCTAATGCATAAAATACAATCCGCATAAAGTACTATTTCCTCTAAAATAAGTTTTGATTTAGTTTTCTAGTTTCAGAAAACAAACAAACAAAAAGAAAATGAACCACATTCTTTATTCAAAGAGTAACAAGGTTTTTACTGTAAACTACTGAATATTCGCGAGGACCTATTTTCGATATTTATCATGATTTTGATATTTTGATATTTTAATTTTGAGAATAAGTAGCAGAAGTTTAAATTTCACTTCTGATCGATATATTTTCGCAAGGTATTAATTTCGCGAGGAGATCAGCTTGCGAATATAAGGGAATATAAAATCCTTACGTAATTTTGGTAGTTTACAGTAGCTATAATGTAATATAATATCATGTTCTACCTCTTGACACTAGCACAGCTTCTTGAAGGGAACAGCACCAGACACAATCAAGTGGTCACTGTAGTATGTTGGAATGACATGACGCACCAGATTAGATTTTAAGAAAAAGAATCCTATTTCAGAGGTGAAGGTCACAGGGACATGAAATTTGCGTCTTGCACATCTACTACTCCTGATTAACATTTATGCCAAGTATGAAGTAAATCAGGTTGAAACTGAAGGAGGAGTACAACAGATTAGAATTTAACAAAGAAAAAATCCTATTTCAAGGTCAGAGGTGAAGGTCACAGGGACATGAAATTTGCGTCTTGCACATCTACTACTCCTGATTAACATTTATGCCAAGTATGAAGTAAATCCGGTTGAAACTGAAGGAGGAGTACAACAGATTAGATTTTAACAAAAAAAAAATCCCATTTCAAGGTCAGAGGTCAAGGACAAGGTCACAGGGACATGACATTTGCATCTTGCACATGTACTACTCCTGATTAACAATTATGCCAAGTATGAAGTAAATCAGGTTGAAACTGAAGGAGGAGTACAACAGATTAGATTTTAACAAAACAAATTCCTATTTCAAGGTCAGAGGTCAAGGTGAAGGTCACAGGGACATGAAATTGGCGTCTTGCACATCTACTACTCCTGATTAACATTTATGCCAAGTATCAAGTAAATCAGGTTGAAACTGAAAGAAGAGTACAACAGATTAGATTTAAAAAAAAAAAAAATCCTATTTCAAGGTCAGAGGTCAAGGTCAAGGTCACAGGGACATGAAATGTGCGTCTTACACATCTACTACTCCTGATTAACATTTATGCCAAGTATCAAGTCAATCAGGTAGAAACTGAAGGAGGAGTACAACGGAATAGATTTTGCGGACAGACCGACCGACGGACCGACCGACCGCATGACAGGCTGATTCCAGTATACCCCCTTCAAACTACGTTTGCGGGGGTATAAAAAATCTGCAGCAGACGACTATGAAAATCATGTGTGCAAAAATAGGAGCAATTTCTATAAATAAAAGAATATCTAAAGCAGTCCGCGAAATTAGCAGTGGTCTAATTAATGCAGCAGACGACATTGAAAACATACCCGAAAAAAATTGGAAACTCCCTTTGAATGACAGTATAATAATTGAATAGTGTTAAAACATGGTGACAAAAGGAGAAATTGCTCATTTTGAGCAATTTTCTTCTTTTGTCGGCATGTTTTCAAAAAGCTTTATGCTACAGAGGCGTCAGAAAGCATCTGTATGAGGGAAATGGTTAACATGTAATATTATAACATAACCAATATTTAGAATTTCCGAGCAAGTGAGTTTTAATGACTGCTATAAAATAGAGTTAAACACATTGAAGCCAAAAAAGAATTTTTTTCAATTGCCATAATGTTTTCAAAGGTGTTCTATTGCAGATGTGTCAAAATGTGTCTGCATGTGGGAAAGGGCTAATGAATAAAACACACACACAAGAAATGAGTGGGTGGGATATGGTTTACAATTTGGCATGATATTCATACATCATAAAATATACAATATATCACGTCAATAAATCCTTGAAGATTCAGAGATTTGTGTATATAAAATCTAATGGACCGTTCTATAAGATGGTATGAGCTGACACTCGAAAAACCAGTCTAAGGGTATATGCGGCCAGTATAAGGGCATTTGTGGCCAGTATAAGAGCATTAGGGGCCAGTATAAGGGCATTATAGCGGCCTGTATAAAGACATTTGTGGCATCCTGCACGTCATCAAGTCTAATCTGCTTTGATTTCACGGAACATAATTATATTGAAATTAACCCTTTCCCTAATATGACAATTCTGCAGCAGACGAATTTTAACGTATTTTGTCAAAACAAAAAAAATCTCCATAATTGAATGGATAACCTATGACTAAAAGTGGAAAACATTGTGGCAAAAGGAGAAATTGCACGTTGTGTGCAATTTCTTCTTTTGTCACTATGTTTTCAAAAACCGTCTGCTGCAGAGGCGTCCAAAAGCGTTTATATGAGGGAAAGGGTTAACAAGTCATATTATAACAGTATTATTCCTGGCACAGATGCATCAGCAGTAAATTAAATGCTCTCCTGTAACCCTGAGCACCAAGGAGGGAAGTCATTACATTGTATTAACCCTTTCTCTCATACGCCAATTCTGCAGCAGACGACTTTGAACATATTTTGTCAAAAAATCAAAAAAATCTCTATAATTGAATGGTTAACCTATGACTAAAAGTGGAAAACATTGTGGCAAAAGGAGAAATTGCTCATTTTGAGCAATTTCTTCTTTTGTCACTATGTTTTCAAAAAGCCGTCTGCAGCAGAAAGCATCTATATGATTTTGTTTAATTGGGGTTTTACCCGCTTTCAACATTATTTCTATTATATTGCGGCGACCGTTCACTCATTCATCATCCCTGGGTAAATAAACCAGTACTAGGCTAGAAAATGTGCCTTGCCCAAGGGCACTCCACCATGACCGTCGTGCCGTGACTGGGGATCAAACCCGGGACACCCGGTTTCAAATCCCCGCCACAAACCACTCGACCACGGCGGATTGCTGCTTCTATATGAGGGAAAGGGTTAAAGTCTTTGTATGAACCCAGAATTCCTGTCTCCAAAGGTGTATGCTCTAACCACTACACCACAAAGATGATGATCTTTAACCCTTTCCCTCATACAGACACTTTTTGGCGTCAAAACAAGCAATTTTTCATTTTGTTACAATGTTTTCAACTTTCTTCAGTAAAAAATGCGGCCACCAAAGTGTAAACAAGATTTTCCTTCAATTTGGCCTTGTGACCTAGTTTCTGACCCAATATGACCATATTCAAACTTGACCTAGATATTTTTAAGACAAACATTCTGACAAAATTTCAAACTGCTGAAGTAAAAATTGCAGCCTCGTGAGTGTTAACAAGATTTTCCTTCAATTTGACCTAGAGACCTACTTTTTTATTCTACATTACCCATGTTCGAACTTGACTAACATATCATCAGGAAAAACATTCTGATTAAGTTTCAACATGCCCAAAATGAAAATTGCAGCCTCGTGAGTGTTAACAAGATTTTCCTTCAATTTGACCTAGAGACCTACTTTTTTATTCTACATTACCCATGTTCGAACTTGACTAACATATCATCAGGAAAAACATTCTGATTAAGTTTCAACATGCCCAAAATGAAAATGTGGCTTCTAGAGTGTTAATAAGATTTCCCACAACTTGGCATAATGACCTAGTTTTTAACCCGGCATGACCCATGTTCAAACTTCGCCTAGATATGTAGCAAAAAACTTGACTAACATATCATCAGGAAAAACATTCTGATTAAGTTTCAACATGCACAAAATGAAAATGTGGCCTCTAGAGTGTTAACAAGATTTCCCTTCAATTTGGCCTAGTGAACTAGTTGTTGACCTCATATGGCCAAGTTTCGTACGTGTCCAAGATTTGATGGAGGTGAATGTTTTGATAAACTTTCATGAAGATCAGATGAAAAATGTAGCCTGTACAGTGTTAACAAAGGCAACTGTTGACGAATCTGTAGCAGAT
This sequence comes from Serripes groenlandicus, assembly GCA_031761405.1. NCBI lineage: Eukaryota > Metazoa > Mollusca > Bivalvia > Cardiida > Cardiidae > Serripes > Serripes groenlandicus. The sequence continues at coordinate 67,402,672 of JASEVX010000010.1, forward strand.
AATTTTTAAAAACATTTTCAATAAGACCTCTTTTCAATAATTATACCTTCATTTATACAGATTTCCCCCAGATTTAACTTGCGACCGCCTTAACCTGAGGCGGACACTTATAAATTTATGCTTCGCAAACTCCAGGTTACCCAATTATGCAGTTTAGCCATAAAACTGCTGTAACAAGCCTAATATAAAATGTAAAATATTACCGCATTAATCCTGTCCCACTTGCAGTCGCATTCTGACACATTTGCAACAGACAACTTTTGAAAACATTGGGGTAAAAGGACAAATTGCTCATATCAAGCAATTTCCCCTTTTGTCACAATGTTTTCAAGTCTATTCAATATTTCTGCTATCATTTGTAGAGATTTTCTATGTTTTTGCCTAGATGTTTTCAAAGTCGTCTGCTGAAAATTTGTTGTATGTGGGAAAGAGATAAAATAAGTACTTATGCTTCCGCTATCCACATGCTAATCCTTGAAATGGGTCTAATTTGAACCTTTTTTGTAACCTTTAACTCTTTCTCGCATGCAGTTGAATTTGACTCATATGCAACTGACAACTTTTGAAAACAGTTTTGCTAAAGGAGATATTGCTCATAACGAGACAATTTCATCCTGTTACCACAATGTTTTCAACTTGATTCATTAATCATACTTTCATTGTAGAGATTTTCCATGTTTTAGCCTCGATGATGTTTTCAAAGTCCTCTGCTGCAGATTTGTTGATGTATGTAGGAAAGGTTTAATTTCCATTTCATTTCAATCTCCCCTTTGCCCACTACACTTTGATGATTTCCCAGTCCAAACTTTAGCTTTAAGGTCAAATTACGCCAAATAATCTGAGGTCTTGCTGATCTACAGCCAAATAGTCCCTAAAATAACCTAGAAACAAGTGTATACCTTCATCAGGATGCATTGAATATATATATCATCAAGTTAAAATTCATTGTAAATGTTTATAGGATGCAGTTGAAATGATTGATTTGATCATTTTAAGTATTTTGACCTTGTTTGAAAGTGAAAGTAGACTATGTGAAAAACCATTTTTGTCACATCCCAATTTCGTCCAAAATGCAGGAAGCCATCTTCGTGGGGTGAATTATTTCTTGCATAATGCATAAATCCCCATTTTTTTGATTATTTTAAAGCTTAGAGGTAACTCTTTTCAATGATATAGGGTGTTCTACCTGAGAAACACTTATTGAGGGTTGACACTGGTTGAATTACATGTAAACAAAGAAGGAATTTATTTGGTGTATTGTGTGATCTTATCCCTTTCCTTCATACACACTTCTACAGAAGAAGCTTTGGAAAATACCTCGGCAGAAATGTGAACAAAGTCCATAAACAAAAGACTGTGTATTGAAAAGAGGGGAAAACATTGCAAGAAAAAGAGAAATTGCTCATTATGAGCGAGCAATTTCTCATTTTGCCACAATGTTTTCAAAAGTCTGCTACAGAGGAGTGAGAAAGCGTCTATATATAGAAAAGTGTAAACGTTTTTACTTCTGGTCTTCCGCTTTGAAACATCTGACAAAGGGTAATTGGAAGTATAATTTTTTTAAGTGAATTTAATCATCTCCTACATAAAACTAGATCTATCACTGAAGATGATAAATACCCCCAAAACAGCACCTTGACCTACAACATAACTTAATAAGTAAAAGGGTCATAAGATCTTTAGGATAAGAACATCTCCTCTTGGTATAGAAGCTTCATGTACAATTTTATGTAATTCCACCCAGTGGTTTGTAAGAAATAGGCAGGACAAAATATGGCTTCCGGCCGACCGACCGACAGACAGACAGACAGCCTGACACAGTGACTCCTATATACCCCCTCTTCTTCGAAGGGGGTATAATAAATCTACAGCCAGCGACTTTGAAAATATCAAGATAGAAATATGGCAGCACTCTCTAAATGGAAGTCAAATTATTGGACAGAGTTGAAAGCAATGAGAATGTTTTCTGCTGCAGTGTGTCAAAACTTGTGTGTCTGCAGACTTTTGCCCCTTTAACCCTTTCCCACATACATCAAATCTGCAGCAGACAACTTTAAAAACATCTAGACAAATATATGGAAACTTTCTACATGTATAAATGAAAGTATAATTATTGAACTGAGTTGAAAACATTGTGGCAAAAGGAGAAATTGGTTTCAAAAGTGGTCTGCTGCAAAGGCATAAAAGGTTTCAGTTTCAGAGATAGAGGTAATGTATTCTGTCAATAAAATTCAAAGTTTAACATACCTGCACATTGCCAGTTTTAATTTCTTCTAGAAATGTTCCTATGGCGTTGGCGTCTAGTTTAGATGGGTCTGTTTCAGGCACGTAGAACACATGTAGAGTTGGGTCTAAGATCAGTATGTAAGGCATGGTGATAAACGCCAACATTATACTGTTAGCTGTTTCTGGGTCATCCATCCATAAAAACTGGAAATCACTGGTAAAAAAAACCATGAAAGAAGTCAGTGACTGATTCCAATGGATGTTCAATGTGCGTAAATAATCCAGGATTTGGAACCAGGTGTCCAGGGTTTGAACCCCAGTCGCGACAGTCATGGAGGAGTGCCCTTGGGCAACGCACATTTCCTAGCCTAGTACTGGTTTGTTTACCAAGGGAGGATTAAACAAGTGAACTGTCATCGTGATATTACTGAAATAATGTTGAAAACTGCCTTAAACTTGATACAACAAGAACATCTAATTGCAAAAGTATGGAGGAGATGTCAGTGTTCAGTTAATTGTTATATAAATGAATTGGTCAGAAATATATACTGTAACTGAACACTTTCGAGTTAATATCTTTAACCCTTTCCTATATACAGACACATTCTGACGCCTCTGCAGCAGAAGACTTTTGAAATATCTAGACAAAAAAGTAAAAATCTCTATAAATGATAGGTTGGTTTTAAATAGAGTTGAAAACATTGTGGCAAAAGAAGAAATTGCTTGTTCTTTTTGACATACAGCTTCCATTAGTTGTCTATTAACCCTTTCCCTCATATAGACGCTTTCTGACGCCTCTGCAGCAGACGCCTTTATTGAAAACATAGTGACAAAAGAAGAAATTGCACAAAACGTGCAATTTCTCCTTTTGCCACAATGTTTTCCACTTTTTGTCATAGGTTATCCATTCAATTATGGAGATTTTCTATGCTTTGACAAAATACGTTCAAAGTCGTCTGCTGCAGAATTGTCGTATGAGGGAAAGGGTTAACAGAGTTAAAAGTAATATAAATAACTTGGTCACAAATATACATTGTATACTGTAACTAAACACTTAAGCTTAAATACCTTTAAAAATCTAATCTTCAATGTGACCATTACTAACTAATCTCAGCAGTTGACAAAAGGTTCAAAAAGTATGAGAAAAGGAGAAATTGCTCAAAAAGGGCAGCTTTCCCCTTTGCATAACATTTTCCACTCTGTATTCTTCCTTTTACCGGCTAATTGAATCATTGTTGTCCTTAAATGTTTTCAAAATTCGTCTGGCATCTTGAGTTGTCTGAATCAGGGAAAGTTTAAATCTATGGAAAGAAATTCGGTCAAATCTGACTGAAGTCACCCAGAATAATTAGATTAAGACGAAACCTTGTTCAACCCTTTTCCACATACAAAAGATCTGAAGCAGACGACTTTGAATATATATTGGCAAAATTGTGAAAAATCTCCATAAATGAGTGTTCAATTATTAAATAAGAGTTGGAAACCTTGCGGCAAAAGAAGAAATTTATGAGCAATTTCTTATTTTGTCACAATGTTTTCAAAAGTCGTCTGCTGCAGAGGTGTCAGAAAGCATCTGTATGTGGGAAAGGGTTAGTGTTACCTGTGGTATTTGGATCTTTCATTTACTGCCATATGTCTGCCAACAATTTTTATTCTGAAAGTACAAAAGTTACATGTTATTATCAGGTTTAATATAATATTGGGAATCAGGGGTGGCAAAATCCATTGTCCGTATTGCCCAGCTTGTCCCAGAGCCTGTGCCGACAAGTGAAATTTTGTAGGGATTTACTATATAACTATCATACGGACAAGTGCAATTAAAATAGCATTTTGAAAAGACGGACAAGTACGTCAAAATCATATTTAGCCACCCCTGGGAATAAAATTAGTGAAAACATTATGGCAAAAAGATAGAGTGCCTCTACATGTGTCTACATGTGGGAAGGGGTTCATTAACCCTTTCCCACCTGCAGACGCATTCCAACGCATCTGCAGCAGACGGCTTTTTGAAAACATAGTGACAAAAGGAGAAATTGCACAGAACGTGCAATTTCTCCTTTTGCCACAATGTTTTCCACTTTTTGTCATAGGTTATCCATTCAGTTATGGAGATTTTCTATGTTTTGACAAAATATGTTCAAAGTCGTCTGCTGCAGAATTGTCGTATGAGGGAAAGGGTTAATGAGCCAAGCTCTCTTTTCCACAATTTATAGAACTTTTCCGATACCTCTGCAGCATATAACTATTGGAAATATTGTGAATAAGGCACAAGAGGGCCATCATGGCCCTGGATCGCTCACCAAATTAATGTTATACCAACCTTGATAACATCTTTTTTTACCAATCAACATGGCTTGAAGTAATCTTGTAGAGGATCACCCAAGGAACATTTATACAAAACTACTAGGAAATTGGTTGAATACTTTCGGAGAAGAAGATTTTTCATTATAGACATACATGTATATGGTAACACAGCCCTAAGCCTGGCGACCACATTGTTTTACCAATCAACATGACTTGAAGGAATCAGTAAGAAGTCACCTAAGAAACATTTCTACAGAACTAATTGAAAATCTGCCCCATACTTTCGAAGAAGAAGATTTTCAAAGTTTTCATTAAAGCCATGTATGGCAGAACAGCCCCTTCCCCTGGTGGCTATGTTTTTCTACCAAACAACATTGCTTGAAAGAATCTGATAGAGAGTCACACAAGGAACATTTCTACATTATGAAATCAGCAATATACTCTCAGAGAAGAAGATTTTCAAAGTCTTCACTATAGCAAAATATGTTCAATGTCGTCTGCTGCAGAATTGTTGTATGAGGGAAAGGGTTAAATATAGACACTGACAAACAAACAATCTTATTGATATAACTGTATGTAGCTTCTTCTACAATATTTCTTGTAACCCTTTCCCTCCTTTGGAAGCATTTTGATGAATGCTTAAAATGTTTAGTTGCTCTTAACCCTTTACCTCATACGACAATTCTGCAGCAGACGACTTTGAACTTTTTTGTAAAAAAATCTCTATAATTGAATGGATAACCTATGACTACAAGTGGAAAACATTGTGTCAAAAGGAGAAATTGCTCATTTTGAGCAATTTCTTCTTTTGTCACAATGTTTTCAAAAAGCAGTCTGCTGCAGAGGCATCAAAAGCGTCTATATGAGGAAAAGGGTAATGAGCAATTTCTCCTTTTGTCACAATCTTATCCAATATTTGTTCTCTCATTTTTAGAGAATTTCCATATTTTTCATGCTTTCAAGGTCTGCAATGCTGCTGATTTATTGTAAGTGGGAAAGGCTTACTCTTTCTCCGATGCAATCTTTTCCATTCAATTTCAGCAAAATAATATGGCCTAAAGGCTTTAGGAGTGTAAATAGTGAACATATGCACATATAAAACAACGTTAATTTTAAACTTCCTACTTGACTGATAAAATCAAATAAGTAATAAAAGATTGCAAGTCAGCACTGCAACTTTAGGGTAATTATCTTATAACTTGCCAAAGACACAACACTAAGATATTTCGATATTAATCTTTCCCACCTATAGGTGCATAATGATGCAATTTTGCGACAGATGACTTTTTAAAACATTGTGGCAAAGTTAGAAATTACTCATAATGTGCAATATCTCTTTTTGTCACAATGTTTTCAACTCTTATTAATTGTTTTACTTTTTTTTTTATAGAGATTTTCGAAATTTTTGCTTAGATTTTTCAAAGTCGTCTGCTGCAGGTTAAAACTTGTCAAATGTATCAAATGAAACCCTTGAACAAACATGAAAATCTATTGTCTAATTAAAATTTTGCAATCTAGAAAGTGACTAAATACATTTTGTCAACAATGTGCTACTTCCAAAGTTTTAGCCTTTCCCTCTGACAACAAATCTGCATCAGACCACGTTGAAAACATTGAGGAAAATATTTGGAAAATCTCACTGAAAAAGGGTTGATTGATTGATTGATTGAGGTTTTAGCGTCGTTTTCAACAATTTTTCATTCATATCACGGGGACCGGTTCACCTACTCATGTGTTTCCTGCGGCTTTGTCACACCAGTACTCCACACAACATTCTTTCCAAGCAACTGGCTGCTTTTCCACATACACTGTTAGCCTATTTGTGGAAGACGAATAACGCTTGTCAGTGATTTTTGTCAAACATCTAAAATAATTAGAGCTGGGGGTTCGAACTCACAACCCCTGGAGTGACAGCTCTAGTCGCTACCGACTGAGCTACAGGTGCTATGGAGGGGATCAAGTACAATCAATGGATATTGCTGATGTTGCGGAATTTGTCTTCAGGCGAGAAAGGATTAACAATTCACCTGATATGTACTGATTCAAGTCACCTGCTTTAACCCTTTCCCATATACAAGCAGACACTATCTAATGCCTCCGCAGCAGACAGCTTTTGAACACATTGTGGGAAAAGGAGAAATTGCTCATAATGAGCAATATCTTCATTTGCCACAATGTTTACAACTCTATTCTATAATTAAACATGAACTATCATTTACAGCGATATCCCCTACTTCTGCCTAGATATTTTTTAAAGCAATCTGCTAGAGAGTTGTTGTTTGTGGGAGAGGGTTAACCCTTTCCCTCATATAGACGCTTTCTAACGCCTCTGCAGCAGACGTCCATTTGAAAACATAGTGACAAAAGAAGAAATTGCACAAAACGTGCAATTTCTTCTTTTGCCACAATGTTTTCAACTTTTAGTCATAGGTTATCCAATCAATTATGGAGATTTTTTATGTTTTGACAAAATATGTTCAAAGTCGTCTGCTGCAGAATTGTCGTATGAGGGAAAGGGTTAAGAATAATGAGTATGAAAATATTATGAAATGATTAATGGATTGTTTAGAAAATCTCTATGGTTGAAACTACAAACAATGGATATAGAGATGAACACTTTGTGGCAAAAGGGGGAAATTACTCATTATGAGCATTCCTTCCTTCCGCCGCAATCTTTTCAAAAGATGTCTGCTGCTGATGCGTCAAAAGGTGTCTGCAAGTGGGAAAGGGTTAACAATTCAACTGGTATTAGATAATTAAAGTCATCAATCTGCTTTAAAACATTTGAGTAGGAAAATATTATATCACGGCTAATGGATTGTTTTCAAAAAACGTTTTAACCCTTTTCTTCATACGACAATTCTGCAGCAGATGACTTTTTTGTCAAAAAATAGAAAATCTCTATAAATGAATGAATAACCTTTGACTAAAAGTGGAAAACATTGTGGCAAAAGGAGAAATTGCTAGTTTTGAGCAATTTCTTCTTTTGTCACTAAGTTTTCAAAAAGCTGTCTGCTGCAGAGGTGTCAGAAAGTGTCTATATGAGGGAAAGTGTTAAAGTAGAATCAGCAAAAGTGATTTAATGTATCAGGAAAACAATAAAAAGTTCTATAGTGTAAAAGTTATCAATTTCAGATCATGCAGACAGATTCTAAATAAAGAACCAACAAGAACCGTAAATCATGATCCTACCGATTTAGTTACTTTGCATTTCCCAACTCACTTCAAAACGCTGTTTGAAACATTGATAAACTTGAAATAAAGTTTTATAAATTCCTAACAGCTTTTTTGTCAGTATTTAAATTCTCATTTCGTGCAAAAGTAAGAAAAGATCTTTGTAAAACAACTCAGTATGCATTTTCTCTTTTTAAGAGTGATTAACATTTTTCTACATACAAGAAATATGAAGCACTCTGGCGACATTAGGGGCAAAAATTATATCTATAATTGAAAGTATAAATTCTACTTGAATTGTTCATATTGTGAAAAAAAGGAAAATTGTTCATAATGTGTTCATAAGTCTTCGGCTGCAAATGTCTGCATGTTGGAACCTGCTAAAGCCATTTAACCTTTCCCTCATACAGCAAATCTGCAGCAGACGCCTTTGAAAACATGTAGTCAAAAACATAGAATATTACTGATGGAGTTGAAAGTATTGTGGCAAAAGAAGAAATTGCTCGTTTTGAGCAATTTCTTCTATTGTCACAATGTTTTCAAAAGTCGTCTGCTGCAGAGGCGTCAGAAAGCATCTATCTGTCGGAAAAGGTTATTATCCTTACATTTCTTCTATTAAGAATTATCTAAGATTATCTACCCACATTTATTTCATAATATAAATGTCGTCTTGCTTTGAGTTGTAAACATTGTGGTAAAAGGTCATTTTTTATATCATTTTATCTCTATCCATGACTCCGACAACTTTTGAGGCCTCTGGCGCATCAGATAGGTTTCTCAATAAAATTGTGGAAATTTTGAATTATGTTGAAGACATTGTGCCATAACAGAATGATTATTTTGCTTTTCTAATAAAAAAAACCAATTTATTTTTTTGGCTTCTCCTAGCTTCAAATGAAAATTGTGGCATATATAGTGATCTGCAACAGATGCACAATGGGTTCACATATGGGAAATGGGTCCTTTACCTGATACACTAATTATAGATATTTCCTAAGATATGAAGTATATTATCTGAACTTGAAAACATTGTGGGAAAAGGAGATATTGCTAGTTTTGAGCATAAAGTTTTCATTTGCAATGATGTTTACAAATCTATGAATGCAGCAACAATCGTGGTATTTATCAGAAAATGGTTTAAATTAAGTTATTTATAATACAGCAGCTGCTGCACATTTAATTATTTGTGATGTTGGTTTAAACGTCAAATTTCAAGTGTATAAGGAAAAGATTTCAGGTTAAAATACAAAATCCATTAAATATTGTAAAAACTTCATCATGATAAACAAGATTGTTAACCCTTTCCCTCATATAGACGCTTTCTGACGCCTCTGCAGCAGATGGCTTTTTGAAAACATGTCGACAAAGGAAGAAATTGCTCTAAAGGAGCAATTTCTCCTTTTGTCAACTATGTTTTCAACTCTATTCAATTATTGTACTTTCATTTAAAGGGGGTTTCCAATTTTTTTTTCGGGTATGTTTTTCAAAGTCGTATGCTGCAGATTTGTTGTATGTGGGAAAGGATTAATCTATATATTCTTGAAAAACACTTGAGATCTCGGTTTGGTAGACAGATATGCTGGTGAGATATATTGTAAAGAATAGTTAAGATTTCTCCTGTTTATTAATCAGGTGCCGAGCCCCTGTAGCTCACTCAGTAGAGATGCGTTCTGTCAGTCCAGGGATTGTGAGTTTGAACCCCAGCGCAGCCAATTTTTTTCTGATGTTTGACAAAAGTCACTGCAGTAAGAATCATTCGTCTTCTATCAATGCGCTAACAATCTTTGTGGAAAAGCAGCCAGTTGCATTGAAAGACTGTTTTGCTGAGAACTTGTGTGAGAAAGCCAGAAACACAGAGGAAAGTGAACTGCATGCCGCGATATGACTTAAAAATTGTTGAAAATGGCTTAAACCCAAAATCAATCGATAAACCATTTATCAGGATTTCTTGGAGTGTTATATAATATATATTGTTTTCATCAGAATTTGATAAAACGACTGACTCTGACTCGGGTAATCTACCTCTATCTATTTCTAGCTATCTCTATCTACCTCAATCTATCTCTATCTATCTCTATCTACCTCTATCTATCTCTATATATCTCTATCTACCTCAATCTATCTCTATATATCTCTATCTACCTCAATCTATCTCTATCTATCTATCTATCTATATCTATCTATATATATCTCTATCTACCTCAATCTATCTCTATCTATCTCTATATATCTCTATCTACCTCAATTTATCTATATCTATCTATCTATCTCTATATATCTCTATATATCACTATCTACCTCAATATATCTCTATCTATCTATATCTATCTCTATATATCACTATCTACCTCAATATATCTCTATCTATCTATATCTATCTATCTCTATCTACCTCAATCTATCTATATCTATCTATCTATCTATCTATATATATCTATCTATATCTATCTCTATATATCTCTATCTACCTCAATCTATCTCTATCTATCTCTATCTATCTATCTCAATCTATCTCTATCTATCTCTATATATCACTATCTACCTCAATCTATCTCTATCTATCTATATCTATCTCTATCTACCTCAATCTATCTCTATATATATATATCTATCTCTATATATCTATATCTACCTCAATATATCTCTTATCTATCTATATATATCTCTATATATCACTATCTACCTCAATATATCTCTATCTATCTATATATATCTCTTTCTATCTCTATACATCTCTATCTACCTCAATATATCTCTATCTATCTATATCTATCTCTATATATCTCTATCTACCTCAATATATCTCTATCTATCTATATCTATCTCTATCTATCTCTATCTACCTCAATCTATCTCTATCTATCTATATATATCTCTATATATCACTATCTACCTCAATCTATCTATATATATCTCTATCTACCTCAATCTATCTCTATCTTTCTATATCTATCTCTATCTACCTCAATCTATCTCTATCTATCTATATCTATCTCTATCTATCTCTATCTACCTCAATCTATCTCTATCTACCTCAATCTATCTCTATCTATATATCACTATCTACCTCAATCTATCTCTATCTACCTCTATCTATCTTTATCTACCTCAATCTATCTATATCTATCTCTATATATATCTCTATCTACCTATATCTATCTCTATCTATCTCTATCTACCTCAATCTATCTCTATCTATCTATATCTATCTCTATATATCACTATCTACCTCAATCTATCTCTATCTATCTATATCTATCTCTATCTACCTCAATCTATCTCTATCTCTCTATATCTATCTCTATATATCCCTATCTACCTCAATCTATCTCTATATATCTATCTCTTTATATCTCTATCTACCTCAATCTATCTCTATCTATCTATATCTATCTCTATATATCTCTATCTACCTCAATCTATCTCTATCTATCTCTATCTACCTCAATCTCTCTATCTCTATCTCTCTCAATCTATCTCTATCTATCTATCTCTATATACCTCAATCTATCTCTATCTATCTATCTATATATCTCTTTATATCACTATCTACCTCTATACACACCTCTATTTATCTATATATATGTCTATATATATCACTGTCTACCTCTATATATATATATATATATATATATCTATATCTATATACCTCTATGTATCTATATCTACCTCTATATATATATATATCAATATCTACTTCTATCTACCTATATCTAACTGTGTCTACCTCTATCTTTTTCTATCTACCTATATCTCTATATCTACCTCTATCTATTTCTATCTACCTATATCTCTATATCTACCTCTATATATCGCGATCTTCCTCTATCTTTTTCTATCTACCTATATCTCTATATCTACCTCTATCTATTTCTATCTACCTATATCTCTATATCTACCTCTATATATCGCTATCTTCCTCTATCTATTTATATCTATCGCTATCTATCTATATATATTTCTATCTACCTCTATCGATTGATATTTACCTCTATATTTATTTACATCTATATATCTATCTATATAAATCCATATCTATCTACCTCAATCTACTTCTATCTATCTCTACCTACCTCTATATATCTCTATCTACTTCTTTCTATCTGTATCTTTCTACCTCAATCCACTTCTTTCTATCTGTATCTACCTCTATCTATCTACATCAATCTACCTCTACTATTTATCTCTATATATCTATCTCAATCCACCTCTACTATCTATCACTATCTACATCTATTGATCTCTACCTATCTCTATGTACCTCTATATATATATATACACACACACACACACACACCTCTATATACATTGTACATCTATATCTCTATCCACCTCTAACTATCTCTTTATATACCTCTACTACATATCTATATAAAGGGACAAATGAATAGTTCCAAGCCGACAACTTTTTAAATTCTCTCTTTCCAACATGCAGTTTCGCAGAAGTTGTTAAAAAAGAATGTGGTTAATTACAGGAGAATGTGTTCATAATGAGCCAATTTGACCTTTGGCCACAATGTTTTCAACTCTGTTCAATAACAATACTCTTATTCATAGAGTTTCCATTGATGTTTTCAAAATCACTAATATTACAGATTTGTTTAATGTGGGAAATGGTTAAATACATCATAATTGGTAATACATTCACCTCATATCATTCGACTATTAAATAAGTATGTGTCATATGGCTTCAGGTATAAAACAGTGTGAAACTTGAAGCAAAATAATTCAAGCAAATTTATGACATATCATAAGACAAAATTACATTTTATAGAATGTGATGCATGTTCCAACCCCCTTTCCAACATACAACAAATGTGTAATAGATGTCTTTGATAATATCTATGCAAATACACGGTAATCTCTAAGAAATGAAAATTAAAACTTAATTTTTAGTTGAAAATACAGAAGCAAAACATGAGTAATTACCCCTTTTGTCACAATAATTTTTATAATTTTAAGTATCTGCTGCAGATGTGTCAAAATTCTTCTGCATGTGAGAAAGGGATAAAAGTTGATTGCTGCAGAAGCATTCAAAATTTCCATATACAGCAAATCTGCAGCAGACAACTCTTTGCAAAAGTATGAACAGTCTGTAAATTAGAAAGTGCAAATGTTGGAAAAAGTTAAAAACATTGTGGCAAAAGGAGACATCGCTTATTATCAGCAATATCTCCTTTTATCACAATGTTTTCAAAAGTTGTCTGCTACATACCTGTCAAAATGTGTTTGCAAGTGGGATAGGGCTAAAGAGTGTCTGTATCAGGAAATTGGTAGCCATACAATAGAATTTAAATTTTATACACATATAATAACACATATGCTGTTGCTCACGAATACATATGTATGCCCGATATATGGGCAATTATTCTGTTTCTCATGCAGTTCATGAATACAAATGTACATACCAAGTATATGGGCAATGCATCTATTTCTGAAGATGTTCATGAATACAAATATACATACCCAAAATAAGGGCAATGAACATGTTTCTCATGCTGTTCATGAATACAAATGTACATACCCAGTATAAGGGCCATGACTCTGTTTCTCATGCTGTTCATTTTCATGAATACAAATTTACATACCCAGTATACGAGCCATGAATCTGTTTCTGATGTTAACCATGAATACAAATGAAAATACCCTATTTATGGGTGCTGCATCTGTTTCTGATGCTGTGCAATTATATAAATGTTTACAGCATCAGAAACAATTTCACCACCCATATATGGACATACATTTGTATTAATGAACATACATGATGAGTGGTGAATCTGTTTCTTATGCTGTTCACAAATGCCAAAATATACCTTAAACATATGGGTAATGAATATGTTTCTGATGCTGTTCACACTTGCAAAAATAACCTTAAATATGTGTAATGAATATGTTTCTGATTCTGTTGATATGGGTGATTTATCTGCTTCTGCTGTTGTTCATAAATACAAATGTACATTCCATATATATATGGGCAATGAATCTGTTTCTAATGCTGTTCATTAATATAAATGTATACCTGATATGGGTGGTGAATCTGTTTCAGAGGCATCAGAATGCATCAGATTCTGTAATTTGGATGAGGTTAAATTAATAGCCAAGAGGGACCCTATATTTATATGAATCATAATAATAGTATGGACATTTTGGAAAACATTTCTAATCAATGCAAATAACAACATATTGATTGATTGGAGTTTAACGCTGTCTTGAACAATGTTTAACCCTTTCCCTCATACGGCAATTCTGCAGCAGATGACTTTGAATGTATTTTGTCAAAACATAGAAAATCTCCATAATTGAATGGATAACCTATGACAATAAGTGGAAAACATTGTGACAAAAGGAGAAATTGCACGTTTTGTGCAATTTCTTCTTTTGTCACTATGTTTTCAAAAGGCCGTCTGCTGCAGAGGCGTCAGAAAGCGTCTATATGAGGGAAAGGGTTAAAGTCATAATACAGCGGCCAGTTCACCTACTCATGTATTCTCTGGTTGTCTCACATCAGTACTTTACACAACAAGTGGCTACTTTTCTACATAGACTTAAAGCCCAATGGTGGAAGAAGAATGACACTTTCACAGTAAGTTTTGTCAAACGTCCGAAAGAATGTTGGCTGAGCTAGGTTTCGAACTTACAACCCCTGGATAAATATCAACAGAAGAATAGTCAATGATTTATATTATTTCCTGTATTCTGGTGTGTACTTACTGGAAATAAATGTTACACAAAAACACAGTAAGAGGGCGTTATCGGTCGTGTGATTCTATTTAGTTCTAGAAGAGCTATTCATGACCCTTGAGATAAATATATATAAAATAAATGAGTTTTAAATGATATTAAAATGGGCAAGTTTGTACTTCTTCCATAGAGATTTAAGAGATTACTTGTCCGTCTTTTGATTGACTGTTTTATTTATTTCACATCTGTTCTCACATTTATTTTATGCAACTACAATGACTGATTCCTGATTTAGAAAATTGTTCATTTTGTGCAATTTTTCCTGTATAGCCACATTATGCTTCTAAAAGTCGTCTGCAACAGAAGAGTCAAAAGGTACCTACGGTAGATAAAGGGTTTACCTGCAGGTGCAGCCAAAAGTCGAATAAAAATTCTCACCGAGCATTCAGGGTTTGGTATTGTTTACAAATTACGCAGCTGAAGGGTTACATTCCTGGCTGGAGTGCTGATAATCTAATTTTTTACCCATTACAAATATTTGCTGCCAAATCTTGCATCATCACTCAAGTCAGCAGAATATAATGCTCTAAGAATTTAATCCCGACTTCGTGAACCTGCTGGGAGTGACTACAGATTACATGTCCTTCTTTTGATTGACTGATTTTATTTATTTCACATCTGTTCTCACATTTATTTTATGCAACTACAATGACTGATTCCTGGATTATTTGTCAAGGCCAGTATACTTGAGCCAGATGAGTGCAAAAGTCAAAAAGCTTATACCCCCCCCAATCATCTGAGTTTTAATCCCGAAGACCGTAAGTGCCATATTTGGACCACTGTTTTCAAATCTTCCGACATTCTCTGTTGATTAATCAGAGGTAATTTTCAACAGTTTTTCCATTATATTATTAATCTTGTTTGATGGTCCTGCCAGTGTTTTTCTAGGCTTTTATCCACAAGAACTACAATTATGCCTTTGCTACATACAGAACCTTTCTGATGCCTCTACAGCAGACACATTTTGAAAACATTTTGGCAAAAGGAGTAATTGCTCAAAATGAGCAATTTCTCAATTTGTCACAATGTTTTCAAGTTTATTCAATAATTGTTCATTTATTTATAGAGTTTCAATATTTTTGACTTAATGTTTTCAAAGTCAAATTGTATGTGGGAAAGGCTTAGACTGATTTATTCTTATAAGCAACAGAATAAGGCCTCCAAACATAGGATGTCACGCTCTTTCCAACCTGCAGATGCATTTTGACGCAATAGCAATAGTGAGTAATTTCTTCTTTGGCCTCAATGTTTTCAACTTTATTTAACAATTAAGCTATCTTTTATGGAGATTTTTCAGGTTTTTGTCACTATGTTTTCAAAATGGTCTGCTGCAGATTTGTTGTATGTGGGAAAGGGTTAAGCTCTTTCTAACATAAAACATTAATCTGCTGCAGATAAAATAAGATATAACTAGAGATTGCTTTTTTGAAAAAGCGTTTGTCTCCCCCAATTGTGTGGTCGTAGGGGAGGAAAAGAAATGATGGAGATGAATTTTGTAGTTTTGGACTGGAGATGAAGTAACTGTGAATTTGAAGTTTGGCCTATTAACCTGTAGACAATAGTGGACATGTATTGCATAAGATGCACAAGATTAGTGGTTATTTTTTTAAGAATTATTGAGCGGAAACCATTTTTCAGGTCAAGGTGTCATGACCATCCTGTATACCAAGTATGAAGTTCCTGGGCCCAAGCAGTCTTCAGTTATTGAGCGGAAACCATTTTTCAGCCCAATGTCATCGTGACCTTGACCACTGTGACCTCGACCTTTGACCTCAAAATCAATAGGGGTCATTTGCTGGTAGTGACCAACCTGCACACCAAGTATGAAGTTCCTGGGCCCATTTTTCAGCCCAAGGTCACCATGACCTTGACCTTTGTCCTACTGACATCAAAACCAATAGGGGTCATCTACAGGTTAGGACCGACCTGCACACCAGGTATGAAGTTCCTGGGCATAAGCGTTCTTGAGTTATTGAGTAAAACACATTTTTCAGCTGAAGGTTACCGTGACCTTGACCTTTGACCTTGTGACCTCAAAATCAAACAAAATCAATAAGGGTCATCTACTTGTTAGGACCAACCTGCACACCAGGTATGAAATTCCTCGACATAAGAATTCTTTAGTTATTGAGCGGAAACCATTTTTCAGCTGAAGTTACCATGACCTTGACCTTTGACCTAGTGACCACAAAAGGGGTCATCTGTTGGTGGTGACCAACCTTCACACCAAGTATTACCTTCCATGGCCAAAGCATTCTAGTTATTAAGTAAAAACAATTTTTAAGCTCATTGTCACTGTGACCTTTCAGCTCAAGGTCACTGTGACCTTGACTTTAGATGTAATGACCCCCAAATCAATAGGGGTCTTCTACTAGGCATGGCCAACCTGCATACTAAGTATGGAGTTCCTCGGCCCAAGTGTTCTTCAATTATTGAGCGGAAACCATTTTTTACCTCACAAGGTCACCATGACCTTGACCTTTGACCTTCTGACATCAAAATCAATAGGGGTCAGCTACTGGTCATGACCAACTGCATATTAAGTATGAAGTTCCTACACCCAAGCGTTCTTCAGTTATTGAGCGGAAATAAGTGTGACAGACGGAAGGACGGAAGGAAGGAAGGACAAAACGGGCAAAAACAATATGTCGCCCCCATGTATGGGGGGAGACATAATATTGAAGATTACTGAAAACTTTCTGAGAATTTCCATGAGCAAATATTCCTTTTGCAAACATGTTGATGTCTGTTGCAGATGCGTCAAAATGCATATTGCATGCAGGAAAGGGTTAAATGAAGAAACCTGGCCTCTATCACTTTTGTTTTGTGAAATGGAAATTCACAATCCCTCTGGTAAGCTCAGGCAGTAACATTAAGGCCTATCAATCAAGCGTCATAAGTTTGAACTCTGGCCCTGAGCCATTCAAAAGTCATTGTGACTAGCACCATTCATCTTCCACCAATGGGCTTACAAGTCTATGTAGGAAGGCTGTCAATAATCTTGGAAGAATGTTGTGTGGAGTAATGGTGCAATAAAGCCAATATGGTAAGGTGAATGAGCTGCCATAATAAACTTAATAATGAGTAACTTGTTTTCCAGTATAATTTTTTCCTATTTAAAGCCCTGTGATAGGTTCAATATTCAATAGTGGCATATATGGTAAATCCATAAGAACCCTCGTTATCACAAACAGAATTAATGCACCTTTCAAACATACATTTAATCTGTAGCAGACGACTTCTAGGTAAAAATATCTAAAATCAATGTATGTTTACTGAATATAATAGAAAACATCAAGGCAAAAGGAGAAATTGATCATTATGTGCAATTTCTGTTTTTACTACTTTGCATTAAACTGCATCTGCAATTTGGAAAGCCTTTTACTGTTCAGTGCTATTATGTCTAGATGTCTGCTGATGATATGAGAGACTCACTGAAATCCTGCAGAGTTGTTTTTTAATGAGACAATGCACCAGTGTTAAATTCAGTGGCTTACCTATTGATATTATATGTCTAACCCTTTCCCACATACAGACACTTTCTGAATTTTCTGCATCAGCATACTTCAGAAGACATTGTGGCAATTTTTTTTATCAAAATGCCATAATATTTTCAACTCTATTAATTAACAAGAGGGCCATGATGGCCCTAGTTCGCTCACCTTAATTATACAATGTACTGCAATGCAAAACATATCAAGACAATTATTCTGAATGCAACCTCCAGTGTTAACAAGATTTTCCTTCATTTGACCTGGTGATCCATATTTTTTTTACCTGATATGACCTATATTGTAACATGGACTAGATATGCGGCCTCCAGAGTTTGAATAACATTTTACTTTATTGACCTTGTTTCTGACCCAATATGACCTATATTTGAACTTAACCTAGATATAATTCAGACAAACATTCTGACCAAATTTCAAGCTGCTGAAGCAAAAAATATCAAGCTTCTGAATAAAAAAATGCGGCATCCAAAGAATTAACAAGATTTTCCTTCAATTTGGCCTAGTTTTTAACCAAGGATGACCCATATTCGAACTTGGCTTAGATATCATTTAGATAAACATTCTCATCAAATGTCAAGCTGCTGTAGCAAAAAATGCGTCTTTTATATAGTTAACAAGATTTTTCTTCAATTTGGCCTAGTGACCTAGTTTCTGACCCAATATGACCAATATTCAAACTTGACCTAGATATCTTTAAGACAAACATTCTGACAAAATGTTAAACTTCTGAAGCAAAAAAATGCGGCCTCTAGAGTGTTAACAAGATTTTCCTTCAACTTGACCTAGTGACCTACTTTTTGACCCAACATGACTAAACTTGACTTACATATCACCAAGACAAACATTCTGATAAAATTTCATCATGCTCAAGTTAAAAATGCAGTATCCAGAGTGTTAACAAGATTTTCCTTCAATTTGGCCTAGTGACCTAGTTTTTTAACCTGGCATGACCCATATACAAACTTGGTCTAGATATCATTTAGATAAACATTCTGACAAAATTTCAAGCTGCTGCAGCCAAAAAAGCGGCTTCTACAGAGTTAACAAGATTTTCCTTCAATTTGACCTAGTGACCTAGATTCTTACCCAATATGACCCATATTTAAACTTGACCTAGAAATTTTTAAGACAAACATTCTGACAAAATTTCAAACTGCTGAAACAAAAATTGCGGCCTTTAGGGTGTTAACACGATTTTCCATCAATTTGACCTATTGACCTAGTTTTTGACCCAACATGACCCATGTTCGAACTTGACCTACATATCATCAAGACAAACGTTCTGATAAAGTTTCAACATGCTCAAGTTGAAAATGTGGCCTCCAGAGTGTTAACAAGATTTCCCTTCAATTTGACCTAGTGACTTAGTTTTTGACCTCATATGGCTAAGTTTCGAACTTGTCCAAGATTTGATAGAGATGAATGTTCTGATAAACTTTCATGACGATTCGATGCAAATTCTAGCCTGTAGAGTGTTAACAAGCCCAAATGTTGACGACAGACGACGCACGGACGCCGGACAAAATGTGATCACAATAGCTCACCTTGCACTTCGTGCATACACTTCGTGCATAGGTGAGCTAAAAAAAACCTTCAATTATAGAAATTAATCTTATTATTGCCTAGATGTTTCCAAAATCGTCTGCAGCAGATTTGATGTATGTGGGTAAGGTTTATAGTCATCTACAAGCACTTGAAACATCTGGTAAAATTGGAAGTTTGTTACAGAATTGTAAACATTGTCAACTTATGGAAAAGTGTTTTACTTGTTTAGAGCAATTTCAAACTTTTGCGACAATGTTTTCAACTCTAATCATAAGTTATACATTTATTTCTGAGATTTTCCATATTTTAGCCTAGTTGAAATTGTTTTTAAAGTCGTCTGCTGCAGGCTTGTTGTACCTGTGAAAGGGGTTTGTCAGTTAAAACCCCTCCAGGGAAGGTTAACAACAATTGGTACATCACTGCTTGAGAGGTACTGGTTTTTTCATTGGAAACAAGTGCAATGTTGGAGATAAGATTTTTCATTAAGTATTATCCTGGTTATTCATTTCTTTTCCAAGCTTATTTATAGTTTACATGTTAACCATGACGCATCTGCAGCAGACAACTTTCTAAAACACTGAGGCAAAAGATTTAGAAATTTCCCCTTTTGGCGCAATGTTTTCACCACTATTCAATAATTACACTTCCATTAATAGATGTTGTTTGAGTTTTTGCCAAGATGCTTTCAATGTCATCTGCTGTAAAATTGCTGTATGTGGGAAAGAGTTAACAGTTTCCTGGAATAAAAGTCTGGAAAGCAATTGGTGTACACCTATAGTTTAACCCTTTCAAACTTATAGACGCATTTTGACACATCTGCAACAGGTGACTTTTGAAATATCGTGACAAAAGGAGAAATTCACTTTTTTCAGTAATTATACCTACAATTATAGAGATTTTCCATATTTTTGCGTAGATATTTTCAAAGTCGTCTGCTGCAGATTTGCTGTATGTGGAAAAGGATTAAACCCTTTCCCATATACAAGAAATTTGTAGCAGAGGACTTGAATTTTGTTTGTCTGTTTGTTTATATGGTATTTTGCACTACTTTCAACAATTTTTCCAGGCATTCCTGGGTAGGTTACCAATACACCAGTGAGTCAGTCTAAAGCAGCTAACCCAACAATCCTGAGCGGCAAGGTAAAAACCTATTACTACTATTTTCCAAGTCTTTGGTATGACCCTGCAGGGGATCGAACCTGTGACCTCCCACACCCTAGGCTGACACTGTATACCACTACGCCACCAAGGCAATTATACGAAGACAAAACTTTGAAAACATCTAAGCCAAAACATGGAAATTCTCAACAAATGAAACTATTACACTTTCATATTTATCATTCTATATATATTAACTAGATTGCTTTTTTGAAAAAGGGCTCGTCTCCCCATTTGTGTGGTCGTAGGGGAGGAAAACAAATGATGGAGATGAATTTTGTAGTTTTGGACTGGAGATGAAGCAAATCATTTTTCAGCTGAAGGTTACCATGACCTTGACCTTTGAGCTAGTGACCTCAAAATCAATAGGGGTCATCTACTGGTGGTGACCAACCTGCACACCAAGTATTTACTTCCATGGCCAAAGCATTCTCAGTTATTAAGCAAAAACAATGTTTCAGCTCATTGTTACTGTGACCTTGACCTTTGACATTGTGACCTCAAAATCAAACAAAAAATCAATAAGGGTCATCTACTTGTTAGGATCAACCTGCACACCAGGTATGAAGTTCCTCGACATAAGCATTCTTTAGTTATTGAGCGGAAACCATTTTTCAGCTGAAGGTAACCATGACCTTGACCTTTAACATAGTGACCTTAAAATCAGTAGGGGTCATCTGCTGGTGATGACCAACCTGCACACAAAGTATTAACTTCCATGGCCAAAGCATTCTACAGTTATTAAGCAAAAACAATGTTTCAGCTCATTGTCACTGTGACCTTGCCTTTGACCTCAAAATCAAACAAAATCAATAGGGGTCTTATACTGGGCATGGCCAACCTGCATACCAAGTATGGGGTTTCTCGGCCCAAGCGTTCTTCAGTTGTTGAGCGGAAACCATTTTTTACCTCACAAGGTCACCATGACCTTGACCTTTGCCCTGCTGACATCAAAATCAATAGGGGTTATCTACTGGTCATGAGCAACCTGCATACCAAGTATGAAGTTCCTACGCCCAAGCATTATTCAGTTATTGAGTGGAAACAAGTGTGCTAGACTTGACTTGACCACTGTGACCTTGACCTTTGACCTAGTGATCTTAAAATTAATAGGGATCATTTGCTGGTGGTGACCAACTTGCACAAGTATGAAGTTCCTGGGCCCAAGCAAAAACAATTTTTCAGCTCATTGCCACTGTGACCTTTCAGCTCAAGGTCACTGTGACCTTGACTTTAGACGTACTGACCTCAAAATCAATAGGGGTCTTCTACTGGGCATGGCCAACCTGCATACCAAGTAGGGAGTTCCTCGGCCTAAGCATTCTTCAGATATTGAGCGGAAACCAATTTTTACCTCACAAGGTCATCATGACCTTGACCTTTGACCTTCTGTTATCAAAATCAATAGAGGTCAGCTACTGGTCATGACCAACTTGCATACCAAGTATGAAGTTCCTATGCCCAAGCGTTCTTCAGTTATTGAGCAGAAACAAGTGTGACAGACAGAAGGACGAACGGAATGAGCATAAACAATATGTCACCCCAATGTATGGGGGAGACATAAATAAAACGTTGGTGGTTTTGTTTTCATACATATTATATGATTTGTATAATACCTGTGGCTGTCGGCCTTTATATATAAAATCCATTATCGTACTTTGACAAGAGATTTGACAATTTTCTTACTGTATGTCAGAACTCAAATTAAGCTCAACCCTTTCCCTATATTACAATAAATTTGCAGCAGACAGCTTTGAAAACATTAAGTCAAAACTATGGAAACTTTCTATAAATAAAAGAACAATCATTGAATAAAGTTGAAAATATTGTGCCAAAAGGTAGAATCGATCATTATGAGCATTTTTTTCCTTTTGCCACAATGCTCTCAAAGAGCGTCTGATTCAGAACTGTCAGAAAGCGCCTAAATGTGGGAAATGGTTAACCCTGTCTCATCTGTAGATCACAACATTGAAATTTAACATCTAGGTATAAATATAGGAACACTCTATAAGTGAAAGTATAATTACTGAATAGTTTGTTGAATAAAGCTGAAAACATTATGATAACATTATTAGTAATTAGTTCTTTATTTACAGTGTTTTGTAAGGTGGTTGACGCAGATAATTCAAGATGCTTCTGCATTATAGCGAAAATTGAATTGTTCAGAAAAGTTACAAGTCTACTTCTCCGAGTCATCTTGTTTCATTGACCTTGAAATATCTTGTATTTTTCATCTTGTGCTGCCTGAATGCACTTCAAACAGAAAGTGACCTTGACCTTCCTGCCATTAAAATTAGAGATTGCCAGAATTTGACAGATAATAGATTATTCTGTGTGAGTCATTTAATAACCGAATATTTCCATTATCAAGAACTATCCCAGATTAAATGCTTAACTTGATAATATAACTACAGCATTGTCTGCTATTAAAATATCGAAGGAAAGTTGTAACAAAGGCAAAATAGATAGCAAGCCTTGATACCCAGTATATTGTGCTCACATATTCTCTGTTTTTAGATCCTTTGACATTGAAGTGTGACCTAGACATTGAGTTTCTGTCGCGGGACTTGATTTTCTCCGATGTCAACAATATTTCAGTTATATCCTTGGTTATATATGCATGGGTAAGTTACCTAAGTTGATGGTCAATTCATCCTACTTTGGAATTTGGAAGTTATAGCCAGGATACTTAGGCTCTGACAGATGTGACTAAATTGTCTTATGTCGATGAAAATATTTTTTTATCTGATATAACTAATTAGTAGGAGTCTATTTAATGATTGCATAATGATCATTGTAATTAATTTTTTTCAGCTTGAACAACTTTCAAACATGAACTAAACTTGACGGAAATTAATTTTCTGATGAATTTTCATAAAGATTTGATGACAAATGTGGCCTCTGGAAAGGTCGAGAACTTGACCTGGTGACCTAATTTAGAGCATGACAGAAATTTAATTAAGACAAGAGCGACGCAAGCGAGCACCAACGCTTGTCTGCTTTTTTCTAAGTCGAAAAAGTGGCATAACTGAATAGTTATTAAAGCCAAATATATGTGACTTGGTATAGACATGTGTATTGTTCCTAGGAACATGTGTACCAAGCTTCATCTGAAATTATTGAATGGTTTTTGAGTTATGAGGTAAGGTTAAAGTTTTGTGATGACGACACCAAGGGTATCACAATACCCCGACATTTTTTCTTCGAAAAACAGACGAGCTAATAAATGATCTGATAAATTTCCATGAAGATTGGAAATAAAATGTGGCCTCTGGATGTTCTAAGGATAATAAGATAATTAAACCATTGACTTATTGGGGATAACTAATCATGAACTAAATCGGAATTGTTTAAGGGTTTTTCTCCCTTTCCATGTTATTAAAATGATATACAGTACATAAACAATATAAATTAAATTGTACATCACTCTAATGTTTTTGGGCAATCTACTGTAAGTGAAATAGTTTGAATCAAATTCATTGAACAACACATTAGATATGGCTTTATACGGATGGTAAGATAGACACCACCAAACCAATATCCCATCCGCTTTTGGCAGTGGATAAAAAATATAAACTTTTGAAACAAACGGTACATAATCGTCCTATATCGCTCACCTGATTTAATAAAACTAAAATGTTTTCAATGCTCTGTAACTTACAATATATAAGGAAAACGAGTGCTGCCCTCTGATGGCCATGTTTTTCAAACGATAAGAATAATTTGAACAATCATAGAAGATTGTCATCCATGAACATTTTTGCCAAACTAAATCAGACCAGTGCCTTTGTACAAGAATATAGTTTAAGCTTTCACTACATGTATATATTCATATAAGGGAAAAAAGCCCCACCCCCTGGTGGACATGTTTTTCAATGGATCGGAATAATTTGAACAATATTGTTAGAGGGTCATCCAAAGAACAATTGTTTCAAATTATTTTCAAATAGGGCCAAACCGTTTGGACAAGAAGATATTTTAAGTTTTGACTATATATACATATAAGGAAAACAAGCCCTGCCCCCTGGTGGTCTTGTTATTCAACGGATCAGAATCATTTCAACAGCTTGGTAGAGGGTCACCAAAGGAACATTTGTATTTAATTGTTTTCTAATCAGGACTTTTGGTCAAGAAGATTTTTTAAGTCTTCACTATGTAATATGTATATATATACATGTAATAGGAAAACAAGCTCTGCCTCTGACGGTCAAGTTTTTCAATGGATTAGAATAATTTGAACAACCTTAGAAGAGGGTCACCCAAGGAACTTTTGTACAAAATAATTTTCAAATTGGGCCTGTACTTTTGAAGAAGAATTATTTTAAATGGAGAGTGATCACAATAGCTCACCCAGCACTTAGGGCTCAATCAGCTGAGCTAAAAATGAAATTGTTAATTTTAAGGAAATTTCTCATTTTCCAACATTGGTTTCCAATGTTGTCTGCTACAAAATAGTAAGAATAATGTGTTTCATGAAAAAGATTAAATATTGTAAAAACATGGCTCTCAGCTTTCCTATAATATTTCAAGTCATCTGAAACAGAGATATCAAATGACATTGGTACCAGGAAAAGGTTTAACCCTTTACCACATGCATACACTTTCTGATTCCTCTACAGCAGACAACTTTTGAAAACATTGTGGCAAAAGGTAACATTGCTTATGATGAGTAATTTCTCCTTTGGCCACAATGTTTTCAACTCTATTCAATAGTTTTGCATTCATTTATAGAGGTTTTCCACATTTTCATCTAGACGTTTTTTAAGTTGTCTGCTTCAGATTTGTTGTATGTCGAAAAGGATTAAGAATGCTATTGATGGTGTATTTTGTTCTCGATGAAATAAACAAGTGTTCACCTGACTGCCACATTCACTTAATGACTGATATATTCCAAACCATGCATGCTTCCAAACTGACAGATGCAAAATGTAATGCTTTCATGCATATCAGAACAGGTTTTGTGGGTTTCAACTGGGGTCTTAACCCTTTCCCACATACAGCAAATGTGCAGCAGATGACTTTGAAAACATCTAGGCAAAAACATGGAAAATCGTCATAAATTATAATTACTGAAAAAAAGTTGAAAACATTGTGGCAAAAGGAGAAATTGCACGTTTCTTCTTGTCACAATGTTTTCATAAATCATCTGCTGCAAAGGCGTCAGAAAGCGTGTATATGTGGGAACGAATTATGCATATAAGAATAGGTTTTGTGGATTCCAACTGGGACTTAATAAAACAGTTATATTTTAGATTGAAGTATCTTTTATAACCACAATCACCTCCTCGGTGAAGGAGGTAGTTAGTTTGATCCTCGGACAGGTCATACTTAAAACTTTAAAAATAGTAAAACAGCTTTCCCTCCTTGGAAGAAAGCAAGAGGGTCAAGATTGCCCTAAATCGATCAACTGAGTGATAGTATAGTAGCAAATCAGTAAATGCTAATATCAGGGAAAATTTGATTAAGAGAGGGAATGAAACTGCAAAACAACTGACACTGTAAATGTGTAAATTATGGAACAGCTTAAGAAATGGTAATTTATAATAATGCATTACACCTTTGAACAATTTGAAAGAGGACCGCCAAATGAACATTCCGGTGGAGTTTGGTTGATATTATGGCCTACCAAAGGAACAATCCGGTGGAATTTGGTTGAAATAGCCCCAATGGTTTAGGAGTAGATGATGTTGAAGCTATAAACGATCACCTTACTCCTTTTCTGATGCTGTCAGTCTTTTTCAAGCAGTAAATATGACTAGAACAATTGTTGTAGTGGGTCATCCAAGGAACATTTCTACCAAATTATATTGGATCCGAAGAGCTGATTCAGATCAGAACTGTTTTTAAAGATTGGGCATTTTCCACCCTCTCTGAGGCTGTGGTAACCAAAATTCTCCATAGAATTTTATTATTTGAACAATTTTTAAGAGGACCACATAAGGAACATTCTTGTCAAGTTTGGTTGGAATTGGTCCAGTGGTTAATGAGGAAACGTTGTTTAAAGTTTAAAGACAGAGAGCGATCAGAATAGATCACGTTTAATTAGACTTTGGCTCAGGTGATCTTAAAATTGCTTACCTGATGAGCAATTTCCAATTTTGTCACAATGTTTTCAACTGTTTTCAATAATTACACTTTCATTTATAGAGATTTATTATACCTCACATGACTTTGTAATGTTAAATTCTCATATACTCATCATAGGCAATTTCTTACTGTCTCATGCTAGCAGTACGTTTTGACCGGTTAACAGTATACTGTTACATGGCATGCGCATTAAAATGTTGATAATGCATGTGCATGACGTCATTTCAAACAATAACGTCACCTTTTAGACGCGCGTGCCATGTAACATTGTAGTAGATCTACCCATGTCTACCTCCCCTACAAAGGTACAGAATAAATTGAATAAACCTGTAATTTTGTTTGGTATAACAAAATAAATATTGCATGGCTTCCAGTGTGACAGTGCATATTGTCAACATTCAGGTAAATACTGTTAACCTCGACTTCGCTTCGGTTAACAGTATTTTTCCTCATGTTGACAATATGTACTCCGCTGTCACACTGGAAGCCATGCAATATTTATATATTGACATACTTTGGGCCAGACATTTTCAAATTCATCTTCTGCATATTTTTTGTAAGTCGGAAAGGGTAATATCTTCTTGGAAGATCATCTTATTATAGGAAATACAAATAAATTTCAGGC
The DNA here is from genome assembly GCA_031761405.1 of Serripes groenlandicus. Taxonomy (NCBI): domain Eukaryota; kingdom Metazoa; phylum Mollusca; class Bivalvia; order Cardiida; family Cardiidae; genus Serripes; species Serripes groenlandicus. The sequence goes on from JASEVX010000010.1 coordinate 67,430,044, forward strand.
AGATATATTTAAACCTTATTGTACCTTAATGCAGAAAACATTTATTGCATCTACAGAAGACACGTTCAATTGAATGAACTCAGTAAGGTGTCCTAAGTATAATCTTTCTCAGGGAGAAGGTTAAAACTTTGAAGAGTTGAATAACAAACATTAGATAATGAATGGATTAACCCTTTCCCTCATACGACAATTATGCAGTAGACGACTTTGGACATATTTTGTCAAAATTAGGAAAATCTCTATAATTGAATGGATAACCTATGACTAAACGTGGAAAACATTGTGGCAAAAGGAGAAATTGCTCGTTTTGAGCAATTTCGTCTTTTGTCACTATGTTCTCAAAAAGTCGTCTGCTGATAGAGGCGTTAGAAAGCGTTTATATGAGGAAAAGGGTTAAAATGATTTACTCATGAACATTTACAGTGATTAATTGAACTGAATCTACAGTGATTAATTGAATGGAATGGTTCAAACAGATTCCATTGACTAAATAATTCTATGCTCTATTGTAATCCATTTTCTTTACTTGTGATGTAGAAGGAATAGTAAATCAAATCCCTTACTACATTGTTATAATCTTTCATTTGTTATTAGTCTTTTCAAGCATGAATCCGGTTAATCCTTTGCCACATACAACAAATCTGCAGAAGATGACTTTAATAGCATCTAGGCAAAAATATGAGGAACATCTATGAATCAAAGTGAAATTATTGAATAGAGTTGAAAATGTTGTGGCAAAAGGAAAAATTGCTCATTTTGAATGGGTGAAAAAGTTAAAGCATTATTCCTTTTCAACTCACAATAAGTATTAAGTTAATTTTCATCGACCATCCGAATCATTCGGGAAGTATTCGGGAAGCAATTTAGGAGTATACGGCATGTACAGAAAACGTTCGGGAAACATGCGTCTAGTTCTTGGTGCATTAGGAATGAACATTTGGAGGTGTTGGATTTCATATGCTTTCTGAACACACCGAATGGGCCTAGAATATGACGAACGCTTTCCAAACGTTTTCAGTATCCTTTCCAGATTTTTTTTCATTTATGTCGCCGAATGTATAACGAATAGCCAGAACCCTTTCAGAAAATTATCCAGAGTATGTTCCAGATGCTTTCCGAACAGCCCAAATGGATATAAAACATGACGAACCCTCGAACCCTTTCAGAATGAATGCGGAAAGAGTTTGGTTCATTCTAGGTCGATTCGCCGTATTCTGAAAGCATTCTGAAAGCATACAGAAAACATTCAGAAAACAAACGGTACATTGGGGAAAACATATTCGGAGGGACATTCAAAGTTTAAAAAATCGCGCCACTTTCGTATACGGAAAACAAACGGAACGGCATTAGGCCCAATGTGATCGCCCCATAAGGAACTTTCCTACAAAAATATTTGAAATTGGTCATTGGTTTAGGACAATAAGTTATTTGAAGAAAAATATAAACAAACAGGTGAATGATGTGCATTGCTAAATGCACTGCTAAATGCAAATACACGTAGCTTACTCTGAGCAATTCACGTTCAGGTGACGTAAAAAGGATTGTATAATTAGTCTAAGGATGAAACCAGAGACAGAACTTTATAATTCAGTCATGATATATGTTTGTTTTTTTAAATATTTTGAAGTGACACTTTAGACAGGTCCGGGCGTTCATCACATTAACCCTTTCCCTCATATAGACACTTTCTGACGCCTCTGCAGCATACAGCTTTTTGAAAAACATAGTGACAAAAGGAGAAATTGCTCAAAACAAGCATTTTCTCCATTTGCCTCAATGTTTTTCCACTTTTAGTCATCATAAGGTTATCCATTCAATTATAGAGATTTTCTTTTTTTTGACAAAATATGCTCAAAGTCGTCTGCTGCAGAATTGTTGTATGAGGGAAAGGGTTAAATATATAAATGCTAGTGTGATTATTAACCCTTTCCCTCATATGACAATTCTTAAGCAGACGACATTAAACATATTTTGTCAAAATATGGAAAATCTCTTTAATTGAATGGATAACCTATGACTGAAAGTGGAAAACATTTTGGCAAAGGGAAAAATTGCTCGTTTTGAGCAATTTCTTCTTTTGTCACTAGCAGTCTGCTGCAGAAGCGTCAGAAAGCGCCTCTATGAGGGAAAGGGTTATATAGAGTTATATAGAGTTGAAATGATTGTGGCAAATAGACAAGTTGCTCGTTATGATTTCAAAAGTCGTCTACTGCAGGTGCATCAGAAAGTGTCTATATGTGGGCAAGGGTTGATATTTCAAAATAACAATTGGGTGGTCTTTCTTCAGACCATTCGACACAAGTACTGGATACTATCTTTTTTTCAGTCTGAGATCGAGAAAGGGTCATCAAATATTGACAATTGCAGCTATTTATGCAGCACTGCATGATGTTTAAAAACATTGTGGCAAATGGAGGAATTTCTCATAATGAGCACTTTCTCCTTTGTGCGAATATTTTCCACATTTTTTAAAATTATACAGACAGACTTGTCTAAGGCAACTCTCCGGAGGAATGTCAAAGTTTGGCTGCTCTAAACAGGTGGCTTCTTAATATATTATGTTTAATAAGTCATATATATAAGACAGTGTCTTATGGTAAACTTTCAATTGGCTGCTTAACCTTTTCCAACAAATCTGCGGCAGACGACTTTGAACACATCTAGGCAAAACTTTGTAAAATCATTTTAAATGAAAGTGTGGTTACTAAAAAAGGTTGAAAACATTGTGGCAAAAGGAGTAACAATTTCAATTTTTGCGACAATGTTTTCTAAAGTCGTCTGCTGCAAATGCGTCAAAATAAGTCAACAGGTGGAATAGGGTTAAAACAAGTTGGATACACAACTTGGGTGGTTCCTTGACACTTTCCCACATACAAACAATCTGCAGCAGGCAACTTTAAAACATCTTGACAAAAATATCTAAAATATCTAAAATTGAAACTCTTATTATTGAATCGAGTTCAACATTTTGTGGCAAAAGGAGAACTTGCTCATAATAAGCAATTTTGACACTTTTTTTACAAAACGTGTCTGTTGCAGATGCGTCAAAGTGCATCTGCAAGTAACTGAAAAGGGATATAACAGGGAATCAGGTTAATTTATCAGTTAAAAATACCCCCGTATTTTGTAACTGAGATGCTATTTGAAACCTTCCATTAATGCATGCACTCATTTTATTGGACAATATAAATTCTTAAACTCCAATGAAATCTTAGATATCTTGACATTCTTATCACAGGAACACTTTCTTTTTTCAATCTTTAACCATATACAACAAATCTGCAGCAGATGACTTTAATAATCTCTATGCAAAATCTCTATGATTAACCCTTTCCCTCATACGACAATTCTGCAGCAGACGACTTTGAACGTATTTTGTCAAAACATCTCCATAAATGAATGGATAACCTATGACTAAAAGAGGAAAACATTGTGGCAAAAAGAGAAATTGCACGTTTTGTGCAATTTCTTCTTTTGTCACTATGTTTCCAAAAAGCCGTCTGCTACAGAGGCGTCAGAAGGCGTTTATATAAGGTTAAAGTATTGTTATTCAAATGAGTTCAAAACAAAGTGGCGAAATGAGAAATCGCTCATTATGAGCAATTCTCCTTTCGCCACAGTGATTCAAAAGTCGTCTGCTGCATCAAAACGTGTTTACACGTGGGAAAGGGTTAATCTGCACTGTAAACCCTCTTTACTGGTACAGATTACGTTTTGATGCATTTTTACCAGCCACATTTTGAAACATTGAAAAATTGCTCAGAAATTGCACTCTCCTTTTCCTACAAACCCAAAACTAAGTATCATAACTTTATTTTTTTAACTCAGAATGTAAGGATTTTTCCAATGTTTCTAAACAGACCTCGGTAAAATATGATATGACATTAGATATGACCTTGACCTTTGACATAGGTCGGTTAAAAGGGAACCTGTCCAAGACCTCTTGAGCAATGATGTCATTTTATAAGGACGTAATTTAAGTCACTGTGACCTTGAACCAATATGACATTAGATATGACCTTGACCTTTGACATAGGTTGGTTAAAAGGGAACCTGTCCAAGACCTCTTGAGCAATGATGTCATTTCATAAGGACGTAATTTAAGTCACTGTGACCTTGAACTTTGACCTAGTAGGTCTGTGAAGCGCGAACTCGAACTCTCTTAAAAACTGAACTTGTGTATGAAGTATGTAGAAGTTTCATCCACAAATGAAAGTGCTAGAACGATAACATTGTTTTGTACTCCCCTGCGAAATGAAATTCATGAAATCATGAATTTTTCATACCTTTTAAGGATTGTTCATGAACCACTCTTTATCAATTCTTGAGTTGTGTTCATGAACTTATGGACATGAACAGTCCTTGAAGTCTTTTCTTGAACAGTTCATGAATAGTTGAAGCCCAATTTGATTGATTCAAGAAAATGTCAAAGTTCTTAAATATGTTCATAAACTGGCATGAATGGTTCAAGAACAGTTGAAGAATATTTAAAGTTCTTAAAATGTTCATGAGTTCACTTCAATACCGGTTTAAGAACAATTGAAGAGTTTGTTGAGTTCTTAAAACGTGCATGAATTGACTTCAATACTGGTTTAAGAACAGTTGAAGAATTTGTTGAGTTCTTAAAAGGTGCATGAATTGACTTCAATAATGGTTCAAGGACAGTTGAAGGAAAATTATATTCTTAAAACATCCATGAAATCAACCCTTTGAAAGTTTCAAGAAAAATTGAAGGAAATGTTCAATTGTTATAAATTGTAAAACATTCATGAAATGCCAGCCATGTATATATATAATTAATCCATTAATCACATAATTTACAGTAACTATCTGGCAGTATAATAACTGCAAGCCTGCTAATTATATATAGTTTCAATATACCACTGTGACTAGTTAATTATATTAAACAGTAACCATCACTGATTTTAAAATAATATTTTTACTCAGTTAATTTAATTAAATTAGAATCTACAATGACTTTTTAATTTAGTGTGAAACCAGTGGAATAACCAAAACAAGAGGGCCATGATGGCCCTGGATCGCTCACCTTAATTATACAATGTACTGCAATGCAAAACACATCAAGACAATTATTCTGAATGCAACCTCTACAGTGTTAACAATCTTTTCCTTCATTTGGTCTAGTGATCTATATTTTTTTACCTGATATGACCCATATTCCAACATGGACTAGATATCATCAAGACAACATTCTGACAAAGTTTCAACTTGCTCAAAACATTCTGACCAAATTCCAAGCTGCTGAAGCAAAAAATATGGCATCCAAAGTGTTCACAAGATTGTCCTTCAATTTGGTCTAGTGACCTAGTTTTTGACTCAGCATGACCCATATTCAAACTTGGCCTACATATTATCAAGAAAAACATTCTAATTAAGTTTCATCATGCTGAAATTAAAAATGCAGTATCCAGAGTGTTAACAAGATTACCTTTCAATTTGGCTTAGTGACCTAGTTTTTAACTCGGCATGACCCATATCCGAACTTGGCCTAGATATCATTTAGACAAACATTCTGACCAAATTTCAAGCTGCTGAAGCAAAGAATGTGGCATCCAAAGTGTTCACAAGATTTTCCTTCAATTTGACCTAGTGACCTAGTTTTTGACCCGGCATGACCCATATTCGAACTTGGCCTAGATATCATTCAGCTCAACATTCTGAACAAATTTCAAGCCGCTGAAGCAAAACATGTTGCTTCTACAGAGTTAACAAGATTTTCCCTCAATTTGGCCTAATGACCTAGTTTCTGATCCAATATGACCCATATTTGAACTTGACCTAGATATCTTTAAGACAAACATTCTGACAAAATTTCAAGCTGCTAAAGCAAAACATGGATCATCCAAAGTGATAACTAGATTTTCCTTCAATTTGGCCTAGTGACCTAGTTTTTGACCCGGCATAACCCATATTCGAACTTGACCTAGATATTTTTAAGACAAACATTCTGACAAAATTTCAAACTGCTGAAGCAAAAATTGCGGCCTCTGGAGTGTTAACAAGATTTTCCTTCAATTTGACCTAGTGACCTTCTTTTTGACCTGACGTGACCCATGTTCGAACTTGACCTACATATCATCAAGACAAACATTCTGATAAAGTTTCAACATGCTAAAGTTGAAAATGTGGCCTCAAGAGGGTTAACAAGATTTCCCTTCAATTCGACCTAGTGACCTAGTTTTTGACCTCATATGGCCCAGTTTCGAACTTGTCCAAGATTTTATGGAGATGAACGTTCTGATAAACTTTCATGAAGATTGGATGCAAAATGTAGCCCATAGAGTGTTAACAAGCTCAAATGTTGACGATGGACGACGGACGACGGACGGACGCCGGACAAAATGTGATCACAATAGCTCACCTTGCACTTCGTGCATAGGTGAGCTAAAAACACAACTTGACTTCAATTTGAAATATACCAAGGGAGTTAACTCTAGCATAAAATACAGGAACTCTTCAATAAGAAGAAAGTAATGTTTACTACTTCCTTTACATATTTTGGTGGGAGAAATATGTTGTGGTTCAAAGGCACAGAGACGAATTTTGTAATTTCTTATGAACAACTTGATGGGCACATTTGATAAATGTCTTAAATGTTACATTATAAATTAAATTATCAAATTGTATTGTGCTATGTCATAAAACAACATGTTATATTGGTGATTTATTAATGTATTGCATTGCCACATTTGGAAGAAGCCATGTCTTCATGTAAAAATATTTTTATAGAATTCTGGTTCAACTATGTTTCAATTAACCAGAATATTTTCTGTACAAAATCTGCACAGACTTTCTGTATTTTCTTCTGTACAGAATCTGGTTCCAGTCCACCCAGACTATTTGGTACAGGTTACCATTGTACATTCCCCTTTCAGAATTGTTTACAGAATTACATTCCAGAACTGTTCAAAGACAATTCAAGATTTGCCTGTCTTAAATGGTTTATGAACTTTTCCAGAATTTCAAGACATGAACAGTTCATTTCCAGAACATGAAGTTAAAATGAGACTATAAAGTTATATAGAAGAAATTTCATGAACAGTTCATGAATCAAGTATTCATGAACTGTGTATAACATATCTTGTCCTTAAATGATTCATATATAATTCATGAACTATTTAAGAGAGTTTGGCAGTGAAAAGTCTATGAAATAACCTTCAATGTATTTCACGGACAGTTCATGAACCATGCATAGTTCACGAACTGCTACATCATGAACATTTTAAGGATAAATCCCATTTTAACTTCAAGGACTTTAATGAATTTTTCATGAAATCTGAACATGAACAGTTCATGAATACTTCATGAATAATTCATGAACTGTAACTGTTCATTTCACAGGGGCTGACTTAATTATGTCACTGTGACCTTGAGCCTTGACCAAAATTGGTGAAATGCGAACTCATCCTAGGGAGGAAGCTTGCGAATATAAGTATTTAAATTATAACAATAAGATAAGAAATTTAATAAGAAATGAAGTTGCTAGAGCGTTGGGACACTAATATAGTCACTGTGACCTTGACCTTTGACATACATTAGTAAAACATGAACTTGTACAGGAGGCGATGCTTATGAAGATAGTTCTTTATGTGTGAAGTTTCATATCAAGCGGATAAGAAATCAAGTTGCTAGAGTGATGACATAGATGGGACACATACATACTTACATACTTACGATCACCATATATATACTTGAAATGGTACATAAAAAATAGCTCATCACAAGCAATTTTCCAATTCCCCCCAATGTTTTTCAGGGTCAACTTCTGCAGAGGTATCAAATGTTGTCTATATCAGGAAAATGGTTAATGATGTCAACCATGTTTGTTTCTTTTCCGTAAATATCTGCCGAAATTTGAACATCCGCAAATGATCAGCATGTCTGGTAAAACAGTTTAAAAGATCTTCATTGCCAAAGATGTAAAAACAAAATGTTCATTATGCGTAGCTTCTGAAATTATCTGTCAAATAGTGGTTTGGGAAACACAAGTGTATTTTTGTGGTAAAGCTGCAATTATATTGCAGTGAATCCTAATGTTCCTCCAACACCAACTTCAAGATTACTAAATGGAACAAAGAGAGAATTTCCTTTAAATGTTGTCTACTTTGAAATTATTATTAACTGGAGTTTTATGCTGCTTCAGCATTATAATTTCAGTTATTTTTAGATAAACAAACCAGTACAAGGCTAGGAAATTTACCTTGCCCTACGATACTCAACCATAACTTGGTATTGAACCAAAGGTGCCTAGTTTCAAATCCCACACACTTAGCAGAGTCATGCGCCTACTTTGAAAATTGCCTGTTTGTAAAATTTTAACATTTATACTTTTTCCCACTTTGTATTCACAAGACTTCTGCTGAAAAATATCAAAGAAGTCTATATCATGGAATGGGTTCAATATATTTGTTGGTTTAAACTTGTATATTTTGCTTCAATTGTGAAATGGGAAACCCTTTCCCTCATACGACAATTCTGCAGCAGAGGACTTTAAACGTATTTTGTCAAAACATGGAAAATCTCCATAATTGAATGGATAAACTATGACTAAAAGTGGTAAACATTGTGTCAAAAGGAGAAATTGCACGTTTTGTGCAATTTCTTCTATTGTCACTATGTTTTCAAAAAGCTGTCTGCTGCAGAGGCGTCATAAAGCGTCTATATGAGGGAAAGGGTTAAGCTTATATCAATCATGCTCGATGTCTGCTTCATGGGGCGAGTTCATATGGGATCCGAGAACAGCCCGAGTGCACTCGGAATCCATTTGAACGGTGATACTTTTAACCTTAGTGACGTCATTTTGACCTTTTGACCCGAATCCGAGTACCCCACCTCAAGCCTGGGGTTACTAGCATTTCAAAATGGCGACCAACGATGTTTACTACTCATTCGGAATACCTCGGTGATAAATGCTTCATCAATGGATGATGAAGGATTACGGAATTACCCGAGAGTTCCGAATGGTTTACTACTAAGACGAGGAAACACCGTTCAGATGGAAAGCATTAGTGTGCATGTTTTTCTGAATTTATATTTAGACATGACGTCAGTTCTCTATCCTAGAGAAGCCCATCTGAACTCGCCCATGGAGACGTAACCAATACTTGTGCAGTTAATGGGGAATTATACCAAAGGCAGTCGGCTCATCACAGTATTTGACTTGGGACCTTTGGTACGTGAGGACGATACTCTACAGGTGCACCACTGTTTTCCATATATATTTGTTGAAAATCTCTTCAAATGAAAGTGTTATGAAGGAACAGGTTTGAAAACAATGTGGAATATGGAGAATTGATCATGATGAGCAATTTCTCCATTTACTGCAATGTTTTCAAAAGCCTTTTTCTGAAGATGCATTAAAATGCATCTTCAATTTGGAAAGGCTTAAAATAATTTACCAGGAAATAAAGCAGAGATTTTCTGACTGTTGAACGAAACACATTTAGATTTTCGTGTAATGTTTACTCATTTTACAAAATGCAGACTGTGCAAGTCTCTTAGTTCTAAGGATTTGCTGATCTTTGTATATTTTACTTCTTATTGAAAAACAGCCTTAAATTCTGCCCAATTACACATTCTGTTTGTTTAGTTGGGCTGAAGATGAAAGATGTAACATTTAAAACATCAGAGCAAGTCAATAGAACAATATCTTGTTAGTTTTTGTATTTAGTTTATGAATCATATCTTTCTAAATTGCACTTTCACTTTGAAGTAACATAAAATTCAGCACTATTTCACCAATGATGACTTGACCCTTTCCTACATACAGACACATTTTAGAAGATTTGCAACAGATGAATTTTAAAAACACTGCACATGAATGTAGAAATTGCTGATTTTGAGTGTGGAGATCCAAACGCAACTCTGTAGGTTCAAGTTATATTATAACAGATAGCTCAATTACTTCTGGCTAGGTCCCCCTTATTTCTCCATACACAGCCCTCCCCTGAATTTAGACCATACGCTACAATTCGTAGTCAACTGGTCATTGCAAGAGCGCAACATCAATCACAGGTGTGAATATTACCTAGACAGCTGCACTTCTGCGCACAAGATTGAATCACTACTTTGACCCTCCCTGACCGAGCCATAAAAAATGGATATCTAGAAGAAGTGTATGACTCCCTTATTTTACAATAAAAGAGTCATCTGCTCACATAGGCCAATCATCCTGTGAAGTTTTAAGGCTCTTGGTCAAAGAATTCATAAGATATTCAGCTGAAACCAATTATAAACTTGATGGCCAATAAGACCTTGACTTTTAACTAGGTGACCCAAAAAACAGTAAGTGTCATTTACTTACAACATCCAATCATCCTGTACAGTTTAAGGACTCTGTGTCAAAGGGTTTGTGAGATATTCAGCAGAAACCATTTCGAACTTGACTGCCAATTAGACCTTGACCTTTTACCAGGTGACCCAAAAAACAGTAAGTGTCATTTAGTTACAAAATCCAATCATCTTTTAAAGTTTGATGACTCTGGATCAAAGGGTTTGTGAGATATTCAGCTGAAACCAATTTGAATTTGACAGACAATAAGACCTTGACCTCTAATCAGCTGACCCAAAAATTTACTCACAGAACCCAACCATCTTGTGAACTTTGAAGTTACGGGGTCAAAGAGTTCTTGAGATATTGATCAGAATTTACAGCCCCATAACCTTGACCATTGACCTTTGACCAAGTAACAACAAAAATATAAGTACCGGTAGTCATCTTCTTATGGAGACCAATCATCCTATGAAGTTTGATGCCTTTGTGTCAAAGAGTTCTTGAGGTATTGAGTGGAAACATATTTGTTACCACCAAATCAATAGGGCTCATCTATTCAATGAGACAATTAAAAGATTTGGGTTCAATGACACACCTGTTGCTGAGCAAAAATCAAGTGTGATAGACGTTTTTTTTTTTATTGTGTTTAACGCCGCTTTCAAAAAAAATTCAGTTGTATTACAGCATTTCCCGGGTGTAACCAGTACTACTGGTCCATTTATCCTTACACCAGCCAGTCAGTCGTAATGCTAACCACACAACCCTGAGTGCCAAGGGAGGCAGCCATTACTACCATTTTCAAAGTATTTGGTATGACACGGCCAGTGACAGACAGACTGACATACAGGGCAAAAATACTGTCTCCCCGGAGGGAAAAGGGAAAAGACATAAATATTTCACAAAGAGGTTTTTTTTCTTGTGTGGTTAACTGCAAAAAGTTTGTATGTCAAACTGGCAAATAAAACATTGCTTGTGGGGGTATAAAATGAGCTTTTTTAAACAGCTAAACTCATGTTTGTTCAAACGAGGTTGAACAACCTCAGAGTGCCCTGCAGGACAATTAGGAGGTTGCAGGGATACAATTAATCCTTTCCAATTTGCAAAAACATTTTGATGCATCTGCAACCGACAACTTTTGAAAACATGGTGACAAATGGAGATATTGAGCAATTTCTCTGCTTACCACAATGTTTTCAAACACATTCAATAATAATTGTACTTTCATTTAAAGACCTTGCTGCAGCTTTGATGTATGTGGCAAAGGGTTTGGACTGGATTGAAAGTTGGAGGAAAAAATGAGTAGTGCTACTCAGCTACTGAGACATTCAACACAAGAAAATAAATTAACTATTTACTGATATATATACAGCTATTTACACCTATTCTATAGGCAACTTTTGAAAACTGGATTTTATGTCAATAAAGAAACAAGAGCTTCGTCAATGATAACAAATCCCTTCATAGGGTCATTTTGTACAGACATATTAAAGATGCTTTGATCTTGACCTTTGACCTACTTAAGTGAAACACAAACTGAACCTATGTATGAAAAATGATGGAATTCAAACCGCAAATGATTGCTATAGCGATGACATTGTTTCATACAGATATATTAAAGTCACTGTGACCTTTGACCTAGGTCAGTTAAACCCAAACACGCCCAAACTCTCTTTACACTGAACCGGAGTATTAAGCATGAAGGAATGCTATCCAAAAATGTAAGTCCTAAAGCAATAACCCCCGACCATTGACCTTCATCGGTAAAACACAACCTAGTCCATGCTCTCTTTACACGTAAACTGTATGTGAAGTATTAAGGAATTCTGTACACTAATGTTAGTGCTAGAGCAATGACCCTGCATAGACAGACATATAACAGTTACTGTGACCTTCACCTTTGACCTTTGAAATGCTAACTTGTACAGGATGCAATGCTTGTGAACATATGTTTTAAGGTTAATAACAACCAGATAAACAAGAGGGCCATGATGGCCCTATATCGCTCACCTGATTTAATAGAACTTCAATAGTTTTCAAAGTTTTTTACTCTATACATATAAGGAAAACAAGCAACCCCCTGGTGGCCATGTTTTTCAACGGATCAGATTAATTTGAACAACCTTGGTAGAAGGTTAACCAAGGAGCATTTGTGCAAAATAATTTTTAAATCAGGCAGGTGCTTTTGGATAAGAAGATTTCTAAAGATTTTACAATGCACATATAAGGAAAACAAGCCACGCCCCTGGTGGCAATGTTTTTCAATGGATTGGATTAATTTGAACAATTTTGATAGAAGGTCCACCAAGGAAGATTTGTGTCAAATTATCTTTAAATCATGCCAGTACTTTTTGACAAGAACATTTTTAAAGATTTTACAATGCACATATAAGGAAAACAAGCTCCGCCCCCTGGTGGCCATGTTTTGCAACGGATCGGAAATATTTTAACAATCTTGGTAAAGGGTGACCCAAGGAACATTTGTGCAAAATAATTTTCAAATCAGGCTAATACTTTTGGACAAGAAGATTTTTAAAGTTTTAACAATGCACATATAAGGAAAACAAGCTCCGCCCCCTGGCAGCCATGTTTTTCAACAGATCGGAAATATTTGAACAATCTTGGTAAAGGGTACCCCAAGGAACATTTGTGCAAAATAATTTTCAAATCGGGCCAGTTCTTTTTGACAAGAAGATTTTTAAAGTTTTAACAATGCACATATAAGAAAAACAAGCTCCCTGGCGGCCATGTTTTTCAACGGATTGGAAATATTTGAACAATCTTGGTAAAGGGTGCCCCAAGGAACATTTGTGCAAAATAATTTTCAAATCGGGCCAGTACTTTTGGACAAGAAGATTTTTAAAGTTTTAACAATGCACATATAAGGAAAATAAGGTCCGCCTCCTGGCGGCCATGTTTTTCAATGGATCGGAAATATTTGAACAATCTTGGTAGAGGGTAACCCAAGGAACATTAATTTTGTGCAAAACAATTTTTAAATCGGGCCAGTACTTTTGGACAAGAAGATATTTTAAGATTTGGCAATTTTCCCCTTTTCTGATGCCGCAGCAACCAAAGTTCTACTTGGAATTAATTTCTTTGAACAACTTTGAAAGAGGACCACCTAAGGACCATTCCTGTGAAGTTATTTTGAAATCTGTCCGTTGGTTTAGTAGGAGAAGTCATTTGTAGGAAATTGTTAACAGACACCTACGACGACGACGACGACGACGGACGCCGGACGGTGAGTAATCACAAAAGCTCACCTTGCACTTCGTGCTTAGGTGAGCTAAACAAGAGGGCCATGATGGCCCTGGAATCGCTCACCTGATTTTTTTTTTTTCACTTTACCTATATAAGCCCCGCCCCATGGCAGCCATAGTTTCCGACCAATCAACTTGGCTTGAAGGAATCTGATAGAGGGTCACCCTAGGAACATTTCTACAAAATTATTTGAAAATCGGCCAGACACTTTTGGAGGAGAAGATTTTTTAAGTTTTCACTATAGCCATATTGTGCAAAATAGCCCTGCTCACTGGCGGCCATGTTTTTTGACCAATCAACATGGCTTGAAGGAATCTGAAAGTGGGTCATTCAAGGAACATTTCTACTAAATTATTTGAAAATCGGCCTGACACTTTCGGAGAAGAAGATTTTTTAAGTTTTCACTATAGCCATATAAGGCAAAATAGCCCCGCCCCCCTGGCGGCCATGTTTTTCGACCAATCACCTTGGCTTGAAGGAATCTGATAGAGGGTCATCCAAGGAACATTTCTACAAAATTATTTGAAAATCAGCCTGACACTTTCGGAGGAGAAGATTTTTTAAGTTTTCACTTTGGCCATATAAGGCAAAATAGCCCCGCCCCCTGGCGGCCATGTTTTTCGACCAATCAACATGGCTTGAAGGAATCTGATAGAGGGTCACCCAAGGAACATTTCTACACAATTATTTGGAAATCGGCCCGACACTTATGGAGGAGAAGATTTTTTAAGTTTTCACTATAGCCATAAAAGGCAAAATAGCCCCGCCCCCTGGCGGCCATGTTTTTTGACCAATCAACATGGCTTGAAGGAATCTGATAGAGGATCACCCAAGGAACATTTCTACAAAATTATTTGAAAATCGGCCTGACACTTTTGGAGGAGAAGATTTTTTAAGTTTGCACTATAGCCATATAAGGCAAAATAGACCCGCCCTCTGGCGACCATGTTTTTCGACCAATCAACATTTCTTGAAGGAATCTAATAAAGGGTCACCCAAGGAACATTTCTACAAAATTATTTGAAAACTGACACTTTCAGAGAAGAAGATTTTTTAAGTTTTCACTATTTTTTTCTTTTGGTTGCCATGGAAACCAGAATTATGGATGGATAAAAAAAAATTGAAGGAATTTAAGAGAGGACATTGAGAGAATGCTTCCTATGAAGTTTCAACCAAATTGGCCAAGTGGTTAGTGAGAAGAAGTCGTTTAAAGGAAAAAGTTTACGCACGCATGCACGCACCACGCAAGCACGCACGCACGCACGCACGCACGCACGGACGCACGACGGACAATTCCCCATGACATAAGCTCGACTGGCTTTCAGCCAGTGGAGCTAAAAATGAAGTGGCTAGAGAGATGACATCTTTGGGACACTAATGTACAAATGCACATACAGGCACGACCCTCCACGACCTTATTGCCAGGGGCGTAGCTCCCTTTAGGCACTGTAGGCACGTGCCTACACATTTTTTCTAAAAATGCCCCAAAATGCAGCTGCGGCGATACACATCTGCGTAATGTATCGACCAGATCAGCCTGTGCTATCCGCGCAGACTGATCCGGCTGACACATTCCGTCTACGGGGGGATAGATAGAGTAGTGATTCCTGAAATAGAAAATCCACAGGAGGCAAAAAGTGTATATCCGGGTAGGCTTGTGTGGCATGCTTAGGGTGATCCGGGTCGATACTTTACGCAGAGTCCACAATGTTGATTTTCTCACGAGACGGCCTACACATTGATTATTGCAAAGCTACGCCCCTGATTGCTAGGGGATAATAAAGATTGTGACTTTCTAGATGTAAATTTTCTCTGATATCTTCAAAGCAGTAAAATAAAAATAATAGCGAAAGGGGTTGTAAGACAAGAGGGCCATGATGGCCCTTGAATCGCTCACCTGATTTTTTATTTTTTTTCACTTTAGTTATATAAGCCTCGCCCCCTGGCAGCCATAGTTTCCGACCAATCAACTTGGCTTGAAGGAATCTGATAGAGGGTCACCCTAGGAACATTTCTACAAAATTATTTGAAAATCGGCCAGATACTTTTGGAGGAGAAGATTTTTTAAGTTTTCACTATAGCCATATAATGCAAAATAGCCCTGCCTACTGGCGGCCATGTTTTTTGACCAATCAACATGGCTTGAAGGAATCTGAAAGTGGGTCATCCAAGGAACATTTCTACAAAATTATTTGAAAATCGGGCCGACACTTTTGGAGAAGAAGATTTTTTAAGTTTGCACTATAGCCATATAAGGCAAAATAGCCCCGCCCCCCCCTGGCGGCCATGTTTTTCGACCAATCAACATGGCTTCAAGGAATCTGATAGAGGGTCACCCAAGGAACATTTCTACAAAATCATTTGAAAATAAGCCTGACACTTTCGGAGGAGAAGATTTTTTAAGTTTTCACTATAGCCATATAAGGCAAAATAGCCCCGCCCCCCTGGCGGCCGTGTTTTTTGACCAATCAACATGGCTTGAAGGAATCTGGTAGAGGGTCATCCAAGGAACATTTCTACAAAATTATTTGAAAATCTGCCAACCAGTTTGGGAGAAGAAGAATTTTGAAGTTTTTTTCGTTTCGTTGCCATGGAAACAAGAATTCTGCATGGATCCCAAAAAATTTGAAGAAATTCTGGTGAGGTCATTAAGAGGATGCTTTCTGTGAAGTTTCATCCCAATTGACCCACTGGTTACTGAGGAGAAGATGTTGAAGATTTTTTAAGTTTATACTTTGGCCATATAAGGCAAAATAGCCCCCCCCGCCCCCTGGCGGCCGGCGGCCATGTTTTTCGACCAATCAACATTGCTTGAAGGAATCTGATAGAGGGTCACCCAAGGAACATTTCTACAAAATTATTTGAAAATCGGCCTGAAACTTATGGAGGAGAAGATTTTTTAAGTTTTCATTATAGCCATAAAAGGCAAAATAGCCCCGCCAATTGGCGGCCATGTTTTTTAACCAATCAACATGGCTTGAAGGAATCTGATAGAGGATCACCCAAGGAACATTTCTACAAAATTATTTGAAAATCGGCCTGACACTTTTGGAGGAGAAGATTTTTTAAGTTTGCACTATAGCCATATAAGGCAAAATAGACCCGCCCCCCCTGGCGGCCATGTTTTTCGACCAATCAACATGGCTTGAAGGAATCTGATAGAGGGTCACCCAAGGAACATTTCTACAACATTATTTGAAAATCGGCCTTACACTTTCGGAGGAGAAGATTTTTTAAGTTTTCACTATAGCCATATAAGGCAAAATAGCCCCGCCCCCCCCTGGCGGCCATGTTTTTCGACCAATCAACACGGCTTGAAGGAATCTGATAGAGGGTCATCCAAAGAACATTTCTACAAAATTATTTGAAAATCTGCCAACCAATTCGGGAGGAGAAGAATTTTGAAGTTTTTTCGGTTTCGTTGCCATGGAAACCAGAATTTTGCATGGATCCCAAAAATTTGAAGGAATTCTGGTGAGGTCATTGAGAGGATGCTTTCTGTGAAGTTTCATCCAAATTTACCCACTGGTTACTGAGGAGAAGAAGTTGACGCACGACGCACGACGGACGACGGACGACGGACGCCGGACAAAAGGCGATCACAATAACTCACCTTGAGCAAAGCTCAGGTGAGCTAATAACTGAAAAACTGTTCAAAATGCCACTTAATGTCAAAAGGAAGAAAGCTAGTTGTAGTACATTTACTACATACTGTAACAATAATTGTTACATTAGCATTTTATCACTACGTTTTTTGTGCGACTGCTTGTCACATTCTATGTAGTAGGTCCATTTACTTTTTCTCGCCAACCTGCCACAATTCATGCCAAACAAAATCTGACAAGCCATTAGCACCATGCTAATACTATCCCTCCGAATGGAGGAAATATTTTACTTATCTAGCTAGGCCGCAGCAGATGACTGTTGATAACAGAATAAAAAGATATGTGTCATACAAAAGTACTTTCTCTTTATCCTCTATGTATTCGACTATGTTATTAACTTGATCAGCCATATTCCTTATTTTCATATTTTTCCATATGTACAAATTTTCAGTTACTTTTTCCAATGTTTTGTAGGAGAGAGTGGTGCAGAGGTAGAGCGTTGGCCTCTCGTATCAAAGGTCCCTGGTTCGAGTCCCGTGATGAGCGACTCCTGACTTTGGGATTTTTCCACACAAACGGTGCGAGTACTGGTTAAGTCTCCAGGAAGCAGACATCGAGCGTGATTAATATAAGCTGAAAGCTTGTTTCGCAATCGATGTACAATATATAATATATTAATTAATAATTTCATTTTTGGAAGGTGAAAAGAACTTTAACCCTTTCCATCATATGACAATTCTGCAGCAGACGACTTTGAACATGTTTTGTTGAACATATTATTTCAAAAAATAGAAAATCTCTATAATTGAATGGATAACCTATGACTAAAAGTTGAAAACATTGTGGCAAAATGAGAATTGCACGTTTTGCCGTCTGCTGTACTAGAGGCATCAGAAAGTGTCTATATGAGGGAAACGGTTAACTTGATCAGTCATATTCCTTATTTTCATCTTTTTCAATATGTACAAATTTTCAGTTATTTTTTCCAATGTTTTCATTTTTGGAAGCTGAAGAGACCTCAAAAGAACTTTAATGCAAGAATATCTTTCCAAACATAGCAAGTGGTTACATGGGTGTATAAGAAGAGTACTGCCTGCGGCTGCTGGATGCTCATTGGGTTTTATCCTTCTTTGCTTTACTTATACCTTATGTAAAAGCATCAAAGGCCATGTGTCTGCTGTAAGGGGAAGGGTTATATACACTTGAATTAATTAAAGTTCATTTCATACCATATATTTTTGTTACTTTTCAGTGGGGTCTTGGGTATGATATGAATCTTTTAATGAATACAAAAAAGCACAATGACAAATTCAACATTTTCTGTCTTAGAAATTTATTGCAACAGTAAAAGCATTTCATCACTGTGTTAACCCTTTTCCACATATAGACGCTTTCTGACGCCTCTGCAGCAAGCGGCTTTTTGAAAACATAGTAACAAAAGAAGAAATTGCACAAAACGTGCAATTTCTCCTTTTGTCACAATGTTTTCCACTTTTAGTCATAGGTTACCCATTCAATTATAGAGATTTTCCATTATTTGATAAAATATGTTCAAAGCCGTCTGCTGCAGAATTGTCGTATGAGGGAAAGGGTTAAGTATCTGTCTACATATCATGTTCAAAGCATCAAACTTCTGACATAACTAATTAGTGAAACAAACGATCCTTTTCTTTAAAGCAATCTTACAATTTGTGCAATAAGGAAAGGTGATAAAATCAAGCTTCATCGATCTGCGAAAACTGCTACTTTCTGAATTCAAAGTTGGATTTTATAAAAATCCTAAGAGTATTCAAAGGAACAAAATATGCTGTTAGCTGATAACTATTACTAATTCAGTAAGCACATGATGGATAGATGAACAGACAGACAGAGATCAATGGAGAAGGGGTCCTGAAAAAATCTACCTGCCTTACAAGCTAATGCGACACCAAAAACTTCTCTTTAGTTTTCATTACCTGTAGATGCCATTGTACAAATCCGACAAGATATTAAGATGATCTTGAAAATAGTATGAATATATACTCCCTTTTATACAGTATGTTCAACTTTCTCCACAGATAATTGTAACCCTCTTTTGTCCCTATTTTTCCCATTCCTTATTGGCGATGGCACCAATTTAGACAAGTCTAATTTAATGTTTACCTGATATCACTTTTTAAGGATGGGATGCTTTGAAAATATCTGATAAACAAATTGTGTTGTTTTTGAAAATTGAAAGTTCACCATTTCACACTTAGAGATTTATTTCGAGGCATCTGCAGAAGACCACCTTTGAAAACATTGTGGCAAAAGGAAAAATGTTTAACCCTTTCCCTCATATAGACGGTTTCTGACGCCTCTGCAGCAGACGGCTATTTTAAAACATATATATATATAGTGACAAAAGAAGAAATTGCACAAAACGTGCAATTTCACCTTTTGACACAATGTTTTCCACTTTTAGTCATAGGTTATCCATTCAATTATAGACATTTTTTAATTTTTGACAAAATATGTTCAAAGTCGTCTGCTGCAGAATTGTCGTATGAGGGAAAGGGTTAATATTATCTATTGCCACAATGTTTCCACCTCTATTAATTCATTACACTTTTATTTAGGGAAAGGTTCAACATTTTTGTCAATCTGTTTTCAAAGTTGTCTGCTTCAGATTTGTTGTATCTGGGAGAGGGGTAAAATCTCGATACAGAGCTGGTTTTATACAACAATGATTCAAAAGTGATCTGCTGCAAAAGTCGTCTGTTTTAGGAAAGAGTTAATCCTTTCCCACATACAACAAATCTGCAGCAGACGACTTTGAAAACATACCCGTAATTTTCTGGAAACTCCCTTTAAAAGAAAGTACAATAATTGAATAGAGTTAATTTGAAAACATGGAGACAAAAGGAGAAATTGCTCGTTTTGAGCTATTTCTTCTTTTGTTGCCATGATTTCAAAAACCCGTCTGCTGCAGAGGCGTCAGAAAGCGTCTATATGAGGGAAAGGGTTAATTAAGTAGAATTCCTACCATGAGACACATTTTGACACATCTGCAGCTGACGGCTTTTGAAATTAATGGGACATGCTCAATTTCAACTTTTGCAACAAAATTAATGTTTTATACACCATACACAAATTGTATTTTCAAGTCTCTTGCTGCAGATATTGTGTACGTGGGAAAGGGTTAAAGACACAAAGCTGACAGTGTATTATTTGTTAATTCAACCCTTTCCCACATAAAATAAATCTGAAGCAGACGACTTCGAAATTAAAAAATCTGAAATAAAAAAAATCTCTATAAGTGATAATTATACAGTAGTATTAATACGAAAAAACCCCATGAATGGGTTTTTTCGCTTATGGTTAACGGGTGTGAGAATTTTTTTTTTTTTTTTTTTTTTTCAATAACCCATGAAGCTTTCTGAAATGAAACTGGCCAAATCCATGGGGGCCGCCATTTTGGGTATGTATAAAATGAGACGAGAAACACGGATTGAAAAAAAATTATTGTCGTCTTTTTAATAATTTTTTTTAAATCTATATTTTGGGTATGTATAAAATGACACGAAAAACACGGATTTTTAAAATTATTGTCTTTTTTTTTTTTTTTTTTTTTTTTTTAAATCGATATTTACTAAAGTGCTGTGTTTCATCGGAATTAACATTTGTACGAAAAGTTAAAAATAAATGGAACTCGGATTGAAAAAGAATTATTGTCGTCTTTTTAATAAATTTTTTTAAATCGATATTTTTGGTATGTATAAAAATGACACGAAAAACACGGATTTTTAAAATTATTGTCGTCTTTTTAATATTTTTTTTTAAATCGACATTTAAGATCATTAAAGTGCTGTGTTTTGTGGGGATTAACATTTGTACGAAAAGTTAAAAATAAATGGAACTTTGTAAGAAATATGTTTTTCCGACAGCATTAGACTTCTACGCCCGAAACTAAATTTTGACTGTATCGTAGCCAAAGAAGGACGTGATGTCATTTCCGTAACACTTCAGCTTGGCGTAACGTCAATGGAGCAACGTCGTTTCCCGCAAAAAAGTGGTATCAACATGAAATACCCCAAATTCCTATACATGAGCTATTTATCAAACATTGTGGCAAAAGGATAACTTTCTCATAAGGAGTAATTGTTCTTTTAGCGACAATCTTTCCCCAAATCGTCTGTTGCAAAGGCCCCATAAACCGTATCTAATAGGGAAAGGGTTTAGCAGAAATGTGACGCCTTACATCATTTGTTCCAGTCATATTGACTGGTTGAAAAAGGCAGTCGCCAGGTGGCATCAGCAAAGGGCTGATCTTTTTGCTTCTTTACCATAATGCAGGTGATCGATTAAGGATCATCTTGGCCATCATGTTTTAACCTCGTTCATTATAAATGTATTCCTTGATTTTTTGAAAGTCTTTACTTTATTATTTTCTGTTCGTAATAATAGACGACAGCAATACGAATTCCAAATATTTTTTGATAATGCACGAAACATGACATTAACATTATTATTGTCTAGTCAATTACTTATAAATCCTTTTTTATGGCCAAAGTATGCTCTTTAATTTTTGTTTATAATTATCTTGCGTTTTTTCGTAAATAGGTAGCACCTATAGATATATTACGAAAAAAAACCATGAATGGGTTTTTTCGCTTATAGAATAACCCATGAAGCTTTCTGAAATGAAACTGGAAAAATCCATGGGGGCCGCCATTTTGGATATGTATAAAAGGCAGACGTAAAACACAGATTGAAAATTATTGTCGTCTTTTTAATCATTTTTTTAAATCGGTATTTTGGGTATGTATAAAATGAGCAGAAAAACACGGATTGAAAATTATTGTCGTCTTTTTAATCATTTTTTTTTAAATCGGTATTTTGGGTATGTATGAAATGAGCGGAAAAACACGGATTGAAAATTATTGTCATCTTTTAAATCATTTTTTTAAATCGGTATTTTGGGTATGTATAAAATGAGCAGAAAAACACGGATTGAAAATTATTGTCGTCTTTTTAATCATTTTTTTTAAAATCGGTATTTTGGGTATGTATAAAATGAGCGGAAAAACACGGATTGAAAATTATTGTCGTCTTTTTGATCATTTTTTTTTTAAATAGATATTTAAGATCATTAAAATGCTGTGTTATGTGGGAATAAACATTTGTACGACAGCATTAGCCTTCTACGCCCGAACCTAAATTTTGACTGTATCGTTGCCAAAGAAGGACGTGACGTCATTTCCGTAACACTTCATCTTGGCGTAACGTCAATGGAGCGACGTCGTTTCCCGCAAAAAAAGTGGTATCAACATGAAATACACCAAATTCCTATACATGAGCTATTGCCACACTCATTCAAAGTATAATTATTTATCAAACATTGTGGCAAAAGGATAACTTTCTCATAAGGAGCAATTGTTCTTTTGGTGACAATCTTTTCCTAAATCGTCTGTTGCATAGGCCTCAGAAACTGTCTCTAATAGGGAAAGGGTTTAGCAGAAATGTGACCCCTTACATAATTTGTTCCGGTCATATTGACTGGTTGAAAAAGGTAGTCGCCAGATGGCATCAGAAAAGGGCTGATCTATTTGCTTCTTTACCATAATGCAGGTGATCGATTATTAGGATCATCTTGGCCCTCATGTTTTAACCTCGTTCATTATAAATGTATTCCTTGATTTTCTGAAAGTTTTTACTTTATTATTTTCTGTTCGTAATAATAGACGACAGCAATACGAATTCCAAATATGTTTTGATAATGCAAGAAACATGACATTAACATTATTATTGTCTAGTCAATTACTTATAAATCCTTTTTGTATGGCCAAAGTATGTTCTTTAATTTTTGTTTATAATTATCTTGCGTTTTTTCGTAAATAGGTAGCACCTATAGATATATTACGAAGAAAAAAAAACATAAATGGTTTTTTTCGCTTATGGCAACATGTGTGAGATTTTTTTTTTTTTTTTTTTTTTTTTTTTTTCAATAACCCATGAAGCTTTCTGAAATGAAACTGGAAAAATCCATGGGGGCCGCCATTTTGGATATGTATAAAAAGCAGACGTAAAACACAGATTGAAAATTATTGTCGTCTTTTTAATCTTTTTTTTTAAATCGGTATTTTGGGTATGTATAAAATGAACAGAAAAACACGGATTGAAAATTATTGTCGTCTTTTTAATCATTTTTTTTTAAAATAGATATTTAAGATTTGGGAATAAACTTTTGTACGAAAAGTTAAAAATAAATAAATATGTTTTCCCGTCAAAAAACCGACAGCATTAGCCTTCTACGCCCGAATCTAAATTTTGACGTCGTTTCCCGCAAAAAAAGTGGTACCAACATGAAATACACCAAATTCCTATACATGAGCTATTGTCTCACTCATTCAAAGTATAATTATTTATCAAACATTGTGGCAAAAGGATAACTTTCTCATAAGGAGCAATTGTTCTTTTGGTGACAATCTTTTCCTAAATCGTCCGTTGCATAGGCCTCAGAAATCGTCTCTAATAGGGAAAGGGTTTAGCAGAAATGTGACCCCTTACATAATTTGTTCCAGTCATATTGACTGGTTGAAAAAGGCAGTCGCCAGGTTGCATCAGAAAAGGGCTGATCTATTTGCTTCTTTACCATAATGCAGGTGATCAATTAAGGATCATCTTGACCCTCATGTTTTAACCTCATTCATTATAAATGTATTCCTTGATTTTTTGAAAGTCTTTACTTTATTATTTTCTGTTCGTAATAATAGACGACAGCAATACGAATTCCAAATATGTTTTGATAATGCAAGAAACATGACATTAACATTATTATTGTCTAGTCAATTACTTATAAATCCTTTTTTTATGGCCAAAGTATGTATGCTCTTTAATTTTTGGGATAGGGGTGTTTCGCGCCTATCCCATACTCATGCTGATTTCGAAAAGTCGGATTAAAGCTGCAACCACAGTCCACATGTGTATACCTACACCAAAATCGAGTTTTGATTGGTTATAATCTGCCTTTTCAACGATTTCATTGGTTCGACCGAATCACGAAAAACCATCCGCTTGCATTTTTTAATCATCGGATACAAAATAGTTCAAACGAGTGAAAAACACTCTGAACTATGATTGACCTTAATGTCAGTGGTGTAAGGTAACGTCGACCGTGCTGTGACCCCATTAGTTTACAACAGTCGACTTACATAGAAAAATGTGCAAATCACTGTAAATAAAAATATTGAAAGGAGTTGAAACCATTGTGGCAAAAGTAGAAATTGCCTACGATAAGCAATTTCTCCTTTTGTCAAAATGTTTCCGATTGTCGTCTGCTGGACATGCGTCTGTAAGCTGGAAATGGTTACATCCTCCCCATGGAAGCGGAACCCTTTCCGTCATAATATAACAGTTCGAATATTGAAATATTGTTGAAAATGGAGCTATTGCTGACAATGAACAATTTCTCCTTTTCACACAATGCTTTCAAACACGTTTCAAATTAATTATTTTCATATTTAAACGTTTTACTGTGGACATTCTTTTACTCTATCTCCTTTCCGGACACATTTTGAATAACATGCTAGAGATTAATGATAACGAGCAATATCGCCTTACATCAAAAGGAAAAATATATAGTTTATACATAGCTTTGTGGAAAAAGAGGAAATGGGTCACGAATAACCATTCTGCAGCCGTCTGCTGCACATGCGTCAAAAAGCGACTTTAAACAGGAAAGGATTGAACCGTTTCCGTTATAGCAACTTAGTTACATACGAATGTTGAAAGTATATTTGCCTACGGAGCAACTGCTGACAATGAGCAATTCCTCCTTTCCAAACAATGCTTTGAAACATGAATCAATTTTTTTCTATAACCTAGATAACGAAAATATTTGTCTACAGTTATTATTTTAACCTTTGCCCCTTTAAGACACATTTGACTAACCTTAACAGATAAATGATAATCAGCAAGTTTGTCTTTTTCCACAATGTTTTAATTACTATTCAAAATAATACTTTCAAGCTTAGTTAAATGTTGTTTGCTGTATATTTAGTCTACGTGGTCAAGGGTAAGGACTTGTTATTACATAATCCGTCCAAAGAGAGAGGTCCTACTGTGTATACATGCCATGAAAGAATGGTACTAACGGTCTCACCGCTACTGGAGAATTGTTGGTAAAACAGGTCGCGTGTTGTGTTGAATATGCTCACGTGTCGCTGTATGTCGACCCAACTAGGACATAGGAATTAAATCTACAAATTAGAGATAAGATGTCAACACTGATTGATTGTGGTTTAACGCCGTGTTTTTAACATTTTCTACGTTATATCACGGCGGCCAGTTCATCTACAAATATGTTTCCTGGTTTTCTCACACCAGTACTCCACACAACAATCTTCCCAACCAACTGGGTTCTTTTTCACATAGACTTAGCCCATTTGTGAAAGACGAACGACGCATGTCGCATTGACTTTTGTCAAACGTCGGAAAGAAAGTTGGCCGAAAATGTCAACATACACACAAGTTATAACCGCAAGGTCATTATTTATTTTATAATTGAGGCGCTTCTACCGATTTTGGGACTAAAATTATAATGTATATGCATTTGCGCTAATTGAAGATTCAACGTTCGTCAACGTGTAATCTAGTCCTAGACGTATCTGTTGACAAATAAACTAGAAGTATAGTCTAAATAGGTTTTTGTAAATTAACCTTGTACGGTCCCATTTCGGAGATACAATTAATTTGCAAATACTTTACAAATACCATAATCTAAGCTTTCCTAAGCACATACGTGTTTTGACGCATCGAACCAGTCTTCTGTAATCAATACTTTATAAGTTGTCTCAGTCTGTAAAGCTTGGAGGTATAATCCGGTGTCCGGCCGGCTGTCTGCCTGAATGTGCATTCGTCCGTCCGTCATGGATTGCATGTATTGGTCAAAACGTTGTTTCTGTATGGCAGATTTATTTGAAAGTGGTCACACTTATACCGTGTGATCAGGAGAACGGCAACATACTAGGTACATAACTCTGGTCTGCTTATCTTAGTTATCTTCATTTTTCCTTATTTAGTTCAGCGATAGTCTCAATTAATTTCCATTGTATCCATTTCCAAACTTGGTTTGTAGGTAACTTATGACCTACACATTTGCAGTGCACCATTACCATAACTTTAGCATGCTGCGTTTGGAGTGTGTATATTTTTGTCTTTTCATGTTCTCACTTATTATATGACTTTCGCATGAAAAACACATGCCCTTGTTTCGTTAATGAGTGTTTCCCAAGCGTTGTACTTTGTCCAGAGCGACTGACTGTCTGTCCGTCTTTGTGTTCATCCGTCCGTCCGTCTGTCCGTTACGGTTTGCATTAATGGGTCAAAACTTTGTTTCTGTTTCGCGGATCCATTTCAAAGTCGTCAAACGTATACATTGGGATTAAGAGATCAATACAATATTTTGAACACAAATCTGATCTGTTTTTTTTAGGTGTAAAACTCATTTTTCATTTCTTCGGTTATTGTCTCAATAGATGTCCAATGTATCAATTTAAGACTTGTTGCATAGGAAACTCAGAGCTACAGATGTGCAGTGCAAAAGAAACATAACTCTAGCATGCTTTCGATTGTCTTTCATTTATCAGCATGATTACAATATACATTGTGAATCTTTAGTGATTTCTGAACTGGAAATATTTTAATTAAGGGTCGCTGCTCTGTTTTTTGTCAATCTTTTGATTTTGTTTATACAAGAAAAGGGTGAAACTTTGATAAATTAGGCATTTGTATTGTATAGGCAGGCAATATGTGTGCTTCGCACATTTTTGGTTTGGTTTGTTTAAAGGTCATTGTTTCAACAATGTTTGTCTATATTATCTATGCCATATATTTTCAACTTACATAATATTATGCCCCTATACCACTAGCGCTTTCAGCGCTTTGATTGTTTATAATTATCTTGCGTTTTTTCGTAAATAGGTAGCACCTATAGATATATTATTGAATAGAGTTATAACCCTTTCCCTCATACGACAATTCTGCAGCAGATGACTTTGAACGTATTTTGTCAAAAAACAGAAAATCTCCATAATTGAATGGATAACCTATGACTAAAAGTGGAAAACATTGTGGCAAAAGGAGAAATTGCACGTTTTGTGCAATTTCTTCTTTTGTCACTATGTTTTCAAAAAGCAGTCTGCTGCAGAGGCGTCAGAAAGCGTCTATATGACTGAGGGAAATGGTTAACAGTTAATGTTGTATCTTTCTGACAGCATTATTACAACATCAAACTCAATAACCCTTTCCCACATACAGCAGACTACTTTGAAAACATCTGGGTAAAAATATGGAAAACCTCTTTAAACAAGCAATTTCATGAAATTTATATCCCCCGCTTTGCAGGAAATATTGTAGGAAAATGTTGAGGTAAGGTATAAACATGTCAGTAGATTTTTTATTGAACATGTATTACAGGGTAAATTAAACGAACTTGGCCTAGGTTGTTACCAAGTTTGTGGCAGTTATTGCACGGAAACAGCAAGAAACAACTTTTTTTGTTAATTGAGGGGCCATAACTCCACCGAAAGTGACGATCGAACTAGGCCTAGCCCTTAAGGCATTTAACCTTGTAACCAAGTTTGAAAAAAAAAACGGTTCACATTTGTGGCAGTTATTGCACGGAAACAACAAGAAACATTTTTTTTTGTTAATTGAGGGGCCATAACTCCACCGAATAAAGTCCACCGAAAGTGACGATCGAACTAGGCCTAGCCCTTAAGGCATTTAACCTTGTTAACAAGTTTGAAAAAAAAACGGTTCACATTTTGTGGCAGTTATTGCACGGAAACAGCAAGAAACAACTTTTTTTGTTAATTGAGGGGCCATAACTCCACCGAATAAAGTCCGCCGAAAGTGACGATCGAACATGGCCTAGCCCTTCAGGCATTTAACCTTGTTACCAAGTTTGAAAAAAAAAACCGGTTCACATTTGTGGCAGTTATTGCACGGAAACAGCAAGAAACAACATTTTTTGTTGAATAAGGGGCCATAACTCCACCGAATAAAGTCCCCCGAAAGTGACGATCAAACTTGGCCTAGCCCTTAAGGCATTTAACCTTGTTACCAAGTTTGAAACAAGAGGGCCATGATGGCCCTGGAATCGCTCACCTAATATTTTTTTTTTACTTTAGCTATATAAGCCCCGCCCCCTGGCAGCCATAGTTTCCGACCAATCAACTTGGATTGAAGGAATCTGATAGAGGGTCACCCTAGGAACATTTCTACAAAATTATTTGAAAATCGGCCAGACACTTTTGGAGGAGAAGATGTTTTAAGTTTTCACTATAGCCATATAAGGCAAAATAGCCCTGCCCACTGGCGGCCATGTTTTTTTACCAATCAACATGGCTTGAAGGAATCTGAAAGTGGGTCATCCAAGGAACATTTCTACAAAATTATTTGAAAATCGGTCTGACACTTTCGGAGAAGAAGATTTTTTAAGTTTTCACTATAGCCATATAAGGCAAAATAGCCCCGCCCCCCTGGCGGCCATGTTTTTCGACCAATCAACATGGCTTGAAGGAATCTGATAGAGGGTCATCCAAGGAACATTTTTACAAAATTATTTGAAAATCAGCCACACACTTTCGGAGGAGAAGATGTTTTAAGTTTTCACTTTGGCCATATAAGGCAAAATAGCCCCGCCCCCTGGCAGCCAAGTTTTTCGACCAATCAACATGGCTTGCAGGAATCTGATAGAGGGTCACCCAAGGAACATTTCTACAAAATTATTTAAAAATCGGCCCGACACTTATGGAGGAGAAGATTTTTTAAGTGTTCACTATAGCCATAAAAGGCAAAATAGCCCCGCCCCCTGGCGGCCATGTTTTTTGACCAATCAACATGGCTTGAAGGAATCTGATAGAAGGTCACCCAAGGAACATTTCTAAAACATTATTTGAAAATCGGCCTGACACTTTTGGAGGAGAAGATTTTTTAAGTTTGCACTATAGCCATATAAGGCAAAATAGCCCCGCCCTGGCGGCCATGTTTTTCGACCAATCAACATGGCTTGAAGGAATCTGATAGAAGGTCACCCAAGGAACATTTCTACAAAATTATTTGAAAATCGGCCTGACACTTTCGGAGGAGAAGATTTTTTAAGTTTTCACTATAGCCATATAAGGCAAAATAGCCCGCCCCCCCACCCCCCCCCCCCCCCCCTGGCGGCCATGTTTTTCGACCAATCAACATGGCTTGAAGGAATCTGATAGAGGGTCATCTAAGGAACATTTCTACAAAATTATTTGAAAATCTGCCAACCAGTTTGGGAGAAGAAGAATTTTGAAGTTTTTTCAGTTTCGTTGCCATGGAAACCAGAATTTTGCATGGATCCCAAAAATTTGAAGGAATTCTGGTTAGGTCATTGAGAGGATGCTTTCTGTGAAGTTTCATCCAAATTGACCCACTGGTTACTGAGGAGAAGAAGTTGACGCACGACGCACGACGCACGACGGACGCCGGACAAAAGGCGATCACAATAACTCACCTTGAGCAAAGCTCAGGTGAGCTAAAAAACCGGTTCACATTTGTGGCAGTTATTGCACGGAAACAGCAAGAAACGACTTTTTTTGTTAAATGAGGGGCCATAACTCCACCAAATAAAGTCCGCCGAAAGTGACGATCAAACTTGGCCTAGCCCTTAAGGCATTTAACCTTGTTATTAAGTTTGAAAGAAAACGGTTTACATTTGTGGCAGTTATTGCACGGAAACAGCAAGAAACAACATTTTTTGTTAAATTATAAAGGGGCCATAATTCCACCAAATAAAGTCCGCTGAAAGTGACGATCGAACTTGGCCTAGCCCTTAAGGCATTTAACCTTGTTACTAAGTTTGAAAAAAAACAATTCACATTTGTGGCAGTTATTGCACGGAAACAACAAGAAACAACATTTTTTGTTAAATAAGGGGCCATAACTCCACCAAATAAAGTCCGCCGAAAGTGACGATCGAACTTGGCCTAGCCCTTAAGGCATTTAATCTTGTTACCAAGTTTGAAAAAAAAAACGGTTCAAATTTGTGGCAGTTATTGCACGGAAACAGCAAGAAACGACATTTTTTGTTAAATAAGGGGCCATAACTCCACCAAATAAAGTCTGCCGAAAGTGACGATCGAACTTAGCCTAGCCCTTAAGGCATTTAACCTTGTTACCAAGTTTGAAAACAAAAAAATTCACATTTGTGGCAGTAATTGCACGGAAACCGCATGAAACGACATTTTGTGTTAAATAAGGGGCCATAACTCCACTAAATAAAGTCCGCCGAAAGTGACGATCGAACTTGGCCTAGCCCTTAAGGCATTTAACCTTGTTATTAAGTTTGAAAAAAAACGGTTCACATTTGTGGCAGTTATTGCACGGAAACAGCATGAAACGACATTTAGTGTTAAATAAGGGGCCATAACTCCATTAAATAAAGTCCGCCGAAAGTGACGATCGAACTTGGTCTAGCCCTTAAGGCATTTAACCTTGTTACCAAGTTTGAAAAAAAACGGTTCACATTTGTGGCAGTTATTGCACGGAAACGAAGTGTGACAGACAGACAGACAGACAGACGGACAGACGGACAAACCGAAATTAATAACCCCCCTTTTTTTCTTCGAAAAAGCGGGGGATAATAAAGGTTACATAACTATAACTATTGAATAGAGTTGAAAACATTGTGGCATAGGAGAAATTGCTTGTTTTGAGCAATTTCTACTTTTGTCACAATGTTATCAAAAGTCGTCTGCTGCAGAGGCGTCAGAAAGCGTCTATATGTGGGAACAGGTTAAAGCTAGAAGTCCAGCAGCTCAGAAAGTACTGACCATTGCATTTGATGCGGGGGTCAAGAATTCAAATGCCATATTCATTCATTCTTTCCAATGATCGACGAAAGTCATTGTGATTCATCA
The DNA here is from genome assembly GCA_031761405.1 of Serripes groenlandicus. Lineage (NCBI taxonomy): Eukaryota > Metazoa > Mollusca > Bivalvia > Cardiida > Cardiidae > Serripes > Serripes groenlandicus. The sequence continues at coordinate 67,461,120 of JASEVX010000010.1, forward strand.
TTTGCTTTCTGACAATGGGAAATTAAAAAGTCTGTGAGCAATTTCTCCTTTTGACACAATGTTTTCGAAAAATCGTCTGCTGCAGATCGATGCATCGAAATACATCTGCAAATGTGAAAGGGCTAACGCAGAAAGTCTTTAATCTAGAGTGGTACTTCAACGTGAAGAGGAATAATACTGCATGTCAGCTTCTCAATGCTAACAATGGCAACTTGAAAATTGTGTTCAATTTCTATTTGAACTAATCTGCTCTTTTCATGTGTCTGCATGCAAAATTAAAGCACTGAAAGTGCTGACAGCAAGGGGCTTAACTGCAGATCACGGAATACATTTGGGCATGGATTTACCAATCCCAAAAGTCTAAAAAGAACGCTTTACATTAGCACTTTGTTATGTCCATATATTGAATGATATAGGAGTTGAATGCAAAATACTGTACACACAGTTTGGGTGTCTACCGATAAACTAAAGTTTGACTCAAATTACTTCCCTTAATTGTGCGCATCTGTTATCTGGGTATAGTTCCTGTTTAGTACTGGTTTACAATGGATTTAGCTATTATTCTTTATGCAATTAACACAGAGACATGTCTGCAGCAGACGGCTTTTTGAAAATATGGCAACAAAAGAAGAAATTGCTTAAACAAGCAATTTCTCCTTTTGTCACCATGTTTTCAACTC